>CM037779.1:27238571-27288571 GCA_021229015.1 Solen grandis | reverse complement strand
CTCGTTTACAGACGTATGGGCGGACCATCCAACGTACATGACTCCAATATAGCTCTCATATACTTTGTATCTGGGGGTATACACAAGAGCATGTGCTCCAAGTTTTAAAGCAATATCTCAAAGATTTCAGTGAAAAAGTAAGTTGGTACAAAAAGATAAATCAAATAAGAAAAGGGGAATAATTATGTCCAAGTCCAAGACAGAGTTATGTACTCTTGCCATGAACAAGTAGAGGTGATGGCCATAACCAGGTAATCAAAGTTTCAAAGCAATACCTTAAACTGTTAAATGAAACAAGAGCTGTCAGAGGACAGCATGCTCAACCATTCACAATGCTAGTTGGTAAATCAAATGAAATCTATTTCAATTCTTGCCCTTTATATACCCTGTATATAATAATAGTAAAACACGATAAACCTTGATAGTCTATAAATACCCCAAAATATGTTAATGTAATAAAACTTTAACCAAGTATCCAAGTTAAAAAGGCCATAATTTTATAAAATTCCCCCCCCTTTTTAATCCAAATTAACTTGTCAATGCCATAAATACCTCTGTGATAAAAGCTGGAAAGTAACGTGCATGCAAAACTTTGACCAAAAAGTCTAAGACAAATAGTGGCTCTAATTCAGTCAAGAGTTATCTTATCTAACTTGGTTGCCTGATGCCCCTGAACATATTCATAAACTTTCATGTCAATACCATAACTGGTTATTGAGAAATGAGGTTGATAGTAATTTGCATGCAAAACTTCAACTAAGAGCTGGAACGCCGACACAAGGGCGACCACAATAGCTCTTATATTCTTTGAATAGTTGAGCTAAAAATGAGGTGGTGTGAAAACCTTTATCAAGAAAAAAGGGGCATAACTATTTTAAAATTCATGACAGTGCCTGACCCCCCCAAAACAGGCATGCAATTTCATGTGTGAATTATGAGGGACATTCATGGAAAGAAATTGTAGATAATAGTAATGTTAAACAAAAGTTTTAACTTTTTTTTTCTGAGTCCAAAAAAGCCCATATGCAAAATTTTTTTTTTTTAATTTGGGCCCCGGAAAAATGGAGATAATGACAATATTAAACATAAGTTTAACATTTTTTCTAATTTCAAAAAGGGCCATTAATATGCAAAAATATTTGAAAGAGTTACTGATCCATAAACACATGTATAAAGTTTGAGGGACATCCATTGAGTAAAAGTTGAGAAAATAGCAATATTAACCCTTTCCCTCATAGAGGACACCATGAAAAGACCTATGCGAACAGCATAAAACCAGATTAGCCTGCGAGTTACTCACAGGCTGATCAGGTTTTATGCTGTTCACTGCTCCTCAGTGGTCTGGAAATGAGGATTTTGTAATTAAATTTGGTAAGGTTTAACTGTGGTTTTCTGCAGATCAGGATTTATGTGATACCTATTGAGGGCATCAAAATGAGTTTATATGAGAGAAAGGGTTAAACAAAACCTTAACCTTTTCTTGGGACTTAAGGATGCCGACATGACTCCAATAGCTCATCCTATTCTTCAAACAGTAAAGCTAAAAATCAAAATACAGCCCTACTGACAGCAATTAATGATCAGTATTTTTTCCATACTTTTTTAAACATGTTTTAACTTTACTTCGAAGATGAATAATTACTTTAATGTAATATCTAGTTACTTCAGATATCTGCAACTTAGTAAAGAAGATCTACAAGCATGATATCAAGAACATGTATGCAAAGTTAATTCATGAAGAAAATAAATTAATCAATATAGTTTAAAGGCATGTATTTTTTTTATCATTTCTTTGAAATTGAATATCAATTTTGTTTCTTATTTCAATATGTGGCACACAGATGCTTTTCTGGCTAAACTTAAGAGACCGACTGAGTAAGATTAAGCACTGCTGTACAACTGGCTGACCGGCTCAATCTGGTTCCGAAGAGATAATAATTTCATTCTTTGTCCATCAAATTTAATGTCATTTTACAAATCTAAATATCAATAGTTTTAAACAGTCTGTAAGGAAAACAGTGACTGTCGTTGCTGATGTCAAATTGTCCGTCATCATCTTGTTATCCCTAAAATTGATAACTGACAGTTCCAAAAAAGATGCCAGCTAAGTCCATTTGAGAAAATCAGCAGGTTAAGGGTTAATACATGTATCATTTTAAAAATCTGAATATTAATGGTTTAAACAATCTGTAAGGAAAACAGTGACTGTTGTTGCTGATGTCAAGTCAGATATTAATTGCTTTTTGGCAAAAATGTGTGTTGAATGCTGTGACAAAACCCTATTCAAGAAAGAATGGCATAGGATAGATAAAAAAGAAATTCCTTCAAGGAAGTAAATCTTCACATAATTCATGATCCTCTTCTAAATATTGCTCAAGAATGATTTTTCACACAATAATTTTTCTTCAATAATCAAGATGTTCTGGCTGACCCATCAGCAGACAATCACCTGTCATTTTTTACTATGGGAGCACTTAAGGACTTTGGTGGTTTATTTCATTACTAGTTTCTGCATCGTAAATATGTAACTGTTGCATTGCACTAGTAGGTCCTCTCAATCCTTCAAAAGAAGTCATCTTGGTATAATGTTTAGAGGTAAGTATTCCCAATGACAGTGATGGACACACAGTGACTAAGCCCCGCCCCCTTATAGAATTATCCACCTTTGTCTTTCATTAAAATTATGCATGTTACTGACATAATTCTGTCGATGGTATGAATTTTTATGGTCTTGATGACGTAATGAGCTGATCAGCTATCGGTATAAATAGACTGGACTACCACCTAACAGCCAGATTCTGTCTCAAAGCTCAGCTGGATTTGTAATTTTTGTGTGCTGTACCAGATCCGATACCATCATGAAGGTTCTCGCTTGCGTGCTCCTGGCTTGCCTGCTGGCCACTGTATACGGACAGGCCTCAACAACCGGACAACAAGCCAACCCGCTTGTGTCCTCAAACCCCTTAGGCAACATGGGAGGTGCTGGCAATTTACTGGCCATGAGGTCCATGGGTATCGGTACAGGTAAGTAGCCATTTCCTTTTTACTTTCTTTGAACTCTTTACCAAGATACTGGATCACTAGTTAGTCTTACCACACAGAAACATGCTGAATCATAATATCACTATTCCACTGAGTTCAATATTAATAAAAGTACATTAATATGTCACCAGCTTCCTTAAAAGAACTTGGTCCATTTTGTATTTATCTGTTGTTTAAGTAACCTTCAAAAGTCAGCCTATAAAGCACTTCCAGCAACATCCTCACTGAATTGTAATTTATATCTCCTTAGTGATACATATTACATGCATTTCCCTTCATTATAAAAATGTATGAAATCCTGTGTTGAAATTCTCATATCAGAACATATATGTCAGGGTTTCCATTCTTGCAAACTCCTAAATTGGTGTCCTAAGTTAGGAGTGTGTGAGAATGAAACTCCTGAACTGGCAAAGGACTCATGTTTTCCTAAGCAGTTCCTATATACAGATATGGGACAACTCAAACTTTTTGCCAAGTCTTTGTCCAGTTTTCAGAATCCTAGTATGCTTTAACTCTCTGTATGTGGTATATACATAGTTTCCGTGTCTTAGGCACTAATAAGACACTTTTTTGGCAGCCATCTTTAGGGGCAATAGTTAATGCAGGCCAAAGTTGAGCATACTTGCTGTGTTTAAATCACCATATAGCTTTGGAAAAAAAAGGAACAATTCTTCAAAAGTTAGAAGAAAACGAGATCCGATTTAGACTATAATTGTTGTGTTTCAGACAACCTGCTGGAAATGTTGATGTGCCGCAACATGAACATCCCCATATTCTTGTGTATGAGATACATGTAGACCCAGGTGATCACAGCCCAAAGGATGATGCACAAATCCAAGCAACCTTCATCTTCATCACAGCCACAACTTCCTGTCATCTTGAGCTTCCATCCAAAACATGCCAGATGAAAATCACACATGTTCAAACAATTAACAACTTAACATTTGAGGAGAGCTGGACTCATTTCTTCTATGGATTTCTACCAGTTTTGAATTCTGTTTATGTGACATTATTTCCAGTGTGCATATCAACAACATACAAATGGATTTTTTAATTAAAAAAAAAAAATCATACACAGCATTGCTGCAACATCTTTTTGTCTATCACTGCTTGTTCTGTGTTTCTATATGTATTATTTATTTGAATAAAAGAAAATGTTTCCTAAAATGGGTGTGTTTTATCTTCATATTGACATCATACCATGAATATTTTCAACAAAAATGTGTCTAATTATATGAATTTTTTTTTTCTGGTACAGTGCTTTCTGGTTGTGAGATGTTTGTAAAAATTAAGTTGAGAGAGCTTCAGAGAGGACTGGGAAAATGTAGACAAAGAAGTCCGGTGACTAAGAGAGAGAGAGAGAAAGAGACAGAGAGAGAGAAAATGCAAGAAATCATGTGAATTAGTGACAGAGAATATATGAGGGGCATTTCAGAAGTATTGTAACTTGGGTAATACATAATGCGCATTTGCATACACTGATAAACAGCAGATCCCAGGGTTTGTCAAGACTTATGTCTACCAGCTAAATGTTTTTTCAGTCTTGGGAACAAGACATTTTCACACAGGGCTAGGTCTGGGGAATGGGGTGCATGTGGAAGAACTCAGACCCTTTCTTTATTCAAAAACGATGTCAAGGCAGCAGACTAATGAGCAGGGTCATTGTCATGCAGCGGGGAAATGTGCTTAAACCCAGTGTTTGGATGCTGTTTAAAACATTGTCTTTTAAGTTTCTTCAACACTTTTTCTTTATAAAAATAACCCAGTCACAGACTTTCTAAGCTGGTACAAGTTATCACAAGAAAATAACAAGCATTGCTTTCTTGGCACTCATCAATCTTTTGGCAATTAAAGGACGGTGTCATTGTTTGGAAGCCCATATTTTGTTGTTAATTTTCCTGGAAAGCTCAAAAAAGTGTACCCATGTCTCATCTCCTGTAATAATGTCAGAAAACTGCTTTCTCTAATATTTTGAAAACAGTTTGAGCAGTTTTCTGGTTGCTTCAATTCGGACACGTTTCTGCTTGTTCAACAATGAGGGATCCATCTAGCTGTAATGCGCCTCATTAACAAATTACGTTTGAGTATGCAGAATACTCTTGTATCTGACTATAGCAGCTACTTGATGAACAGTTAGTCTTGCATCAGATTTGATCACATCGCATACTTTTTTAACCATAATGCTTGCAGTGGCGCTACGAGGACGTCCTGGTTTTTGTGCATCATAAATAGCATCACATCCACTTTTAAACTTCTTTACCTATCTCGTGACTGTGGCATACAATACCTCATTCTGCCTGATTTTCATCCTTTTCATTTAAATAAAACAAGAAATATCTTTAAAAATGATGAATACCCACACATACTGCTTTCTCACAGTTAGTGTTACCATGTCAGACAGTGACTTGATAACATTGGAGGGTAAAAATAAAAACACACCAAAACCAGTAGAGCTCTGATACACTTATACATGTATCCCTGATAAAAGATATATTAAATATGTTTGTTTATTTGGTTTAACATCCCTATGAAAGTATATCAGTCATTTGGAGACAATGTCAACTAGAGACAGATATACCGTACACACGGTCAGATTAGGCGCAGCTACATATAAGGCACATCCTAACTTTCAGGGCAACTTATTCAAAAAAAAAAAAAATCACTTATCGTATCGTATGTGGCGAAACCTTGTTTTGAAATTTGCGCTGTCGTACATTTAGACAGACTGAAAGCTATCTATAGGTCACCGGGCTAATGGCATAGGATTACCGTTAGACCGTTACATTAACGACGGGTAGGATAAAGGTGACACATTTTCATAACATGACATTACTCAACCTTGTCCTCGCATTCTAACACTGGGGACCATTGTCACCTGTCAAAATTCTCCCAACTAACAAACATTACGTTACAATTGCCACCTGTCAAGTTTCTCCTATACATCATGAGGTCCCGTAAAATAAACTTATTTGTTTATATTGAAAATGGCTTCCATCAAGTTGTTTCAGTTTCTCACGATCATTTTATCATGAAATATACCAGTAGGACAACTAATAAGAACAAAAGCAATAATCTGGTATCATTTATCATGGTTTCATATAGACTTTGTGGCATATTATCGTATTCATTGGCTTTCAGCATATCCATTTTCTGAGATCGTATACCGGTAAATTTCACTTCTTGGCCATTGAAAAAAGAAACCTGAAAAGCTGTATTTCATCATATAAGGCGCACCCCCTCTATAAACTTGAATTATCTGGAAAAAAAGTGAGTCTTATCTGCTGGTGTATACGGTAGTGCTGCCACACTTTAGTATCACACCGTTGGTAGTTAAGATATAGTGAGGAAAATATATATTCATAAAATTAACAATTCATTTAAAATTCAGTTGATGAAGACATGCAAATGATATGCACAACTTGGCTTGGTACTTATTAATTCAAAAACTGACTTAAGGTAGCTGAGAAATAGCGTGGACAAAATACATTTAAGAAATATAACAAGGGGCCATAACTCATTTAAAATCTAGCCATTCATGATGTTCCAAAGATATGCACAACTAGGCTTGGTAATTATTATAACTGTAAAGTTAAATCAAAATCCAAGGCAGCTGAGAAATAGCATGGACAAATCAATTTGAAAATATAATGAAGGGCAATAACTCATTTCAAAACAAGCGAATCATGACATGCTTGCACAACTGGGCATGGTACTTACCATTCTTGTAAAGTTAAATCAAAATCCAAACAAAGGTAGTTGAGATATAACAAGGACAAATCTCGTCTACAGACAAACGGGCGGGCCGTCCAACGTACATGACTCCAATATAGCTGACATACTTTGTATATGGGGGTATATAAAAACATCATGGGAATCTGTAGAACTGATGGATGCTTCCCAAAACAAGCAGAGCTATCCGTAAAACAGCATGCTCGACTATTTGAAATAAATGCTTGTTAATAAAAATAAATATTGCAATTAAAGGCAAAATGAGAATCTCTGTATTATCAAAATATTGACATAACTTATTGAGTTTACCATCGCTTCGACATTATTTCAGTCATATTGCGACGTCCAGCTAATTATCAAAATATACACAAGAGCATATGCTCCATGTTTTAAAGCAATATCTCAAAGATTTCAGTGAAAAAGTGAGTTGGTACAAAAAGATAAATCAAATCAGAAAAGGGGAATAATTGTGTCCAAGTCCAAGACAGAGTTATGTACTTTTGCCATGAACAAGTAGAGGTGATGGCCATAACCAGGTAATCAAAGTTTCAAAGCAATACCTCAAACTGTTAAATGAAACAAGAGCTGTCAGAGGACAGCATGCTCGACCATTCAAAATGCTAGTTGGTAAATCAAATGCAATCTATTTCAATTCTTGCCCTTTATATACCCTGTACTTAATAATAGTAAAAAACGATATACCTTGATTGTCTAATACCCCAAAATATGTTTTATGAAGTCTAAAATCAATCCCATGCCTACTTACTGAGACATAAGCATAATAACACTGTGCATGCAAAACTTTAACCAAATATCCAAGTTAGAAAAGGGCCATAATTTGTATAAAATTCAGTCCAAGAGTTACCCTTCTTGGTTTTCTGATGCCCCTGATTTGCCTGAACAAACTCCTGAACTTTCTAGTCAATGCCATAAACAATTTCTGAGATATAATCTGGAAAGTAACTTGCAAGCGAAATTATGACCAAAAAGTCTAAGTCAAATAGTGGCCCTAATCTGCATTATATCAGTCATTATATCAGTCAAAAAAATATCTGCCACTATATGAATGATACCATTGAACATATTAAAGAAGTTTCAAATAAAATCCATGCCTGGTGAATAAAATATAAGCATGAAAGTACCTTGTATGCAAAACTTAAACCAAAATTTCTAAGTTAAAAAGGGGCCATAATTTGTTATATATCCACCAAGAGTTATCTACCTTGGTTGTCTGATACCCCTTAACATATTCATAAACTTTCAAGTCAAAACCATGAATGGTTATCCAGATACAAGCTAGATAGTAGCTTACATGCAAAACTTTAACCAAATTTCAATTGCATGCAAAACTTTAACCAAAATTTCTAAGTTAAAAAGGGGCCATAATTTATACTAAATTCAGTCAAGAGTTACCTAACTTGGTTGCCTGATGCCCCTGAACATATTCATAAACTTTCATGTCAATACCATAACTGGTCATTGAGATATAAGGTTGATAGTAACTTGCATGCAAAACTTCAATTAAGAGCTGCAACACCAACGCCGACGCAAGGGCAACCACAATACCTCTAATATTCTTTGAATAGTTGATCTAAAAATGAGGTAGTGTGAAAACCTTTATCAAGATACTAAATAAAAACAGGCATGCAATTTCATGTGTGAATTATGAGGGACATCCATGGAAAGAAATTGTAGATAATAGTAATGTTAAACTAAAGTTTTAACTTTTTTTTCTAAGTTCAACTAGAACTATCACTAAATGTGATTAATACCCCCGCAATACTGCTTTAGAAATGATGAAGTTATTAGGATTAAGAAGAAGAGTATGAAAAAGACATTTTTACATTAATTTTTTTTTTCCAGATTTTTGGCCGGGTAACACAGGTTGTGCTTGACCATTGTATGAAATTGTTTTGAATTCCAACCAGTAGTTTTAAAGTTAAGCTCCGGACAAGGAAAAGTAACAAAGGGCAATAACTCTGTAATTACAATAGAGTTATGGTTCTTGTGCACTGCACTTCCTCTTATTGTGGTTGACAATTGTATGAAATTGTTTTGAATTCCAACCAGTTCTTTTCAAGTTATGCTATGGACAAGGAAAAGTAACAAAGGGAAATAACTCTGTAATTACTCTAGATAGAGTTATGGTTCTTGTGCACTGCACTTCCTCATATTGTGGTTGACCATTGTATGAAATTGTTTTGAAATCCAACCAGTAGTTTACAAGTTATACTCTGGACAAGGAAAAGTAATTAAGGGCAATAACTCTGTAATTCCTATAGAAAGAGTTATGGTTCTTGTGCACTGCACTTCCTCATATTGTGGTTGACCATTGTATGAAATTGTTTTGAAATTCAACCAGTAGTTTACAAGTTATACTCTGGACAAGGAAAAGTAACAAAGGGCAATAACTCTGTAATTCCTATAGATAGAGTTATGGTTCTTGTGCACTGCACTTCCTCTCATTGTGCTTGACTATTGTATGAAATTGTTTTGAAATCCAATCAGTACTTTACAACTTAAACTCCGGACAAGGTTACAAGTCATACTCAAGACAAGGAAAAAATACAAAGGGCAATAACTCTGTAATAAGTCAAGATGGAGTTATGGTTCTTGTGCACTGCACTTCCTCTCCATGTGCTTGATCATTGCATGAAGTTGTATTGAATTCCAATAATGCAACGGACTGCTGGACTGACCGACCGACCAACCGACCGACCGACCACCGGGTGACTCCTATATACCCCCCAAACTTCGTTTTGGGGGTATAAAAAGGGCTATTAATATGCAAAAATATTTGGAAGAGTTACTGATCCATAAACACATGTGTAAAGTCTGAGGGACATCCATTGAGTAAAAATTGAGAAAATGGTGATGTTAAACAAAACCTTAACATTTCTTGGGACTTGGAAACCGACATGACTCCAATAGCTCATCCTGTTCTTTAAACAGTAAAGCTAAAAATCAAAATAAAGCTCTACTGACAGCAATTAATGATCAGTATTTTTTCAAATTATTTTAAACATTTTTTAACTTTACTTCCAAGATGAATAATTTCTTTAATGTAATATCTAATTACTTCAGATATCTGCAACTTAGTAAAGAAGATCTACAAGCATGATATCAAGAACATGTATGCATTCATGAAGAAAATAAATTAATCAATATAGTTTAAAGGCATGTATTTCTTTTTATCATTTCTTTGAAACTAAATATAAATTTTGTTTCTTATTTCAATATGTGGCACACAGATGCTTTTCTGGCTAAACTAAATTGAAAGTTGATTATCTCTCCTGCCAATTCCATTTTATTTTGCACACATTCATAAAAAATTATATTTGGTTACATACGATTTACATTAATAAACTAACCATTGATAAAATAAATTATATAGAGACAGAGTAAGATTAAGCACTTCTGTACAACTGGCTGACCGGCTCAATCTGGTTTCGAAGAGATAACAATTTCATTCTTTGTCCATCAAATTTAATGTCATTTTACAAATCTGAATATTAATGGTTTAAACAATCTGTCAGGAAAACAGTGACTGTCGTTGCTGATGTCAAATTGTCTGTCATCAGTGTCAGATATCAATTGCTTTTTGGCAAAAATGTGTGTTGAATCTGTGACAAAACCCTATTCAAGAAAGAATGGCATAGGATAGTTAAAAAAAGAAATTCCTTCAAGGAAGTAAATCTTCACATAATTCATGATCCTCTTCTCAGTTTTGCTAAAGAATGATTTTTCACACAATAATTTTTCTTCATTAATCAAAATGTTCTGGCTGACCCATCAGCAGACAATCACCTGTCATTTGTTACTATGGGAGCACTTAAGGACTTTGGTGGTGTATTTCATTACTGGTTTCTGCATCGTAAATATGTAACTGTTGCATTGCACTAGTAGGTCCTCTCAATCCTTCAAAAGAAGTCATCTTGGTATAATGTTTAGAGGTAAGTATTCCCAATGACAGTGATGGACACACACAGTGACTAAGCCCCGCCCCCTTATAGAATTATCCACCTTTGTCTTTCATTAAAATTATGCATGTTACTGACATAATTCTGTCGATGGTATGAATTTTTATGGTCTTGATGACCTAATGAGCTGATCAGCTATCGGTATAAATAGACTGGACTACCACCTAACAGCCAGATTCTGTCTCAAAGCTCAGCTGGATTTGTAATTTTTGTGTGCTGTGTGCTGTACCAGATCCGATACCATCATGAAGGTTCTCATTTGTGTGCTCCTGGCTTGCCTGCTGGCCACTGTATACGGACAGGCCTCAACAGCCAGACAACAAGCCAACCCGCTTGTGTCCTCAAACCCCTTAGGCAACATGGGAGGTGCTGGCAATTTACTGGCCATGAGGTCCATGGGTATCGGTACAGGTAAGTAGCCATTTCCTTTTTACTTTCTTTGAACTCTTTACCAAGATACTGGATCACTAGTAAGCCTTACCACACAGAAACATGCTGAATCATAATATCACCATTCCACTGAGTTCAATATGCATAAAAGTACATTAATATGTCACCAGCTTCCTTAAAAGAATTTGGTCCATTTTGTATTTATCTGTTGTTAAAGTAACCTTCAAAAGTCAGCCTATAAAGCACTTCCAGCAACATCCTCACTGAATTGTAATTTATATCTCCTTGGTGATACATATTACATGCATTTCACTTCATTACAAAAATGTATGAAATCCTGTGTTGAAATTACAAAAATGTATGAAATCCTGTGTTGAAATTACAAAAATGTATGAAATCCTGTGTTGAAATTCTCATATCAGAACATGTATGTCAGGGTTTCCATTCTCGCAAACTCCTAAATTGGTGTCCTAAGTTAGGAGTGTGTGAGAATGAAACACCTGAACTGTCAAAGGACTCCTGTTTTCCTAAGCAGTTCCTTTATACAGATATGGGACAACTCAAACTTTTGCCAAGTTTTTTGAATCTTAGTATGCTTTAACTCTCTGTATGTGGTATATACATAGTTTCCGTGTGATGTCATAGGCACTGTTAAGACACTTTTTTTGGCAGCCATCTTTAGGGGCAATAGTTAATGCAGGCCAAAGTTGAGCATACTTGCTGTTTTTAATCACCACTGTGTTTTTATTTTCCAGTCTATCTTTCTGAAATTTATGTCAAATTGAACAGCTTAATTAATCATTTTAAATATGAAAATAATATTTTGATGAAATTTAAGGTAAAATCTTATACCTAAAAAAAGTTACACTGATTATTTTGTTGAAGGATGAACCCAAACTTTTTTCTTTACTTTGCATTTATTTTTTTGAGCTTATATACATATAAGAAATATATTATCCTAAAAATATGAATTTCAAGAGCTTTTTAATGGTGTATACATTTTGATTTTTGAAGCAGAAATAATGAAATTATAGGAAAAATAAAATTTCTACTTCTATGTAATTCAGATAAAAAATCCCTTGAATTTGCCATTCAAAATGGCCACCAAGAGTAGGGATATTCACTGATGTGGAAACTATGTACCGGTATAGCTTTAGAACAAAACAAAAAGAAGGATTCTTCAAACGTTAAGAAGAAAACGAGATCCGATTAAGACTATAATTGTTGTATTTCAGACAACCTGCTGGAAATGTTGATGTGCCGCAACATGAACATCCCCATATTCTTGTGTATGAGATACATGTAGACCCAGAGTGACGCACATATCCAAGCCACCTTCATCTTCATCACAGCCACAACTTCCTGTCATCTTGACCTTCCATCCAAAACTTGCCAGACGAAAATCACACATGTTCAAACAATTGACAACTCAACATTTCAGGAGAGCTGGACTCATTTCTTCAATGGATTTCTACCAGTTTTGAATTCTGTTTATGTGACAATATTTCCAGTGTGCATATCAACAACATACAAATAGATTTTTTAATTAAAAAAAAAAAAATATGCAGCATTGCTGCAACATCTTTTTGTCTATCACTGCTTGTTCTGTGTTTCTATATGTATTATTTATTTGAATAAAAGAAAATGTTTCCTAAAATGGGTGTGTTTTATCTTCATTATTTACATCATACCATGAATATTTTCAACAAAAATATGTCTAATTGTATGAAAACTTCTTTTTTTCTGGTACAGAGCTTTCTGGTTGTGAGATGTTTGTAAAAAATAAGTTGAGAGAGCTTCAGAGAGGACTGGGAAAATATAGACAGAGAAGTCCAGTGACTGAGAGAGAGAGAAAGAGAGAGACAGAGAGAGAGAAAATGCAAGAAATCATGTGAATTAGCGGCAGAGAATATAAGAGGGGCATTTCAGAAGTATTGTAACTTGGGTAATACAAAATGCGCGTTTGATAGGTTTTAATATATTTACATGTCATATCCCAAAGTAATCACCCTTGCTAAGTACACAAAGTTTCAAATGTTTAATCAAATTTTAAAATGCATTATCATACTGATGACGCTTTCAGGTATACTTAGCATACACTGATAAACAGCAGATCCCAAGGCCTGTCAAGACTTATAATGTCTACCAGCTAAATGTTTTTTCAGTCTAGGGAACAAGACATTGTAACACAGGGCTAGGTCTGGGGAATGGGGTGCATGTGGAAGAACTCAAACCCTTTCTTTATTCAAAAACGATGTCACAGCAGCAGACTTATGAGCAGGGTTATTGTCATGCAGCGGGGAAATGTGCTTAAACCCGGTGTTTGGATGCCATTTTAAAACATTGTCTTTTAAGGTTCTTCAACACTTTTTCTTTATAAAATAACCCAGTCACAAACTTTATAAGCTGGTACAATTTGCAAAACTGGACCACGGATATCAAAGAAAATAACAAACATTGCTTTCTTGGCACTCATCAATCTTTTGGCAATTAAAGGATGGTGTCATTGTTTGGAAGCCCATATTTTGTTGTTAATTTTCCTGGAAAGCTCAAAAAAGTGTACCCATGTCTCATCTCCTGTAATAATGTCAGAAAACTGCTTTCTCGAATATTTTGAAAACAGTTTGAGCAGTTTTCTGGTTGCTTCAATTCGGACACGTTTCTGCTTGTTCGACAATGAGGGATCCATCTAGCTGTAATGCGCCTCATTTACAAATTACGTTTGAGTATGCAGAATACTCTTGCGTCCGACTATAGAAGCTACCTGATGAACAGTTAGTCTTGCATCAGACTTGACCACATCGCATACTTTTTTAACCATATGCTTGCAGTGGCGCTATGATGACGTCCTGGTTTTATGCATCATAAATAGCGTCACATCCACTTTTAAACTTCTTTACCCATCTCGTGACTGTGGCATACAATACCTTATTTTGCCTGATTTTCATCATTTTCATTTAAAAAACAAATAAGAAATATCTTTAAAAATGGTGAATACCCACAGATACCACTTTGTCACAGTTAGTGTTACCATGTCAGACAGTGACTTGATAACATTGGAGGGTAAAAATAAAAATACACCAAAACCAGGTAGAACTCTGATACACTTAAACATGTATCCCTGATAAAAGATATATTAAATATGTTTGTTTATTGGGTTTAACATCCCAATGAAAGTATTTCAGTCATTTGGAGACAATGTCAACTAGAGACAGATATAGTGCTGCCACACTGTAGTATCACACCGTTGGTAGTAAAAGTATAATGAGGAAAAAATATATTCATAAAATTAACAAATCATTTAAAATTCAGTTGATGAAGACATGCAAATGATATGCACAATTTGGCTTGGTACTTATTAGAGCTGTGAAGTTAATTCAAAATCTGACTTAAGCTAGCTAAGAAACAGCGCGGACAAAATACATAAATTTTAAGAAATATAACAAGGGGCCATAACTCATTTAAAATCAAGCAATTCATCATGTTCCAAAGATATGCACATCTAGGCTTGGTAATTATTATAACTGTAAAGTTAAATCAAAATTCAAGGCAGCTGAGAAATAGCATGGACAAATCAATTTGAAAAATATAATTAAGGGCCATAACTATTTCAAAACAAGCGAATCATGACATGCTTAAGAGATGCATAACTGGGCATGGTACTTACCATTCTTGTAAAGTTAAATCAAAATCCAAACAAAGGTAGTTGAGATATAACAAGTAACTGGTGTTGTATGCAACACATAAAGTCCCCTACCGGCTCCACCTTGACTCAATATGGTAATCAATCCCATTTTTTGCCATATTTTCACTATTTCCGTTACCATAGCACCTTCCATATCCCATTTTTGCCATATTTTCACTATTTCCGTTACCATAGCAACCACAATTTCAGTTGAAGAACAAAAATAAAATGATGTGCATAATCTACACATTGCCATCTAGTCATATACCAAGTTTCATCAAGTTAGCTTGCTTAGTTATCTCGGGATCCCATTTTTGCCATATTTTCACTATTTCTTTACCATAGCAACCACAATTTTAGTCGAAGAACAAAATAAAAGAGTGCATAATCTACACATTGCCATCTAGTCATATACCAAGTTTCATCAAGTTAGCTTGCTTAGTTATTAAGTTATCGCGGGATCCAGATTTGAGCGGACAGACGGACGGACAGACGGACGGACGGACGGACGGACGGACGGACGGACAGACGGAGGGCAAACCTATAGTCCCCTCCGGTGTGAACACCGGTAGGGGACTAACAAGGACAAATCTCGTCTACAGACGTACGGGCGGATTGCCAATGTACATGACTCCAATATAGCTCTCATATACTAACTTTGTATCTGCGGGTATACACAAGAGCATGTGCTCCAAGTTTTAAAGCAATGTCTCAAAGATTTCAGTGAAAAAGTAAGTTGGTACAAAAAGATAAATCAGAAAAGGGGAATAATTATGTCCAAGTCCAAGACAGAGTTATGTACTCTTGCCATGAACAAGTAGAGGTGATGGCAAAAATTTAAAGCAATCCTTAAACTTTAAATGAAACAAGAGCTGTCAGAGGACAGCATGCTCAACCATTCAAAATGCTAGTTGGTAAATCAAATGCAGTCTATTTCAATTCTTGCCCTTTATATACCCTGTATATAATAATAGTAAAACACGATAAACCTTGATAGTCTAATACCCCAAAATATGTTTATGAAGTCTAAAATCAATCTCATGCCTAGTTACTGAGACATAAGCATAATAATACTGTACATGCAAAACTTTAACCAAGTATCCAAGTTAGAAAAGGCCATAATTTGTATAAAATTCAGTTCAAGAGTTACCCTCCTTGGTTCTCTGATGCCCCTGATTTGCCTGAACACACTCCTAAACTTTCTTGTCAATGCCATAAACAATTTCTGTGATATAAGCTGGAAAGTAACTTGCATGCAAAACTTTGACCAAAAAGTCTAAGACAAATAGTGGCTCTAATTCAGTCAAGAGTTATCTTATCTAACTTGGTTGCCTGATGCCCCTGAACATATTCATAAACTTTCATGTCAATACCATAACTGGTTATTGAGATATGAGGTTGATAGTAACTTGCATGCAAAACTTCAACCAAGAGCTGCAACGCCAACGCCGACGCAAGGGCAACCACAATAGCTCTTATATTCTTTGAATAGTCAAGCTAAAAATGAGGTGGTGTGAAAACCTTTATCAAGATACTAAATAAAAAAGGGGCATAACTATTTTAAAATTCATGACAGTGCCTGACCCCCCAAAAACAGGCATGTAATTTCATGTGTGAATTATATGGGACATTCATGGAAAGAAATTGTAGATAATAGTAATGTTAAACAAAAGTTTTAACTTTTTTTTTCCGAGTCCAAAAAAGCCCATATGCAAAATTATTTGGAAGAGTTACCGTTTCTGTTTTTACTTGAAGTTTGAGGGACATTCATCCAGTAAAAATGGAGATAATGACAATATTAACAGCCATTAATATGCAAAAATATTTGGAAGAGTTACTGATCCATAAACACATGTATAAAGTTTGAGGGACATCCATTGAGTAAAAGTTGAGAAAATAGCGATGTTAAACAAAACCTTAACATTTCTTGCGACTAAGACACCGACATGACTCCAATAGCTCATCCTATTCTTAAACAGTAAAGCTAAAAATCAAAATACAGCCCTACTGACAGCAATTAATGATCAGTATTTTTTCCATACTTTTTTAAACATGTTTTAACTTTACTTCGAAGATGAATAATTACTTTAATGTAATATCTAGTTACTTCAGATATCTGCAACTTAGTAAAGAAGATCTACAAGCATGATATCAAGAACATGTATGCAAAGTTAATTCATGAAGAAAATAAATTAATCAATATAGTTTACAGGCATGTATTTCTTTTTATCATTTCTTTGAAATTGAATATCAATTTTGTTTTTTATTTCAATATGTGGCACACGGATGCTTTTCTGGCTAAACTAAATTGAAAGTTGATTATCTCTCCTGCCAATTCCATTTTATTATGCACACAGCCATAAAAAATTATATTTGGTTACATACAATTTACATTAATAAACTAACCATTGATAAAATAAATTATATAGAGACCGACTGAGTAAGATTAAGCACTTCTGTACAACTGGCTGACCGGCTCAATCTGGTTCGAAGAGATAACAATTTCATTCTTTGTCCATCAAATTTAATGTCATTTTACAAATCTGAATATTAATGGTTTAAACAAGCTGTAAGGAAAACAGTGACTGTCGTAGCTGATGTCAAATTGTCTGTCATCAGTGTCAGATATTAATTGCTTTTTGGCAAAAATGTGTGTTGAATGCTGTGACAAAACCCTATTCAAGAAAGAATGGCATAGGATAGATAAACAAGAGGGCCAAGATGGCCCTGTGTCGCTCACCTGAGTAAGAATGCTGCGTAAGGCATAATGACAAAAAATGTGGCGCATCTACAGTGTTTTTCTTACATTTGACTAAGTGACCTAGATTTTGATCCTACCTGAATTTGCACTCAACTGGGAATTCATGCAGTCATCATTCTTATCAAGTTTAATGAAGACTGGGACAAAAATGTAGGCCTCTAGAGGGTTAACAAGGTTTTTCTAAAATATGCCCTGGTGACCTACTTTTTGACCCCATGTGGCCCAATTTTGAATTCATCCAAGATTTGATGTAAAAAAAAACATTCTGACCATGAAGTTACATTAAGGGTAGGAGGTTTTTCCCGGTGACCTATTTTTGACCCCATGTGACCCGATTGCAAACTCATCCAAGATATCATTTAGACAAACATCCTGACCAAATCTATGAAGATTGGGCTAAAACTGTGGCCTCTTGAATGTTAACAAGGTTTTTTCTAAGATTTGACATGGTGACCTAGTTTTTGACCCAACATGATCCAATTTCGAACTCATCCAAGATATCATGTAGAAAAACATTCTGACCGAATTTTATGAAGATTGGGCAAAAACTGTGGCCTCTTGTCAAGTGTTAACAAGGTTTTTCTAAGACTTGACCTGGTGACCTAGTTTTTGACCCCATATAACCCAATTTCGAACTCATCCAAGATATCATGTAGACAAACATCCTGACCAAATTTTATTAAGATTGGACAAAAACTGTGGCCTCTTGAGTGTTCAAATGGTTTTTCATGGTGACCTGGTTTTTGACCCCACATGACCCATTTTCACATGTATCTGAGATATCATGTAGACAAACATCCTGACCAAGTTTCATGAAGATTGGGCCAAAACTGTGGCCTTTAGAGTGTTCACACGCAATTGTTGACAGCGGAAGACAGTCAAAAGGCGAACACAAAAGCTCACCCTGAGCAGAAGTGCTCAGGTGAGCTAAAAAAAATCATTCAAGGAAGTAATTCATGACCTTTTCTCAATATTGCTCAAGAATGATTTTTCACACAATAATTTTTCTTCATTAATCAAGATGTTCTGGCTGACCCATCAGCAGACAATCACCTGTCATTTGTTACTATGGGAGCACTTAAGGACTTTGGTGGTGTATTTCATTACTAATTTCCGCATCGTAAATAAGTAATAATTGCATTGTACTAGAAGGTCCTCTCAATCCTTCAAAAGAAGTCATCTTGGTATAATGTTTAGAGGTAAGTATCCCCAATGACAGTGATGGACACTCACAGTGACTAAGCCCCGCCCCCTTATGGAATCATCCACCTTTGTCTTTCATTAAAATTATGCGTGTTACTGACATAATTCTGTCGATGGTATGAATTTTTATGGTCTTGATGACCTAATGAGCTGATCAGCTATCTGTATAAATAGAAAGGACTACCACCTTACAGCCATATTCTGTCTCAAAGCTCAGCTGGATTTGTAATTTTTGTGTGCTGTGTGCTGTACCAGATCCGATACCATCATGAAGGTTCTCACTTGCGTGCTCCTGGCTTGCCTGCTGGCCACTGTATGCGGACAGGCCTCAACAACTGGACAACAAGCCAACCCGCTTATGTCCTCAAACCCCTTTGGCAACATGGGAGGTGCTGGCAATTTACTGGCCATGAGGTCCATGGGTATCGGTACAGGTAAGTAGCCTTTTTTTTTTTTTTACCTTCTTTGAACTCTTTACCAAGATACTGGATCACTTATCATAAAAAAAAAAAAATGCTTAGACTCATCATATATTATCACAATTCCACTGAGTTCATTATGAAAAAAGTACATAAATATGTCACCTGCTTCCTTAAGAAAACTTGGTCCATTTTGTATTTATCTGTTGTTTCAAAAGTCAGCCTATAAAGCACTTCCAGCACCATCCTCACTGAATGGTCATTTAAATTTCCTTAGTGATACATATTACATGCATTTCTCTTCATTATAAAAATGTATGAAATCCTGTGTTAAAATACACATAATGACATACATGTATAAGATTTGTATGTCAGGGTTTCCATCCTCACAAACTCCTAACTTGGAGTCCTTAGAATGAAACTCCTGAACTGTCAAGGGACTCCTGTTTTCCTAAGCAATTCCTATATAAGGATATGGGACAACTCAAACTTTTTGCCAAGTCTTTGTCCAGTTTTTAGAATCTTAGTATGCTTTAACTCTCTGTATGTGGTTTATACATAGTTTCCGTGTGATGTCATTGGCACTGATAAGACACTTTTTTTGGCAGCCATCTTTAGGGACAATAGTTAATGCAGGCCAAAGTTGAGCATACTTGCTGTTTTTAATCACCACTGTGTTATTATTTTCCAGTCTATCTTACTGAAATTTATGTCAAATTGAACAGCATTAATTAATCATTTTAAATATGAAAATAATATTTTGATGAATTTTAAGATAAAACTTTATATCTAAAAAAGTTACACTGTTTATTTTGTTGAAGGATGAACCCATACTTTTTCGGCTGTTATTTTCACCCTGACTTCCTGTGAAACACACAGTAATGAAGCGGAATAAAATTAGGCTTTTCATTGGTTATTATATACTTTGCTTAATTCCCATTGGTCATTGTAAAATTAGTTAAAAGAAAAGAAAGGAATTGCAGAAATGAGTTCTTTAGATCTCTGTTTGTTTTCAAAGTTGAAGTTTTCTTCCCCTGCGAACGATTTGCCTCGAATAGTAAGACACTGTACCCTTTTAAGGTAAACCGAAAGAGTAGAACACTAAAAAATAGGAAACACATAGATTTTGGAATTGATAATTTGACCCTTGTCAGATCCTATATTCAACAAAAACGTAACATATAGTTTTGTTTTATAGCCCTCGAAACAAAGTCAAATGTGCAGATGTTTTAAGGCTGTAAGTGTCTTCCAAAATTGTACAATTTATTTGGATCCGTGGTATTTCAAAGAGCTGCACTGACACAGGAATTACACAACTATTAAACCAACAACAAAATGTATTACATGTTAAACCATTCAGACACTAATCATCGAGCTGGTTACCATGGCCGAGTATCTTTTTTTTTTTTAAAGATATTTCTTGTTTTCTTTACTTTGCATTTATTTTTTTGTACTTATATACGCATATAAGAAATATTTTATCCTAAAAATATATATTTCAAGAGCTTTTTAATTGTGTATACATTTTGATTTTTGAAGCAGAAATAATGAAATTATAGGAAAAAGGAAATTTCTGCTTCTATGTAATTCATATATAAAATCCCTTGAATTTGCCATTCAAGATGGTCGCAAATAGTAGGGATATTCACTGATGAAGAAACTATGTATAGCTTTGAAAACAAAAAGGAACAATTCTTCAAATGTTTAGAAGAAAATGAGATCTGATTAAGACTTTTGATACTTGTTGTGTTGCAGACAACCTGCTGGAAATGTTGATGTGCCGCAACATGAACATCCCCATATTCTTGTGTATGAGAAACATGTAGACCCAGGTGATCACAGCCCAAAGGATGATGCACAAATCCAAGCAACCTTCATCTTCATCACAGCCACAACTTCCCGTCATCTTGAGCTTCCATCCAAAACATGCCAGACAATAATCACACATGTTCAAACAATTAACAACTTTACATTTGAGGAGAGCTGGACTCATTTATTATTAATTTAGTTTTAGATTATGTTCATGTGACAATGTTTTCAGTGTGTATATCAACATATCAACGGCATACAAATTGGATTTTTTAAAGAAAAAAAAATAATACACTGCAACATCTTTTTTTACTATCACTGCTTGTTCTGTGTTTCTATTTGTATTATTTATTTGAATAAAAGAATAAAAGAAAATGTTTTTAAAAACGGGTGGTTTTTCTTCTTTATGTTTACATCATACCATGAGTATTTTCTACAATACTGTCTAATTGTGTCTAAACTTATTCTTTTCTTTTCTGGTACAATAGTTACTGGTTGTGAGGATTTTAAAGAAAATAAGTTAGAGACTGAATGTAAGAGAGGATTGGGAAAATGTAGACAGAGAAGTCAGATGACTAAGAGAGAGAGAGAGAAATAGAGAGAGAGAGAGAGAGAGAATTCAAGAAATCATATAATTGAAGACAGAGAATACAGTACAGTAATACATAATATATGCATAATTTTAACCAACATGTATGTGATTCAATAACTATAAACTTGCAATTAGCAAGGAAGAATTGAAGACAATTTCTCAAAAATTTTCAAAGAAACATGAAATATTCCAGATGAACAAGGAAGTAAAACAAAGGACTGGAGTGTCCTTATAATTAAGTTGAGTACTCTGAACACATTCAAATGAAAATGTAAATAAACAGCAAATAATACAATACACTAAAGACTCAATTTTGTCTGAAACTTTTTGGAATGCCTGGTAAATCCTAATGGAATTTTAACAAGTTTGATGGCTGGTCAAACTAAGAGTGACTTGAAATAGATATCAAGCCATGCCCAAACCATGTCAGACTTCTTGACATGAATAAACGAAAAGCTTGTCCAGTTTATTATTAGCCAGTCTAACCAAAAATCTGTTGTTTAACCATACTGATTTGTTCAAGTCTAGGCCCCAGTATAATAACCAAATACCTTGAAATAGACTAAAAGTTTGAATTTTGCTTTCACAAATCAAAGCAGAGTATCAGGATAAGCAGTCCATTTCTGACTGGTTGTTTTTTTTCCTTCCCACAATTCAACTTTAGAAAAGCCACACATGACATGTACACAAATAAATAATTTCAGCTATCTGCAAAATGCAACATGTCCCATTAGTCCATATTTGTGTACCCGAAATTTGTGATATCGTTCTACTTTCGGTTTGGCGACAACCAGTACAAAAAATAGCATGTCGTGCTTAGCAGCTCATTGATGGGACTACATGTCCCATTAATGTTACAAGAAATATAAGGACTCCGTATTGTAATCACAGATCCAAATAAATATATATGGCTTGCGGCGGTGGCCTGCCCATTACTTACCACTGTCATTTCAATTATCATTAGTAACTGTTCTATCATCACAATGATAAAGTTCTTAGTTCATTTTAATTTCAAATGTCATGTAGTAGAGAAAAAACTAAAAAAATATGCTTGAGCATTCAGTTTAAAATAAACTATCAATTCAGTTCCAAAGAATTATTAGAAAATGTTTCTGAACTTTTCGTCAAGTTACAATATATAGGTGAGTGTTTGTAATACAGTGTATATGTTTTATATGCATAGAAATTTCATACTGATTTCATTAATATGAATGTAATAGGAAGCAGAGAAAAAAATGGGAGTGGGTCATAAATCATTACACCAAAAATCTCATTAATGTCATCCCCCCCCCGGCCACAATGTGCATCTGGCTCAAACTGGTTCCAAACCGAAGGTCTGATGGGCTCACTCACTGTCCTGCAGGTGACAGGTCGCTGACAGCGCTCACGATTCCTTGTCACATTTAGGTATTACTGACATCATCCCTGACACATTAACTGATGTGTTCATCACCATCCATCATAACAACGACAGGTTTACAATTCTGGCCAGTATTCCTGTACAGAATCAGGGACCCCAACTGAATTTATTATAAAAATTCTTCATGGTAGATACTGTGACAGCTTATATTATTTCCTGATCAGCCAATCATGTGCTTCCTTGACTAGTCGCCTTAATATGGAAATACATTCATCAGGTTTTAGACATTCTGTCAGGAGTTTTACAAAACAAAATAACCAGGGTTTTCCACTTGCCTTTGACATCTGAATAACATTTTGAAAGGTTCTCAGTTAACTGTTCATATGTGTATTTGATCAAATACGGGTCTTGATAAAATTTGTGTTTGTGTGTTTCCATATTACAGAACATGACCCTAAAATAGTGTTCAATTGCTTAGAAACATACGATATGAACAAAAAAAAAATGCACGATACGAACAAAATTAGGGATGAGAAATTTCTATATTATAATTGATCAACTAAATAGTAAACATCCCCAAAACATGCTTATTATGTCAAAAATGAAGCAAAATATCACTTCTCTGAAATGACACTAAAAGGATGTTATTTTCCATACTTTTCTGATACTATCAATCCCATTTTAAGGGTCTCGTTAAGGGATCAAGACAACAGTAGTAACAGCAGCAAGCTCTTAAACAGAGGCCTAAAATGTGATAAAAGGTGTTTTTTTCCCCTTAATTTATCAAGGGCCATTTATAGGGGTCTTGAGCCATCTTCACCTTTGTAGATTTTTTAATATTCATGCAGTATTTCTCAAATTTGCCATTTATCCTAGGATTTCTCTGTCTATAATGTCAAGAAAATGGCTATATCAGACTCCCGTCCCTGTCATCTGATATGAAGGCCTGAAATGTGTGTAGGTATTCATCAAATGTTGTTCTGCCTATTCTCTTGTAGATCAATACTTTATGTATCTACGTCTTTGTTTAATCATGTAAACTCTCTCTGTGTATTCTTTCTTTCAAAAACAGAAAATCTTTTAAATCATGTACAGGCGTACTGTATTCATGCACAATCAATTCAAAACAAAAACAAACATATTAAATTGGAATTTAAGTTTTATTCAACTTAAAAAAATAAATAATTTAACAAGGAACACAGGTACCTATAAACATAAATACTTGCATTAAAAAAAAAAAAAACTAATGAAAAAATTGGGAGAAAAAGATTGTTCGTATCTGATGTTGATTGCTACATACACCCTTGTAAAAGTTCTTCATTTCTTCTTCTTTTTTCTTTTTTTAAACAATACACTGAAGGTGACAAAAAAAGCATCTGAGAACTCCATTATCCTGTAGAGGTCCATCTCCAGTGTTTCTGCTTCAGTGCTGACCTGGGTATGAAGGTAGGATGGGTGGACGATAGGTGCTTGGATTTTGTCATCGAAGTATGACTAACTCCTTCGCGTTCTTACATGTATCGAGCCATGCACATGGCAGCTGGCATAAAGTTTCGGCACATCATGAACTCAAACATGCTGTCACTGCCTGGAACCAAAAATAGAGAAACATGAGTAAAACTAGCTACAGTAGCATAAAGACACATAAATAAATAACATCAAATGGGGAGTATGCATCCTATGCAGTCCAGGCTGTGTTCCCAATATTACTTGTGTAATCTCATGCTCAAATCTAGTATCATTCTCAAATCACTATTGAAACGAAACTAATGGGCATAGTTTAACTTTGAGTATGAAAATCATACTTAAAGGCCATCCTGTTTTCAAATATTTGAAAAAAGGGACTCCTGATTTCCAGAGCATATAATTATTATAATTAAGTGTACATAAATGTATGAGAAACTAGTAATATTAGGAAATTCATTGTCAAGGAGTCCAACTTTCAAAATTCTACCCTAGTGAGCACCCTGCTTTTACGTTAAAAGAATTAGATAGAAATAGATCTATATTTTTTTTAATCTTGCATCCCCCCCAGAAATGTTTCAAGTATTGTCTAAAGACAAGAAAACCTTAAAAAAATATTCCCAGCTAATGTTTTTTAAACTTAAGCTTTGAAATATCCTGAGAAACTATAGTTAAACTGTGGAATGAGGCCAGAGACTGCTCATATAAATGGTTAACTAAATGCAACATTTATTAACATATGTAGCCTTAATTATCATAGATAGTCTACTAATATGTTATAAATATGAAGATGTGCTATTTAGAGGATAAGTGCTGAAATAGAGGACTATTATATAATATAAAAGGCTTACATGGTGAAAACTTTGACTCAAATATGCTCTTTTCTTGGAAATAATAACAAGTCTCTATGAAATATTATGATTGTTGCAAAAGTAATGTGGAAAAAAAAATCTGGAAAATGTAGTATAGGGAGGATCAAAAAGTAACAAGTGTTTTGTTGAAGTGATATGTTTATACAAAACTTATTTCTTTTTACCTCAGAAGCTATGTATATATGAATGAAAGTCTCAATAGTATACCAGTGCTCCTATTTTCATATGGATATTTTTGGTGCATATGTTTTTCATACCCTTCAAATCTAAATTTGTCAGTAGGTCATGAATTGAAACATCATATGTATAAAAATTGAAATAAAAGCATATCACTGAACAACAAATTATGACAAATGCATATTTAGTAAATAAAAACTTGTCACACATGCCTGGACAAGCTCAAATTTAAAAAATAAAGTCTCTGATACTTACCCAAACCGAGAGCTCTCAAGGCAAAAAGGCTATTTGCACCACCGCCCCTTCCAAGCATACTTGCTGCTGCTCCTCTGTTTGCCATTAAGCTAGCGGCCAGAGGATTACTCTGTCCTTGGTTAACCTGTCCGTACACACAGGCCAACAGACATGCCACTAAGAAACAAGCGATAACCTTCATGCTGGTACTGGACTGGTAAACACAGTTAACACTGGAAACTGTTCCTCGTTAGGAGAGAGATAGAATGTACACAGTGCTGGGGGGTCCAGGGTTTATAAACCCAGCCAAGTCCCTTGATCTGAGACGAAGTCATGACATCACATCAAAACAATGACAGTCCCCCGGACAGCTTCTTGTCACAAAATGTGTCAATCACTGTCCAGTAGTGTACTACTACCACTCAATCCAATTGTGTCCCTGGTGTGAGCTGCCTGGTACAAAATCCCACAAAGTGAGATTTTTATGACAAGCCATGTGTCATTAAGTGGATGGGGTAAGTTTCTTACGCAGACAACTAGTCCTCTAAATCTTCTATCTGACAGCTATGATGTGGGACAATACCAGTGCTTTCTGAATTATGATTAGCTAGACCTAGCCATTCCCAAAATACCTTGCTGATGACAACAAAAAAGATACAGCCAACATTAAAGAGTACTAAACTACAGTAGTTGCTGTGCTGTTATCCATCACTTTAGTCTTTTCTTTCAACTTCTTTTAAGATAAGGCATCTATAAGCATTTAGCCATACTTCCTTCATATTTTTTTTTCTCATTACCTGTGCTTTTATAATTATTTACGGTAAACCTTTGTTCCCATGGTAAGAAAACTCATCATGCTTTCACAATAGAAATTAATTCACTCCATTAGTCAATCGATGTATACTGTAAAATTATGTATTTTCACTGACTTCAAATTTCATGGAATCTTTAATTTCGCCTATTTTGTTGATACATGTATTCATGGATTCACGTTCAAAAAAACTTTAAGTCCATTCAATAAATAGATTTTGTGGGGATTATCATTTGTGGATAAAGCTGCCCACGAAATCTACGAAAATTAGTCATCCACAAAAAAAATGATTCTACAGTACATGAGGAAGCAAAATTAACAATTCTATAATTCTGTATTTCTTATTAAATACTCCTGAAATCTTCTAAATGTGATATGATTAAGTATTACAGAAGTTTCAAGAAAAGAAACCAGACTTGACTTGGCTATTTGAGTTTACCGTTGCCTCGACAGTATTTCAGTCATATAGCGATGTCCAGCTAATTACCGGTGGAGGAAGACCCCTGAATGCACGGAGACATCCAGGTAGAACCACTGACCTACCGCAAGCCAGGTGAAAATCTGAATGACCCTGTCGGGATTCCAACCCACGCAGTGAGGGGCTGAGTGAGTGTTAAAGTCAGTGACTTTACCCTCTCGGCCACGGAGGCCCCTAAAAGATATAAGACACCAGAATATGGCTTTATTAAATACCAACAAGTTATTTGTAAATTGTTTATGTAAACATGTATCAGCATAGCCATGTGATCTTTGGGGGTAAAACTTGATTACCGTAGTTAAAATCATAAACACTGAATATAAACAAGAGCTATCAGAGGACAGCACGCTTGACTATTCAAAATATTTGTGGTAAATCATATGAATACCCTGTACATGGTAAGTCAAAAATGATCTGATGCCCCTGAATATGTTTATGAAGTCTTTAATCAATCCCATGGCTAATTACTGAGACATAAGCATAAATAACACAGCGCATGCAAAACTTTAACCAAAATATCTAAGTTAGAAAAGGGCCATAATTTGTATTAAATTTAGTCAAGAGTTATTCTCCTTGGTATTCTGATGCCCCTGAACACAATAATAAACTTTGAAGTCAATATCATAAATGATTATCTTAGATATAGCTCATAAATGATATCTTAGATATAAGCTGGATAGTAGCTTGCATGCAAAGCTTTAACCAAATTTTCTATTGCATGCAAAACTTTTTAAAACCAAAACAAAATTTCTAAGTAAAAAAAGTGGCCATAATCTACATTATATTTAGTCAAAAACTACCTGTCTCTATAGTTTGAAACCACTGAATGTGTTAAAGATATTCCAAAATCAATCCTATGCCTGGTTTCTGAGATAAATTTTATAATTTTCCTTAAAACTAGAAGATTTAATAAGATATAGCTCAGACAGGAGTGTAAAATTTTTAAAACTATCACTTGCACTTCCCAACTTTCAGATGATAAATTCAAGAAAAACACAAGAAAATGTTCTGGTTTTTCACTTGCCCTTCACAAATGTTCAGCCAGAATTATACATCCTTGAGCTGCTCACTTTGTCATTTAAGACACCTTGTTATTGGAAACTCCATTAGATTTTAACTTTTAAAATTTGCTGAATTACTCAATGGATACTCAATTAATATTCAAAATATGGTTTAATTCTGTTCTCAATTGGCCCATGACATGTACCTGTTCCTCTGTGTAGATATCAGTATTATATATAAGTTAAGTACAGTCTGACCTTTTAATGGTCTTGAACTTAATCATTTTTTGTACATGAAGATATAATTCAGTGTTTTTTTTGTTTGTTTTTTATTAACATTTGGGAGAAAGGGGTCTTGGTTTGTGTCAGCGGGAAAATTGTGTTAAAAAGGGGAAAAACACACTAAACTTAAACTATAACACCAGAGCAATAGTTTTCATGTTATAAAATCTTATCACTAATCTATTCTTGTTACACATTCTTAATAATTATGTCCTTGGTGCTGTATGTTCAGTCTTTAGTGTTATGTTTTTTTAAACACTGTGATAATACTTTCCACTTCCCTCTGACTTAGTTCCCTGTTCATGTAGTGGGAATTTTTCCGAATCAGTTTAGCAGAAAAGTATGTCTAAAAACTGGCCAAAAAAATGGAAAAGAAAACCTGTAATGATATTTGACCCCTACTGTAATGATTATGTAACTCGGATACAGTACATGACAGTGTATTTATAGTGGAGACAAAACTTTATTGACAGGATGACAGCTGCACTGGGCAGCTGTGCTGTTTTATTTCTGAAGACAGACAAGAAAAATGACATATATATTTATGACTTTGCTGTTTTTCAACCTTTATATTACACAGGCTGTTAAGAAAGTGAAAATGGTTCCAGTTAATATAGGTAATCAAGGTAATAAAGTCTGTTTCAAAATAAAAATTGATCAAATGAGAATTTAACCAGGAGTCAGACTCTATAACAGAACATGGAGCAAACATATTTGTTTCAACACTTTTTATTCAAATATGCTTACTCATATTGAATGCTTATCAAAGGGGGGTAATCAAAGCTTACATTTAAATGTTTCAATCAGAGTAATACCCAGTACTGTTTTTGGTGCAGTTTGGTAAAATACTTTCAACAGCAATACTACGTTTTATATAATTTGTAAGAAATTGTAAGGTGTGTGCACGTGTGATAATTCCAACAACAAGCAGATACAAAAGATATATATTGTAATAGCTCAGCATTTTATTTTTCTTGCCACAGAACAAACTTTTGTGGTCGGACTTGCATAACAAATGTGCCGAAATCAGTTCTAGCTCTACCTAATATGTATCTGTTTGAATTAATATATGAAGACTGGCATTTCGTGACAGATAACCTGCCAGTAATACCCGAAAGGGGAGTTTGTGCAGTATATATAGATAGATAGATTATGGTCTTGAATCAGTGATTGAAAACAGTTTGTTGGTACAGCTAGTTTGTGAAAAATATTTTAGACATGAGAGATTGTATTTTTTCATATTACTTATCAAAGTAGCTATTCAAAGAGCCATAGGGTCGATAGAACTTTCATAAGCGCAATTGATTATAACTATACAATTCAAAGTTGTGTTCTGCCAACTTCTGGAACATTCTGATGCCTGGATCACCTGTAAACCCTGAGTAAGATACAAAACAGAGCTGTGAGAACGAAACGGTTTTTTCCACTCTAAAAACTAACCTCTATGTGATCCCATTTGCTGTAGTTTATCGTTGACATGCCTGTTTTCTATATTTTTTATTCTTTAAATTTCACTTGATAAAATCAAGCTAGCAGTCAATAACGATGTACCGGAAATAATTACGTCCCTTGAATTGACAGTGTTTATTCTACGGGACCAAACAGAAAAATGACGGAAAAACGATTATTGCGTTATAAAATATTTCTTGGTGGGAGGTTTAAAATAATGAATTTAAGATGAAAACTTCAGAAATTTGCAAATTAATTATCAATAATGATAATAATATCACAAATTAATATCTTATAAGCACTTTCGTAATATTTATACAATTTAAAGAAATACATATAATTCTTGTTCAACAAATACGTTGCAGCAGAGGGTATTATAAACTCTGTATAGCTATCGCCATAATAGAGGTTTTACACAGGTTCATATGTTTTCTACTTATCAAAAGAATAAGTGTCACTATCCCTATGGGACACGGTGTGGGCTGTTACAAATGTATCTTCTTTCAGAAAATAATTCAATTTTGTCCCACCATTACGTAATTGCGCAGCATATTGCATATAGCCTTCCCCAAGATAGGGATATAACATAGGTTCATATGTTGTCTACTTAGATGCGGCTATTCGGTGATATCAAAGAATAAGTGTCACAATCCCTATGGGACACGGTGGGCTGTTACAAATGTTCCTTCTTTCAGAAAATAATTCAATTTTGTCCCACCATTACGTAATTGCGCAGCATATTGCATATAGCCTTCCCCAAGATAGGGATATAACATAGGTTCATATGTTGTCTACTTAGATGAGGCTATTCAGTGATATCAAAGAATAAGTGTCACAATCCCTATGGGACACGGTGTAGGCTGTTACAAATGTACCTTCTTTCAGAAAATAATTCAATTTTGTCCCACCGTTACGTAATTGCGCAGCACATTGCATATAGCCTTCCCCAAGATAAGGATATACCATAGGTTAATATGTTGTCTACTTAGATGAGGCCATTCATTGATATCAAAGAATAAGTGTCACAATCCCTATGGGACACGGTGTGGGCTGTTACAAATGTACCGACTTTTAGAACATAATTCAATTTTGTCCCACCGTTACGTAATTGCGCAGCACATTGCATATAGCCTTCCCATAGATAGGGATATAACATAGGTTCATATGTTGTCTACCTAGATGAGGCTATTCATTGATATCAAAGAATAAGTGTCACAATCCCTATGGGACACGGTGTGGGCTGTTACAAATGTTCCTTCTTTCAGAAAATAATTCAATTTTGTCCCACCATTACGTAATTGCGCAGCATTTTGCATATAGCCTTCCCCAAGATAGGGATATAACATAGGTTCATATGTTGTCTACTTAGATGAGGCTATTCAGTGATATTAAAGAATAAGTGTCACAATCCCTATGGGACACGGTGTGGGCTGTTACAAATGTACCTTCTTTCAGAAAATAATTCAATTTTGTCCCACCGTTACGTAATTGCGCAGCACATTGCATATAGCCTTCCCCAAGATAGGGATATACCATAGGTTCATATGTTGTCTACTTAGATGAGGCTATTCGGTGATATCAAAGAATAAGTGTCACAATCCCTATGGGACACGGTGTGGGCTGTTACAAATGTACCTTCTTTCAGAAAATAATTCAATTTTGTCCCACCGTTACGTAATTGCGCAGCACATTGCATATAGCCTTCCCCAAGATAGGGATATACCATAGGTTCATATGTTGTCTACTTAGATGAGGCTATTCGGTGATATCAAAGAATAAGTGTCACAATCCCTATGGGACACGGTGTGGGCTGTTACATATGTACCTACTTTTAGAACATAATTCAATTTTGTCCCACCGTTACGTAATTGCGCAGCACATTGCATATAGCCTTCCCCAAGATAGGGATATAACATAGGTTCATTTGTTGTCTACTTAGATGAGGCCATTCATTGATATCAAAGAATAAGTGTCACAATCCCTATGGGACACGGTGTGGGCTGTTACAAATGTACCTACTTTTAGAACATAATTCAATTTTGTCCCACCGTTACGTAATTGCGCAGCACATTGCATATAGCCTTCCCCAAGATAGGGATATAACATAGGTTCATATCTTGTCTACCTAGATGAGGCTATTCAATGGTATCAAAGAATAAGTGTCACAATCCCTATGGGACACGGTGTGGGCTGTTACAAATGTAACTTCTTTCAGAAAATAATTCAATTTTGTCCCACCATTACGTAATTGCGCAGCAGATTGCATATAGCCTTCCCCAAGATGGGGATATAACATAGGTTCATATGTTGTCTACTTAGATGAGGCTATTCGGTGATATCAAAGAATAAGTGTCACAATCCCTATGGGACACGGTGTGGGCTGTTACAAATGTACCTTCTTTCAGAAAATAATTCAATTTTGTCCCACCATTACGTAATTGCGCAGCATATTGCATATAGCCTTCCCCAAGATAGGGATATAACATAGGTTCATATGTTGTCTACTTAGATGAGCCTTTCATTGATATCAAAGAATAAGTGTCACAATCCCTATGGGACACGGTGTGGGCTGTTACAAATGTACCTTTTTCAGAAAATAATTCAATTTTGTCCCAACAGTATGTAATTGCACAGCAAATTCCTTATAGCCTTCCCCAAGATAGGGATATAACATAGGTTCATATGTTGTCTACTTAGATGAGGCTATTCGGTGATATCAAAAAATAAGTGTCACAATCCCTATGGGACACGGTGTGGGCTGTTACAAATGTTGCTTCTTTCAGAAAATAATTCAATTTTGTCCCACCATTACATTATTTCGCAGTATATTGCATATAGCCTTCCCAATATATGGAGATAACATTGGTTCATATGTTGTCTAATTTAATGAGGCTATTCAGTGATATCAAAGAATAAGTGTCACAATCCACAAGGTACACAGTGTGGGCTGTTACAAATGTACCTTCTTTCAGAAAATAGTTCAACTGTTTCCCACCATTACGTAATTGCGCGGCATATTGCATATAGCCTTCCCCAAGATAGGGATATGCCATAGGTTCATATGTTGTCTACTTAGATGAGGCTATTCGGTGATATCAAAGAATAAGTGTCACAATCCCTATGGGACACGTTGTGTGCTGTTACAAATGTACCTTCTTTCAGAAAATAATTCAATTTTGTCCCACCATTACGTAATTGCGCAGCATATTGAATATAGCCTTCCCCAAGATAGGGATATAACATAGGTTCATATGTTGTCTACTTAGATGAGGCTATTCGGTGATATCAAAGAATAAGTGTCACAATTCCTATGGGACACGGTGTGGGCTGTTACAAATGCACCTTCTTTAAGAAAATAATTCAATTTTGTCCCACCATTACGTAATTGCGCAGCATATTGAATATAGCCTTCCCCAAGATAGGGATATAAAATAGGTTCATGTGTTGTCTAATTGAATGAGGCTTTTCAGTGATATCAAAGAATAAGCGTTATAATCCCCAAGGTACACAGTGTGGGCTGTTACAAATGTACCTTCTTTCAGAAAATAGTTCAACATATCGCATAAAGCCTTCCCCAAGATAGGGATATAACATTTTTCATTAAAAAATAAGAATTTTCTTATTCATATTCCTATAAGTTTCAGGCCGCTAGCAGACTTTCAGCGGATGTACAGAGGACATATATATTTGACAGAATTACATCATAAATCATTTATTCCTTCATAAAATCCATATTTAGAGTGGTTCCGACAGTTTTCAGTTGTGAATATTATTGTTTCAATACTCGTCCGCAGGTTTTCAGCGGCATTACTGAAGGAAATATATCTTTGACAGAAAGATATTAATAGTCCTGTTTTCAGTCGCAAAAACCATCTTTAGGGAGGTTAAAATAATTATCAGTCGTATTTTTTTCATTCTATGTTCCAGTATTCGTCAGCAGACTCTCAGTGGTCTACGGAGGATTTTTTTCATGAATATGTTAAAAATCATGTATTCCGCCGTAAAATTTATATTTAGAGAAGTTCACACAGTTTTCATCCATAAATAATGAGATTTTTTTATTCATAGGATTATCTAGTTTCAGGCAGCCAGGCCGCTAGCAGACTTTCAGCAGCCTTACGGGGGACATAAATATTTGACAAAAAGACACCAAAAATCATTTATTTCACCGTAAAATGCATATTTGGAGGGGTTCACACGTGCCTGGATGAAAATTAAGAATTTAAATCAATATTTGGTACTACGCCGCCATTTTGCTAGCAGCCTTTCAGGGGCATTACGGTAGAAAATATTTCGAATATAAATATAAAATAAAAATATCCTAAAGGGCTGCCAGGCCTTTAGTATTCAACCAGCCTTTTATACCACCAAAACACCAGAGCGTATTACATATTGCCGTACCCAAGTTAGGGATATAATACGGTTCACATGTTTTCTCAAAGAATAAATGTCATAATCCCTATGGAACACGGTGTGTGCTTTTATAAATGTACCTCAAAATACAAAATAATTCAATATTTATCCCAGCATTACGTTATTGTAGAGCATATAACACATGTTCATATGTTGTCTACCTAAATCATTGTATGCAGTGATACCAAAGGATAGGTTTCACAATCCCTATGGGAGACATTGTGGGTTGTTTCAAATGTACTTCCACTTAAAAAATACTTCCACCATTACGTTATTGCAGAGTGTATTGCACAAAGCCTTTCCAAAGATAAATATATATAACACAGGTTTGTATGTTGTGTACCTAGACCACCTTATTCAGTGTTACCAAAAAATAGGTGCCAAAGTCCCTAATGGAGATGTTGTGGGCTGTTACAAATGTAACTTTTTTAGAAAATAATTCACTTTCTTTCCCACAAACGCGCTATTTTAGGGAGCATTACATATTGTCACATACAGACAAGGATATAAGAAAGACTCATATGTGTTCTGCTGAAATAAGGCTAGCGAAAAATATCACGAAATATGTGTCACACTCCCTCTAAAAGATGGTGTAGATGTTGTAAGCTGTTAGATACACAAATGTACCTTCTTTTAGAAATATGGCAACCCACAGACTTCGGGAAATTGGTGTCATATTCCCACTGGAAAATAGTGTGGGTCATTACATGTGTTCCATTTCCTTGAAATATATAACAAGTACATAGATAAGGTTGTGAAATGCAGATACGAGTATGCACCTATGCTTTATAATGAATTACAGTTTCATTACACAATGTACATTTAATGATGACTAACAGCAATTACTTAAAACAGTTTTACTCAGTATTAATTTGTTAATAACTGTTATCATTTTAACATTTTAACAACCACACTATGAAAGAATGCTGATTCCATCCATCTAGAGAGAGAGAGAGAGAGAGAGTTAATATTATATTTAAAAAAAGTTGTTGTTGTTGTTGTTGTTGTATTGGGGTTTACCGTCACTGCGATAGTATTTCAATCATATAGCGACGTCCAGCTAATTACAGGTGGAGGAAGACCCCGAGTACACAGTGGTACCCGGGTAGAACCACCGACCTACCGCAAGCCAGCTGAAAGGCTTCCTCACGTGAAAAATCCGAAGTCCCTACCGGGATTCGAACCCACAGCGGTGAGGGGCTGAGAGATTTGTAGTCCACGACTGTAACCGCTCGGCCACGCCGGCCCCCTTAAAAAAATAATTATGTTTCATGATAAACATTATATATGTATAGATACGAGTATGCACCTATGCTTTATAAAAACTTACAATTTCATTACACAATATACATTTAATAATGACAAATAGCAATTACTTAAAATATTTTTACCCATTATTAGTCTATTAATAAGTGTTTTTATCTAAACATTTTAACAGGCATATGTAAATATGTTCTTCAAGTAACTTAATATAGCAGTTAATTCTGTGTAAGCAAATATGGCGAATAATCTCTTTAAAGTGTAACTACTTTAATTCATATATTCTAAATGTCACTCTTGTTTGCTGTTGTTTCGTTCAAGCTGACTAGTGAAATACAATGCAGGGGATTTAATTTGTGTCTGACTACATTTTTTATTGATCATTGTAAGTCTGATCCACAAGCATAACATAGAATAAGGATGCCTCAATATCGTGAAGTAATAGCACAAAATATTTTCTTCCCCTTACTGTAAGAAAATGTCTTCACTTATAAAGACAATCATTGTAATTTACGTAATCAGTAAATCACTTTTTTTTATATTTAACAGAGATTAAGTCGAGAGTTTTCAACTTCAATATTCTGTGTTCAACAGTGTCTATACAATATATGTTCTATTTCATATTATCTATCTAAGATAAAGTACCACATTTGATACTAAATATGTTCAATGATTATTAATATTCTATAAAAGGTAGTAAAGAAATAGCAAAATGGTTAATCTCATCAAATCTGATTTGGACATGACTATATTATGCATAAATAGGTTTGAATCAATACATTCCTCAATTATGTAGAAAAAAATCTGTTCTTCCAGCAGCCTGCCGTATTATATGAAAGCCATAAATTTATAAACATGTAAAACACATCTGATCAAAAGTTTCGGTGTCAAGGTGAAGTAATTATCTAGTCTGCTTTAACCATACACTCTATTCATACCAGAAAACATATTATTTAAGATACTGAATAAGTAATATGGCAAAACTGAGGTGATCCCAAACAGCGATAAATTTAAACTTAAGATATCGGAGAAAGTTAATTATATTCCTACTTAAATGTGACACAAAACAATACCACCTCTGTGTAAAAATATTCCACACCTTAGCCCAATTACACTGCCCCTTACATAACGCGATCCGGTAGAGAGATAAGCTATAGAAGCCCAGACTGGATCTCTGGCTATCAACATTAACTGGTGATAACAGGCGCCGTAATAGCCATTACGGCTAATCAGCAGCATTTCAAGAAATTAAGCTGAAATAATTGATCGACAATTACATACCACCTTAGAAGTCAAAATGTTGTTGATGTCATATTGTTCAATACCGGAATGTGGAGGAAAAAAGAAGCGTAATAAAAATGCATCATAGAATGCATTTATAGATTGAAAATATGCCTCACACACTAGTGCAATCACAGAAATAAATGCACCAAAACAGCATTACAGATATATGAGTTTATTCAAACACGGATGTGCACATATAATGAAGAATAGGCATGTTATGGATTAATTTATCATCATGGTTAAAACACATGATACTCTAAACAGGATTTTACACACACATACACACTATTATTCATTCCGATTCCTGGTCCAAAATACCGATGCTTGTTAATGCAGATTGTTTTTTCAATAATTATATAAAAAAATTGTTTAAACCTATGTTTACATTGTTAAAGTAGTGCCTAATTATCACTACGGCAAAATTCGGCACAACTTCTTGAAGTAATATTTCCGTTCTTATTGAGTTTAGTGAGTTTATAATAATAATAACACGATGTTTGGAGAAATCCAGCATGCTTATCATTTAATGAAATCTTAATTATCTCATACATCATTACTACATAGAGCATTTTGTAACACGACAGTTAATTCAAAGTTTAAAGTTAAATGGCAGTAAGGAATATATTATATTACTTTATTATTTATACCAATACCATAGACGGCATAGAATTAGTTCTGTAAAATACGAAAAGGCAAATCATTAGTGTAAATTTTATACATAACATTACAATAACATTACAATAAAAATTCCTTGGTTGAATAAAATTTTATGTATCATTTACACACTTAACTAAAAACACAACCATAGGTAAAGATTCATATATAAAAATGAAAATTTATTAGAAAGAAATCATTATTCAAAAAGAAACTATTAGGCATCTGTTAATTATGTAATCATTCCCTTCTCTATGACTAACCTCAATGTTGTAATACTTGTCGATGGTTTAGGAAATTATGCTTTTAACTTCCGATCATTTACAGAGATATAAAAGGTTTTACTAACGACGCTCAGAAAACATATACTAGTATTTCATTCTTCTTCTTGATATGAATCTGTGTTATGCCCTTCAGGAAAGCTATATGCAATACGGCCTACAATAACGTAACGGTGAAATAAATATTCATTGAATTATTTTTAAGAGCCTATACCGTGTCCCGTTCTGATTGTGCCCGGGTTCGATATAATGAATGGCCTCATCTAAGTAGACAACATATGAACCTATGTTATATCCCTATCTTGGGGAAGGCTATATGCAATATGCTGCGCAATTACGTAATGGTGGGACAAAATTGAATTATTTTCTGAAAGAAGGTACATTTGTAACATCCCACACCGTGTCCCATAGGGATTGTGACACTTATTCTTTGATATCAACGAATAGCCTCATCTAAGTAGACAACATATGAACCTATGTTATATCCCTATCTTGGGGAGGGCTATATGCAATATGCTGCGCAATTACGTAATGGTGGGACAAAATTAAATCATTTTTTGAACGAAGGTACATATGTAACAGCCCACACCGTGTCCCATAGGGATTGTGACACTTATTCTTTGATATCAATGAATAGCCTCATCTAAGTAGACAACATATGAACCTATGTTATATCTCTATCTTGGGGAAGGCTATATGCAATATGCTGCGCAATTACGTAATGGTGGGACAAAATTGAATTATTTTCTGAAAGAAGGTACATTTGTAACAGCCCACACCGTGTCCCATAGGGATTGTGACACTTATTCTTTGATATCAACGAATAGCCTCATCTAAGTAGACAACATATGAACCTATGTTATATCCCTTCTTGGGGAGGCTATATGCAATATGCTGCGCAATTACGTAACGGTGGGACAAAATTTAATTATTTTCTGAAAGAAGGTACATTTGTAACAGCCCACACCGCGTTCCATAGGGATTGTGACACTTATTCTTTGATATCACTGAATAGCCTCATCTAGGTAGACAACATATGAACCTATGTTATATCCCTATCTTGGGGAAGGCTATATGCAATATGCTGCGCAATTACGTAATGGTGGGACACAATTGAATTATTTTCAGAAAGAAGGTACATTTATAACAGCCCACACCGTGTCCCATAGGGATTGTGACACTTATTCCTTAATATCACCGAATAGCCTCATCTAAGTAGACAAGATATGAACCTATGTTATATCCCTATCTTGGGGAAGGTTATATGCAATATGCTGCGCAATTACGTAACGGTGGGACAAAATTTAATTATTTTCTAAAAGTAGGTACATTTGTAACAGCCCACACCGTGTCCCATAGGGATTGTGACACTTATTCTTTGATATCACCGAATAACCTCATCTAAGTAGACAACATATGAACCTATGTTTTATCCCTATCTTGGGGAAGGCTATATGCAATATGCTGCGCAATTACGTAACGGTGGAACAAAATTGAATTATTTTCTGAAAGAAGGTACATTTGTAACAGCCCACACCGTATCCCATAGGGATTGTGACACTTATTCTTTGATATCACTGGATAGCCTCATCTAAGAAGCCAACATATTAACCTATGTTAAATCCCTATCTTGGGGAAGGCTATATGCAATATGCTGCGCAATTACGTAACGGTGGGACAAAATTGAATTATTTTCTAAAAGTAGGTACATTTGTAACAGCCCACACCGTGTCCCATAGGGATTGTGACACTTATTCTTTGATATCACTGAATAGCCTCATCTAAGTAGACAACATATGAACCTATGTTATATCCCTATCTTGGGGAAGGCTATATGCAATGTGCTGCGCAATTACGTAACGGTGGGACAAAATTGAATTATGTTCTTAAAGAAGGTGCATTTGTAACATCCCACACCGTGTCCCATAGGGATTGTGACACTTATTCTTTGATATCACTGAATAGCCTCATCTAAGTAGACAACATATGAACTATGTTATATCCCTATCTTGGGGAAGGCTATATGCAATATGCTGCGCAATTACGTAATGATGGGACAAAATTGAATTATTTTCTAAAAGAAGGTACATATGTAACAACCCACAATGTGTCCCATAGGGATTGTCACACTTATTCTTTTATATCACTGAATAGCCTCCTATTAGTAGATAACATATGAACCTATGTTTTAATCATATCTTGGGGAAGGCTATATGCAATATGCTGGGCAATTACGTAATGGTGGGACAAAATTGAATTATTTTCTGAGAGAAGGTACATTTGTAACATCCCACACCGTGTCCGATACGGATTGTGACACTTCTTTTTTTATATAACTGAATAGCCTCATCTATGTAGACAACATATGAACTTATGTTATATCCCTATCTTGGGGAAGGCTATATGCAATATGCTGCGCAATTACGTAAAAACTATTTTATTAAATTCACGGTTAGGTCGATAATCATCATCATACCTTTTTGAAATCTGTATTATGTTTGACGAGGTACATGTACTAGAATAAGTCAATAAAATATATTCTGATTCTGTCTTTAATTATAAATACCAATATATAGAGCATATTTGTGTGTTTTGAGTGGATATTGTTTTTATTTTAAATGAGCCATCTTTTCCTGAATACTATTATTTTTTTTGCTGTATTAACCCCAAGTAGAACAATTTTAAAAGAGACGATTTAAACTGCACTGTAATTCATGTGGCGATTTACCAATTATAATTTATAACCACATTATCTACAAAAAGATATAAAATTATACATACGAAGAAGAACGTCAAACGTCACATTTGCAGTACTTAAACCAAACCATTCAAACTTCTAAAGATCTAAAGATGTGCCTCCTTATCATTAATTGCCGCAAGCCCCAAGACTAATGCCATGCTTCAGGTCATGCGTCACTTCTGTGACAGCTCTTATTTTTTTACAATATTAGCCTATATCAAATGAGCCAGCTGATAATGCGACATTGGCGTTTAAGTGATATTTAATTTCGAGTTTAAGGGATACTCGATAGAAACGGAACCATGTTCAGCCTCGTTCTCCGGGTGCTACCTGAACGTGTTAAGGTATTAGGATCCTAACTAATTTTACCAAGTTAGATTGCTAAAATTTTGGTTTTGTATAGATCAGTTTTTATTTCAAGTAAGATAAAATATTTAAAAAAATGAAAAGTAGGTAATTATATTTCCTTTTATATGAACATAATGTTATTCTGTCACCCTGTTTAATAAATCATAAAACAATAAATTTGCAAAATATAATAAAAAAAATATAAAAAGAATAAATATTTAAATAAAAAGACTGTAACGATGAATGTTTAAAAAACATAAATATATTTATTAGATAGTTTATCATCACAAATGCTAGTTCTGAATTAGTATCCTAATACCTTAAAACGTCAGTTGACGGCCAATTAGCTATCACCTATGCATCACTTATCACCTATATGAAAGGGGTTAACCATAGAAATAATTTATTCTAAATCTTATTTTAAAATTTCTTAGCAAATAATAGTAGTTTTTTTCATGAACACAGGACAATTAATCCGACGTGAATGTCATAGGTTTATCACCCATAGTATCGTCTGAAAGGGCTGAACCCTGTTCATGTATACATGTACAGACATACAGACGGACGTTGGAACGGAACGAGACAAAACAATATGCACCCGATCTTCGTTCCGGAGCATAAATATTATATTATACCCCAAAGCGGAGTCTGGGGGCAGGGATATTTCAGTAAAACATGACTCTAACTTTTCAACCAGTAAGAAAATAAAAAAATACCTGTACGCGAACGCAAATCACCTTGATAAAATTCCAATTGTGGAATGCTACACTATCATATACGAGTAATCGCTATTAACTTTCATTAATTTTTAGACTTCGGAAAAGACGGGTCGAAAGAATATGTAAATATATATCCGCCTGAGGGGTAAAATGTTATACTCACACACAAACAAATGAGCATACAATAATCATTTTTACTGGAGCTATCGCATAATATATATAAGTACACACATGTCATGTATACCGCATATCTAGCTATTATACTTGCAGAAATAAAATAATTAGAGCTCTGCGCTAAATTATGTTACCCCCATGGACATAAAGACGCACGTACTCTGCATATTTGTGCATGTTTTATTATATAAGATAAATTGAAGTACGTGATTTTGGCAAAGTTTATAGAAGTATTTATATCAGTAGAATTTTACTCAGTGTCCTAGACTTACAGACAGACAGACAGGTACATATGGTCAGACCAAAGACCTAAGTGTCCCGCATTATTATAATGAATAATACATCAGCTTTCACCAAATATCCCTACAAAACCGACGATATACAATATCATATTTTTTTTCATAAAATTATAAAGGACAACCCAAACATTAAAATAAAAAGTTTTGTAAATACCAATCTTTATTAATTTAATATTTAATATGTAAAATGTATCGCACTGAATTATTTAAAAATATGATAGATCTAAAGCGAAAATCAGCCGCTAAACTGTCCGCAAGATAGGGGACCTATTATAATTTGTAGTGTATAGGAATTGCTTTATAAAATTTATGGAAAAAAAATGATTTCATATATATATATATATTTCTTACATAAAAATAGCCGGACACTGGACGGATATAATATATACCCTTGAAACTATATACATTTATCAAATAACCAGTATCAGCCTCTCTTAATACTATGAATATAAATAGACCCTGCTAGTATATATTTATTTTTTATTTTATTTAAATTCATCTTATGGGGATATAAGAGCCATATCGGTAAAAATAGACTCTTTGTTCGGTAAAGCCCCGAAAATAAACTTTTCATTAAGGGGACTTAACCGTGCAACAATTTTCCTTATTGACTGCTGTTATTGACTGCTAACTTGATTTTATCATTTCACTTTGGTTGAAAACCGGAAGTTTAAATAAACCGGTGTTACAAATTATTTTCTACCCTTGTAAACGGTCCTATTAGGTCCGGATTAAGACACTGACGACTTATTCAGGCACGGGATGCATAGACTGTCGAAGTTTCATATAATTATGCATAATTATTCTTAATATTATAACAAGGGTAAAGTTAAGCAATATTGCTATGTTTGATATTTTCCCTTTGTAGACCCAATAAATTATCAATATATGTTGCATTTCTTTTAAATCATTTCTGGAGTAAGTTTAGAAAGATATGCAAATTTTTTTTAAATTAAAAAATTTTAATTTTTTTTTTTTTTTTGTCTCTGAATTTTTTTTTTTTTTTCAGACTATAAATCCCCATACTGAGTTTAAACAAAATGGAATATAATGAGCAGCTCTACTATTGGAGGTGATTTGTCTCAACCAGGGTCTCTCGATACTATACGTAGACAAATGCAATTTTGTTTAAAATATCACAATACAGTTTGTCAATTCTTGATGATTAGATGATGAATACGGTGTTGAAATTCCAGCTATTAATCCAATCCGTTCCAATTTATGTCAAAATAACCAAAGATAAATTTTCCATGGGTCACATTGAATAAATTGTGTCTTATTACTGAGTATTCTGTTGCATTTTCTGCCTTTGGGTCCTCTATATTTTCTGCAGGCAATTTGATTTCTTTGTTAATTTTTATTTATCTCAAGCTGGAATACTGACATTGTTGACTTTTTTTTGAAATTTTAAAATAAAAACATAAATATATATTACACATGTAATGGCCTAAAAGTAACTCTTATCTAATAGAGAATTGTGTTAACGGTCTAGTAGATTAGTCAGTAGAGCATTTGCCCTGTATGTGAGGCCGGTCCTAAGTTTGAGTCTCAATCTGGTTGCTAATTTTTCTCACCTGGTTACATTGGTGCCCAACATGATCATCACAATATATTTCTCCAGTAGCTCATTTTCCTCACCTGGTTACACAAATAACCCTTTTACTAGTCGAACAGTCTGCTAATAAAAACAAACAAAAATTGTTTCTGGTGGCAGTGTCAATTGAAAATGGGGGAGTAGGCTGGCATTTCTCTTTTCTTCTTGAACTGATCACATTCAGATGATATTTTTTTTATTCGCTAAATGAATCATGATTCTTTTATCTTTAAAGGTCAACCACAAAGATTTCATTTTCATTATTTTCTGTTAGAAAACATTAGTGTAAGACCTTCTGTACAAAAAATATGTTTAAATTATTTGTAGTTTGTATGAAATCGGCAATTGAAAGTTGCAAAAATGACCCAGGTGAGAAAAGTTTGACTGACTTCTCTCCCTTTGCTATGACGTCATTAATAGACAAAACTCTGCCAGCACTATATATCTTATTGAACAATTCACTGTTACTGTAACTAATTTAAAGATAAATCCAAGATGACAATGAACCAATAAGGGTGAAAATGTGTAGCTCAATTAATTTACATCCCTATCAAAAATATTAAGATGAATTCTTCATTCGGACTTTAAAAAACTGGTCGCTGTATGTACTGAATAGTAATTGGGTGGTGGGGGTTGGACATAAAAAAAAAGTCATATCAGAATGTATTCTAAAAACAATATTTGATAATATTGATAAACGTTGTACATACCTTCATATGAAAATCCCTTATTTTCTGTTACAATCCTGTATCTGCATTGGGTTTCCACAAAGACCATGTTTTTGAATAAGTAAAATCCCTAACATATCTACTGATAAGAATTAACTTTTTGGTTTGGTATGATTATGTAATTTCTTGTTTGGGGGTAATAAAAGGGTTACCCAGGTTAACTGATCCGTGTGTGTGTGTGTGTTGGAGAGATGCCTAATTGGTGCTGACTAATTGATAGTTACGATTTATGGCCCTGGGTGTGACATATTGTCAAGCCAATCACTTTGAGATGTGAGCAGACACTTACAGATGGTCGGGTTCTTAGATAGTGAAACATTGTCAATTAGTTTATAATGACACAGATTAAGTCATAATTAATGCGTTTAAGATCGGCAAGTTTCATTCAAGATAATGTAAAGGAAATTATTAGTGCAAATATATAAGATATAGCACAGACATATGCAGGTTGGCCAATATGTCTATGCATATAGGTAGGTTCTGTTGTTTCATTATTATTTAAATCAAATCCATTTTATTCTTTGTGGGGTAAAGAAAAAAATGTAAACGTGATTTTGATTATCTGAAATGACATGAGAAAATATTTTACTTAAACTTGAATTATTGACGAATGAATAGTTATGGACAGACGATAAAAAGTTTTTTTTAATGGAATTTGACATATAAATGCGTGAAAGAAAGGTAAGTACTACTAATTCCATATTTTTATTTCTTCCTGTGTTTCAACGGGTAAAAGTTATGGTTTATTGTTTCCTTTTCGTATTGTGCATTACAAACGAGCATCAGTTCATAAATGTTTGGGAAGGAGAGAATTAAAATAAAATAACCACGGTTGCACTACTAACACCAATGTATAGAAATATGTCATGTCATAGTGGTAAAAACATATTCAAATTATGAAAATTTCAACTTCTACTCACTTGAAACTTCTGTTTATCTCTGAATTTAACTTTTTATTTGCATAATCACAAATATAGCATTTATATTTGTCAAATTCGAGGATTAATTCACAGAAACAACTCGATAAAACCTTTAACTTATACTAGACCGAAAACAATATGACGTTTGATTTAAACGTTTTAAATATGATTAATGATTACATACATTTATATGAAATTAAGAAGGGGTCACGTGACCCTTAAATGTAAATACTGCCCAGCAGCTAACTAAATCGGCATTTAACATACTTTAAGAGATTTTTTTTCCACAAAAAATGTTTGTTCGTGGTTTCCTTTATGTAAATGGACAAAATAGGAAAGGTTTTAGAAAAAGTAAAATTTTCTTTGTGGTTCACCTTTAAACATCCCTTACTGTCACATTTATTTGTCCAAATAACATTACAGATAAAAGATTTTCTTTTTGTTGCCAATGGTCACCAGAGTTTTGCATGGATCAAATTCATTTTTGCAACTCTTGTGAATGACCACTCCATGCCAAGTTTTATCAGCCTCTGTCCAATGTTTTTTTAAGAAGAACAGTTGCAAAGTGACGACGACAGATGCAGGGTGATTACAATGTTGTTTATATGTTGGATTTTTATTTGTTATCAACCAAATGCAAAATCAGCTTTTTTCTCTACATATTTCTATTTCAAATAAATAAAGTAACAGTGGATGTAATCAAAATATACTTTAATAAGTATCTTAAACTTCTACTGAAACAGTGAATAATATAACAATAAGTAGCAAAACGGCAAAATAAGTATAAGAAGGCTTGAATAATAAAAAGAACAAAACAAACAGTACAAAATTATGTCTACCTTATCATAATGTTAGAATATTTATTACATTCAGAATACAATGTTATACAAAGCCTATCTGTGCAAGTTATAATGCCTTAGATTTAGTGCAGTAGTTTTTCTCCAGTTCATGAAATGGCACCTTTGTTGAAATAACCAACATTATTATAGGCATCATTAGAAAATGTTGGTTTACAGTTTTGCTACCAAACATTTTATCGGTAGGTTGTTTGATTTCATTTTTTCCTTTTATTTATATTTTCTTTCACATACGCAGTAAAACAAACGGAAAGGAAGATAAAACAGGAACCTGCCCTCACCTCAAGTAGATTAAAAAAAACAACAACAACACCCAAATTAATCAGAACTATCACTAAAGGTGCGTAAAATACCCTTGCATCCCAGCTTGTCTTCATGTGAGTGTAGGACAGGATATAAAGGGATGTGACAAGCAGGATTCCTATATAGCCCCCACTTCTGTGAAGCGGGCGTAACAGAAAAAATAATGTATTCTTTCACCAGCTTCATATCTAACTATAACCATGACACATATAATATTAATTATGAAAAATACGGTGTTATTTCATGGAAAATCTTTTTGTTGATTAATTTTTCTTTTTCAAAAACTTTATAAATTTGTACTAATTAAGGTTGCACACTTGTAATGTGGTCAATGTAAACATTATCCCAGCATGAAGTAAACAATAATATAGAAAACAGAAATTAAGTCCTAAAACACAACTGATAATGCATGTTAACTTCAAGTTTACTTGATTTCAATGAAATATTATTAAATCAATTTTAATGAAAAGAACTGTCACAATCAACCTGAGCAAAAAATCTACATTTGGCCATGTATTTAACACCACATTTTATGATGTATAGACATAATACTGTGATACACATAATACCGAGAATGTTGTTATAAAAACAATACACCGGACAAACTCAAAGTCCAAACTTCCATTTCCGTCTGTAAATGTTAACATTGGGTATTGGCAACTGTCAAAACATTTCAAAATATATACATGTATTTAACTCTTTGATTATTTGTTATCAGTGTCTTTATTTATGGAACTGATGAAGCTTTAGAGTTGAGGTAATACATTTTACCAGTATATGTTATACATACTCTGATGCCTCAGAATATTCCACTAAACAGAACTGAATCTTACAAGAATATATAAGCTATATCGATGTACATGCATGTTAAAAAATAAGTCTAAAATCATTTTATATTTTTTTTTTTCTTTCCAATGTCTGTATTAAACTTATCTATGTCTTGATCATCTGATAAGAAACTCTCAACCTTAATACTATTTCTGATATGAACGGGTATATCAAACATAACAAAATGCATATTTGCTGCACATGTTGTAGCTACCTAATTCAAAAAAAGAAAGAAATACTTATACTAAAATATAGAGACATAAATCTCTAACACATGGATCGAGTGCACTAATCAAATGGAAAAAAGGAATATAAAATTTTGATTTATAAAGATTGCAAATAAAAAAGAAATTGAAAAAGATAATAAAATATTGCGTTTTTGTTGTATTAATGTTGCTTGTCATATTTTTCATTTTTTCATATAATTTTTTTATTTATATTTCTTTTTTACCATTTTGTTCCTTATAACTGTCAGAACACATTCACTGATAAATACACAATTTGTGAGCTCCTTTATATAAGGTTTTCAAATAAAAAAAAATAAGAAGAAGATAATAATAAAATGCTTAAAACAAAAAAGCTTTGGATTAATTCATGGCTTCAAAATGATTCAAAAATAATTATTTTGAAACATAACTTATGATAATCTGTCCTGGTGGTTTCTAGATTGGACCAGTACTTTTATCATAGAAGATTCTTGCCACTAGTGGAATTCAAACCCACAAGCTTTGGATCTGCAGTCATATACGATACCTTTTGACCATGGTGCCTTCATGTATCTTGAAAAAGATATATCACTCAAATAAGAAAAATTATATCAAGATGGTATAAAAAATATGTCTGACTGGTGATAAGTAATGCAAAAACAAAACATAAAAAAACAATTTGCAATTAATATTTAAAATATTTGTGACTTTCACAGTACTAAACAGACTTTACATCTAACCATCCAATATAAAATTATACACACACTGGCTGATAATTAGCCAACACTCTTTATATTAAGAATGTTGCTGAAGCTCTACAAATGAAGAGTTTCTTGTCTATTATCTACTATTTCCTGAAACTACATTTCATCCTGAGATTTAAAGATATTGGTTAAAAGCTAAGGTTTATTTCAAGAAAAAACAATGCAAAATTTAAAAAAAATAAAATCCAGTAATTGCTTACAATCTACTGGGAAAAATAAATTGATGTCCTACATAAATTATGAATCTCAATATCTGTTTTACCCTGAAAGCATTTTTTTTTCAATTAAATGTGAGTCAGTCTATATTGTTATATTGTGCCTAAGTATCTTTCTCTACAGCTACTGATGAAGGTGATAAAATTCCCTATAACAATGCTTCTCCCTAAATCACACCACAACTGGCAAATAGCTATTATTCCAATTTTCCTTCCATGATAATAGTTATGTGAACTCAAACATTCAAGAAACAATCTCAAACGAACTACTGTGATACAGAAGAAATGGTCCAAGAGCCAATGAAGTAAAATAAACTGCATTTAGATACTGAAGAAGTCATAATGCAAGATGCATACGGTTGCTACTCTCTCTTTAAATTTTGACAATCAGGGTTTTATCTTGCCTTTATTCCAAATGGAAATCACTTTACTCTTTGATATTTATTTAAGGAGACGAATCTGGAAATGTTTAGGGGTCATTTGGATAATTTTAGGATCAGAATGGACAATTTTGTGCTTCATAGAAAATCCTGGTTGAACAGAAATGAAATTAATCTGCTGAATGCAGACACAGTGTTTGTACAAGCATAGTGACACTTAATTTCAACAGCATTCCTTATCATTAATGATACTACTGCATGAAGAAATGCTGAAAAATAGCACCAGTGAAAAACTAACATAAAAGATGATCACAATGTACATGTATGATGATGCTGACATTTATACATATGACATGAGCAAATCTATTTTTTATCACAATACCCTAATAATACTGAGCCTTCTTTATAAATATATATGCTGTTTCTTGTTGTATCGCGCCCTTAAGAACACAATATGTGCATGTGCATCAAGTTGCTATTTCCAAACTATCAAAAATATGGAAGGGACAAAAAATATGTGCTTTTCAACTTCCATCAAACCAAAGTATCTAAATGTGAACGGTTTCTGTATTGTTTATCTTAATTTCCGAATCACTTAGAAGCTTTCTCAATGAATCACACACCCCCATATTGGCTAGACCCATCTGATTCTTCATGCCGACAGATGCTAATTAATTAGGAGAAAGTGAAATAAACAATAAACAAAAGGGCCGACAAAGCAACCAAAAATTGGTAAAAGAGTGAATTCGAGAGTTTCGTTAGTGAAAAGGAGGTACCCATATTTTCTTTTTGTTAATTAAATTTGCATTTTTTTTCTCTTTATTAGCCTATTACATATATCTTAGGTGCATTTTCAATGCCAAAAAAGTTAAAATAACACAGCAATACCAAAGCTAAGTGAATTGAATGAATTGCTGGTAGCAAAGTTCATGCACATGCAATAATTCTGTATTTTTGTTAAAAGTGTGATACAATGAGAAGGTGTGATACAATGAGACAGAAGGAAATATATTAAAGGTATCTTCAAATGGAATGTTAATGATTCAATAAAAATAAAACTATTCTAAATATTATAGTGACAATACTGCTAAATGTATCACAACCACTGTAAACATCACAAACGAAAATCAAAATGCCCCACCATCTGGTCATCCTGCTGATACATGTAATTATCATCAGATACCATCTAGTTCATTTCATTAAGGAAAAATATTGAATTACTCAAAATATAACAAGCCTTCTGAAAGTATAGCTTAGGCAATACTAAGTCCCCTACGGCAAATAGAAAATTAAGA
>CM037779.1:27218705-27238471 GCA_021229015.1 Solen grandis | reverse complement strand
ATAGCCACAATAAAATCAACAGCAACGAAAAACAGCACATTTTCGCATTTTCTGTGCCATAAATCGAGTCATACATTAAGCTCGGGCATATAAATCGACTTCCCTTTGTTTCGTATTGTATGACCTTCACAGAATAGTAGCGGAAGCAAAATTGTTATCAAACTGAACGTTTATTACTTATTTGCAGCGACAATGTCGGAAACAACGACGTTCTGCTTTCAATATGGTTTCTCCTCTAACAAATACTGCGGTAATACAACCGTAGAATGTGATCACGGACATGTCATCAACGTTGTGGAAGTGGAGGATAGTTCCGATGCTTCATGTGCATGTGATTGCTGCGACAAGACCAGCTTAAATGTGGAATGGACAAATAATATGAAAATGCACTGCAATGGAAAAAGAACGTGCGATACCTCTGAAGTTGGAAATCCGACTCAAAGGACAGTCAGGACAGTTTATAACTGTACCCAAGAACGTAAGTTTAAATAAACATACATGTGCATCCATACGTTTGTCTGAGTTAAAAGAAGGTTGCGTCTTATGAGGGTTAATCTTTGTGAGAGTGGGAACAGCCATTGGCTCTATTTCTTGTCGTATTTGATATTTTCTTTTAAACCTAAGCTGTTGTGATCTTAACATGTATATCCTGCAAGATTTCAGTTCGATTACACTTGTTTGAAAGGTTATATTAGATTAATGTGATATTATTTTTCATTATCGATCTGTTGTTTACAACGTGTAAGGAAAGCACATTTCCTCTCGCTGATCATTATAGTGGTATTCCTGTGCAGGAAACGGTAAGTAAAAAGTGTTTTATAAAATACTCATCAAGAAAGAATCTTATGTTAACAGAATCTGTACGCAATAGCGTAAATTCAAAACCATCTTATGGCCAAATACATTCCTGCCGTTGAAATCAAATCCATAACATTTATATTATTTACAATTCATCGGCCCGATGACCGAGTGGTTACAATGTCCGTCCCATAACCGTGAGACTGGGTTTGATCTCCGACCGCAATCTACTAAATTCGTATTAATAGTGCTTGTATATCTCATTTAGCAGTCGTCATATAAGGGTTGTTCCAGGTCTGTTAGGCCAAAATGTCAGGATAATGTGATTAAGTGTTGGGTCATGCCACTTGTTTGCGGTATGTTGAGTGAGGCAGCAATCTATCTCGTGTAGACGAAGTTTCAAAATAACAGAAATACGGTAAGTGGACCGTAAAACCCACGCAGACAAACGTATTTAACTATAAACGCCTCTTTTAATCTATGCATATCTGACATTAGATATACATGTAGTAATGAAAAAACATAGTCAAGATATCTCCGTTAAAAGCTTGGATTGCTTTATTCTGTGGCTGTAAACCCTTACCTTTGTTTATAATGTGCCATGAAGAAAGCTTAAAAGGTGCACAGTGATATTTAGCGGTTGTTCTTTTTAAGAAAACATTTTAATATATTCAAGTGTATTATTTCATTTCGATGTGTGTGTGTAACATTATGACGATGTTGTTGTTGTTTTATTGGAGTTTACCGTCGCTGCGATAGTATTTCAATCATATAGCGACGTCCAGCTAATTACAGGCGGAGGAAGACCCCGAGTACACAGAGGTACCGGGTAGAACCACCGACCTACCGTAAGCCAGCTGGAAGGCTTCCTCACATGAAAAATCCGAATCCCTACCGGGATTCGAACCCACAGCGGTGAGGGGATGACGATGTAACTTTATACACATATGTGATGGTATAAAATACATGTAACGTCATTTTGGTATAAACAATATTGTTCCTACTTGATGAGGCATTCGTTCAGAATATGGATATATCCATGTGGGGGGGGGGGGGGGGTGCAGATTACATAATGTCCAAACTTTGATAGAAATCAATGTGTTTAAATTATAGGTAACACGACTTCTGCAACGTTTTTTTTTACTTTAACAATGTTATGTTAGAAAGCGAAAGAACACTTTTCAATATGTATTTTAAGTTTAAAATATTTTACTATTTTATTGTAAAGTATCAGTTTTTCTCAAGTGGATGATCAATATCAATCTCTTTTACATGGATGTACATCATCAATCCGTGCTATCTGTATACAGTTTCTAATTCTCTTACATTGATGTGCAGTATATTTATCTCTTACATGGATGTACGGTATCGATCACTCTTTTAAGGATGTACAGTATCAGTGTGTTTTAAATTATTTTACAGTATCAGTTTCTCTTACGGATGTACATTGTCAATTTCCCTTACACGGATACAGAGTATTTGATACGCTTGCATGGATGTACAGTGTATCTCTTACGCAGATGAACGATGTCAATATGTCTAGCATCTATGGACAATATCCTATTCTATTGAATTTACAGTATTTATATATTTCACATGGGTGTACAGAATCAAATTCTCGTTGGGTTGTATACTAATAGCAATATTTGTTACAAGGATGAACAGTTGGATTTTCTATCAATATATAGTAGGTAGTAGAGGTATAAATTGCAGTTGTACTCTCTTGCCATAGAGCTAGCTTTTGTGGCAACGTTGTATAGTGTCCGCTTTGAATTTCTACTGTCTCGAATTCGCTTCCGGCTCGGGGCAGTAGGATTTTACTTGGTCACATTTGGCGTTCATGTAGACATCAGATCATTATGAAATATGATGTGATAAAAATAACTGATAATAAAATGTACATTAATAAATTAATGATACAACTGAAAATGCCAAAATTGTTTGTAGGAAATGTGTTTTCATTTCTACTCTGTGTTGTGAACATTTACTGAACAATACTTTTCTCATTTATGATATCTTCTTTATAAATTTACATAGTTTTACTCCTTTTATATGTTTATATACGTAAATATGTAAATGAAATGTAACTTATGTATTTGCTGTAATTTAGCTCTTTTAGTCAGATATTTGTATACAGCAAGTTCACCCCTTTGGTACTCATGATCGAGTTCAATGTTAATGTTAAGGTTGGTTATATTTAATAACCGTCTAAAAAAGTGTTTTTAGTGCCATGAATAGTAATGTTATAATCATTATCATTACCAGACACTTGGCCCTTGTGGTTGGCAATGTTGCATTCATTGCCCCCGGTACAGCTTTGTGTTTCATGGTTGGCCATGCCATTGCCTAATGCCAGAACATGATAGCTGAAACTGTTGTATACGCTGTCATCGTTAAGATCAGTCCCGTTGTACATAACAAACGAAAATATATAGCTTTTCAGATTTCTTCTTTCTGTTTCGGCAAATCATTCATAAGTGTTCATACTTCTTATTCTCAGACTGACCGGAAGTGAAATAGCCATCACGTCCAAACACTGAATCCGATGTTTTCATATTGACTATCTTCCATTGGTTGTAGTTGTATATTGTCATCATTCCCATGGCATGGTAGCTGTTGTGTTTGGGTGGGTGTTGTTTTTCTGTATCTTCAGCCCCCTGTGTGATTAAAATGCATCAATCATCTTGAGGAAAAGAGATTATCAAGATAGATGTTATAAGTGTTGAGTTTATGTCAGTGACATTCGTATTTTTATTTAAACACAATAAGAAGTTGGAAATTAATATGGTTAACAGTTGATAGCATAGTGGTTCCAAAGGAGCCGAAGTTGATAGATTTTAGATTAATGAACAAATGATCAATCTTATAGGTATTGAAAGAAAACTAAGGATCATTTTAAAGGTGGTTAAAAAACAAACTGATAGATATTCGGACATAAGCTTATCTTTACCTTAGATATTTATATTATTACAAATGTGGCATTAAAATCCATTTGCCCTAAAAGATAAGAAAAAGTTATCATTTTTGAAAAAAAAAAAATTAAATAACATCACAGTACGAGTACACCTTTCGAGCTTTTTGTTTTGAGCTTGATATTAACTAGGGGAAGGGGTTCATTTGGCAGAATAAAGCAATTCAAGATTTTTATCTATCATGACGGAGATACTAAGATCATGTATTTTATCAACTGTCTCTAATAATCGATATTCATAGAAAATAAGAGGCTTTTATATAAATGTCTGCGTGGATTTACGCCCCACAGACAATACTAGTGGGGACTTAGTCTACATTAGATAGATAAATATGTGCTGCCTAACTGTACTATAACGTAGACCAGTCACATGGCATTATACCAAATAAACTCACATTATCCTGAAATTTGGCCAGTAAGTCCTACAACAACCCTGACATGCTGATCTTCAAAGAAGGGCAATAATCCAGTACTATTCAAACGATTGCAGTATGTCGCGACAGAAAATTGAACTCACGTTCTAACTACTCAGTCTAAGGGACCGATGAACCTTAAAAAGAAGTTAAATGTATTCATGCATTCGATTTAGATAGAAGAAATGTTTTAACCATAAGATTTTGCGTAAAGGTTCGTTTTACATTCTGGTCCATGTTCTGAACTGGATTTTACGTTATGTATCTCTTGTTTACCACAGGTGGAGAAAACCCGTTTCCATTAGTTACAACTATTGCTGTATCAACAATTACTATAGCTGTCATCGTTATAATCATTGTCGTGGTACTCATGTGCAGGAAACGGTTAGTACACTGCATCTTATCTTTTAAAACAGTGATTGAGAGAGAAACGAATAAAATAATTTACAATTCATCGGCCTGTTGACCGAGTGGTTAGATTGTCCGTCCCATTACTGGAACAACGTGGGTTCCATCTCAGACCGCAACCTACTAAATTCGTTTAAATTAGTACTGGTTTATCGTCCTTGTTTTGGCGATAAACATAATTATAAGGATATAAGGTTTTGCTTTTTCAAAGACAAAGTGTACACATTTTCAAGAATTTTGTGTGAGTGTGAGAAACATTATGACAATAATAACATACATTTAACTTTTGCACATGATACGAATGTCGACAACGGAACAAGATGCATTTAACGTTATTTAGACAGGGACAATACTGGCCATTGTTCGATGAGGTATGCTTTTAGAATACGGATATATTCAATGGTGCAAATTAAATTATACGAATTATTGTGATCAAATCATTGGTACCACTTTAAACAATTTATCTTATAGTTCTTTAATGTAACTGGATTAAACATTTTATTTTTCGAATCGATTCCCAGCCCAGCAAAATAGAATAGTATGGAATAGAATTCTATTTTTTAGCTCACCTGAGCACGAAGTGCTCAAGGTGAGCTATTGTGATCACCCTTCGTCCGTCGTCCGTCGTCGTGCGTCGTGCGATGTGCGTCGTGCGGCGTCAACAATTTTCTTTAAACGACATCTCCTCTGAAACCGCTGGACAGAATTTGATTAAACTTGGCAGGAATGTTCCTTGGGTGAGGCTCTACAAAAGTTGCTAAAATAAAGTTGATCCATGAAGAACTCTGGTTGCCATGGCAACAAAAAGAAAAATAATTTGAAAACTTTAAAAATCATCTCCTTCAAAACTACTGGCCAGATTTCAAAATAATTTGGTACAGCTGTTCCTTGGGTCAACCTCTACCAAAGTTGCTAAAATTATTTCGATCCGTAAAAAAACATGGCCGCCAGGGGCGGGGCTTATTTGCCTTATATGTATATAGAGAAACCTTTAAACGACATCTCCTCTGAAACCGCTGGACAGAATTTAATGAAACTTGGCAGGAATGTTCCTTGGGTGAGGCTCTACAAAAGTTGCTAAAATAAAGTTGATCCATGAAGAACTCTGGTTGCCATGGCAACAAAAAGAAAAATAATTTGAAAACTTTAAAAATCATCTCCTTTAAAACTACTGGCCAGATTTCAAAATAATTTGGTACAGATGTTCCTTGGGTCAACCTCTACTAAAGTTGCTAAAATTATTCCGATCCGTAAAAAAAAATGGCCGCCAGGGGCGGGGCTTATTTGCCTTATATGTATATAGAGAAACCTTTAAACGACATCTTCTCTGAAACAACTGGACAGAATTTGATTAAACTTGGCAGGGATGATCCTTAGGTCAACCTTCACAAAAGTTGCTAAAATAAAGTTGATCCATGAAGAACTCTGTTTGCCATGGCTACAAAAAGAAAAATAATTTGAAAACTTTAAAAATCATCTCCTTCAAAACTACTGGCCAGATTTCAAAATAATTTGGTACAGATGTTCCTTGGGTCAACCTCTACCAAAGTTGCTAAAATTATTTCGATCCGTGAAAAAACATGGCCGCCAGGGGCGGGGTTTATTTTCCTTATATGTATATAGAGAAACCTTTAAACGACATCTCCTCTGAAACCGCTGTACAGAATTTAATGAAACTTGGCAGGAATGTTCCTTGGGTGAGTCTCTACAAAAGCTGCTAAAATAAAGTTGATCCATGAAGAACTCTGGTTGCCATGGCTACAAAAAGAAAAATAATTTGAAAACTTTAAAAATCATCTTCTTCAAAACTACTGGCCAGTTTTAAAATAAATTGGTACGGATGTTCCTTGGGTCAACCTCTACCAAAGTTGCTTAAATTATTCCGATCCAATTAAAAAACATGGCCGCCAGGGGCGGGGCTTATTTGCCTTTTATGTATTTAGGGAAAACTTTACAGGGATCATCTCCTTTAAAACTACTGGCCAGATTTTAAAATGTTTTAATACAGACTGATGTTCCTTGGGTAACCGTATACTCAGGTGAGCGATCCAGGGCCATCATGGCCCTCTTGTTTAATATTTGATATTTATGTCTATGTGTTTATGTAAATAACATACAAATATAAATATCAAACAATAAAATCACAGATTGTTTATGATGTTTTGTTGTTGTTTTTCTTTTCAACCTTTAAAATGATTATTCGCTTACTTCTAATTGTTACAAACCTTTGGAGTTTGTTTGTTATTCTGCAATCATCGAATGTATGAAAGCCGCTTTGATGTTTACTGTCCAACAAATTTGTTAATTTTCCGATATCAAATACCAAAACAAAAATATCACTTGATAACCATTGTCCACAAGCAATTCTAAACAACTATTCTCATTAAACTCCCTTATTAATATTATTGATGTCTTCTTTCCTCACAGGAGACGGAACATGCAGAAAAACGATATTCATCCAAACAAGCCATGTACGGGAAATTCAGATGTGACTGGAAATGAAAACCATATACAACTACAACCAATGGAAAATAGTCATGACAATGACTTCAACGTTGCTATTCAGGGCACACAAAACCCTGTCAGTAAGAAAGAGTACAGTTATGCAGACGAAGCAACACCATTTCTTGAGACGGTTGCTGAAAAAAACCAACCTCAGCAAGAAGAAGAGAGATTTGAACTCGATCATGTATACCATATAATTGCTCCTCCAGAGTCACAAAATCCAGATATTGACAATGTGTATGAATTGGTGGACAATTAATGAACATTACGACTCACGAGATGCATTATAGATTGTCTAAATCACGTTGTTTTGTTTTCAGATTAACTATATATACAAAAGAATATATTACCTAGTTTTACCTACTTTGTAAATAACAGATTTTTAAAGTGAGTAACTGAGTAAGTTTGAGGATTGGAGTTTTTAGCTCACCTGATTACAACGTGCTCATGGTGAACAAATCTGATCGCCTTTTGTCCGGCGTCCGTTCGTGCGTCCGTCCGGCCTCAACAATTTCTTTAAAAAAAATCTCCTCCTAAACCACTTGGCCAAAGTTGATGCAAATTGCCTCTGATATTCCTTGCATGAAGTTTTACCAAAGTTGTTCAAATGGTTCTGGTGTGTTGTATATCTGGGTAACAGGAGCTAAAAATAGATTTTTAAAGTGAAATCTTTAAAAGTTCTCTTCTCTGAAACCGTAAAGCTTAGATATTTGGTGTGTGGCATTGTCTTATGAACCTTTACCAAGTTTGCTTAAATCATGGCACTGGGGTCAAATTTGGCCCTGTCCCAGGGGTCACTTGATTTTACATAGACTTAGATAGGAGAGTCTTTAAAAGATCTTGTCAGAAACCACAAGATCATTGATTTAGATATTTGGTATGTAACATGGCTTTGTGGACCTGAACCAAGTTTTCAAATCATGGCTCTTTGATATAAATTGGTCCCACCCAAGGAATCACTTGATTTTATAGCTATGACCATCAGAATTTGGACCACAGGTACAGTTTTTGTGTGGAATTACGAATATTTTGCTGTTCTTCTGCATGGATTTTGTATTCAGTATGACTGTTTTATAAAAGGCAATGAAGGCAATATTTTTCAGGTCAGCGATTCAGGGCCATTTTGGCCCTCTTGTTTATTATTTTAATTATACTTAACATCAGAATTCACAAATACCATTCACTAAGATAGAAAACCAGATTAGTTTATATTATAGTTAAAAAGAATGAAACATGGCTGTTATATACACATATCTGTCTAAACAAATAGCTCTATTACAGCACTTGTAGCTGTATACAATTTACAAATTAATATTAAATAAAGGAAGTAAACATGTAAAGAGAGTGAACATGTAAAGGGAAGGAACAAACATGTAAAGGGAAGAAGTCATCATGTAAAGAGAGGAATACCTGATTATACCTCATATTCCAACTACACATATTTAAGAAAATAAGAAATATGATTAAACCGTCGCGATTACGTACAATTTCTCATAGATTGTGTTGAAACGGATCAATTGACTGGGTCAGTTTGATCGAATACACATGTATATATAAACGAATGTTTATATATGATCTGTAATTCTACAAAAGACAAGTGTATCATTTTGCATTAGAATACACGTTGTATTAAGGTTAACTTAAATCACGTTGTATTAAGGTTAACTTAAATCATTTGTACCTATTTTTATTGTAAACCACCTTTTGTGTATGATTTACTTGAATTGATTTATTACAATAAGTTTTCACTAAAAAAGCTATGTTTGTAAAATAACAATGATGTTATAAATATCCACACTCCAGTGGTCCTATTTGTTTTATAAGATGTTTTATTGAACATAATGTAATTGTGTGTACTATACTGTTTACTATCTCTCTAACGCGAACAATGCAGATGGGCTAAGTGTCCTCGTTTGAACATATATATATATATATATATATATAACTTTCTGAAACTATGATAATCTCTCTCTCTCTCTCTCTCTCTTTTTTATTACTTGCCGGTGTTGTATTGTTTTCCACATGGATTGAATGACGATCTGGTTTAAATGTAATAAAACTTTAAAATCATTGTTGGAGTATTAAATTACCACTGGCCGGTGTCCGTACAAAAGTCTAAATGCAAAATAAACTACTTAAATCATCCCCTCCTGACAGCATCATGTGATATTTGCAATGAATTCATTAATAATAATGACTCAGAGTTTAAACCAAATCGAAGGGTATACATTTTTCTGTATATGTTCTTGCGTCGGCATCACCAGTCATTTGCGATAATTTATTACGAAACTTGTCATGTTTAAATCATCGATAAATAAAATCTAAACTCTAATGAATATGTACTGTATTATTATTGATTTTCGTGGAGGACTAAATTTCGTTGATTTCGTGGACGGTTTTGTCCACAAATATTAAACCCCACGAAAACTGTTTATTTAGTAGATATCACGTTTTTTAGAAAATAAATCCACGAATATATGTACCAACGAAATTGACCATTGTTCAGATTCAAAGAAATTTAATGCTAACGAAAATAAATGATTTTACAGTGGGTTTCTTTTCTATTACAATTGTATGCCTATTTAAATTCAAACTGCGCATATCTAGAGTTGCTTATTCATCATCATACCAACTAAGAAACATGTAAGGAAATTAACCACAATAATCGAAATGATAATCAATGAACTTATTCACTTTCCTGGAATAGATATAACGTTTCCGTATGTGAAGAGGTTACACTTAACTGATAGCTGAAGTTTGTGCAGTTTCAGCAAAATCAATTTTGATATTAGGCACATACGAGCACATGTAATTCAGATATGTCCTCATCATATTGTTGTTGTGTTGTCCTGCTGACTTTTACCGTTGCTGCCACAATAATTAGGTCCCAGCTGATTACTGGAGAAGGAAGACCCTGAGCAGAGATGCACCCAGCTGGATGCCAGCTTGATTAAGGTTTTCTTACATGAACAAATCAGAATGAACCTGTCGGGACTCGAACCAAGGTCTATGTGATAATAAGGCAGTGACTATATTCATTCTGTCACGGAGGCCCCTCCCAATTTTGAAGAGTTTTCGTTGTATTATAGCGATCTTGAATGCACTGGTCAAACTAACATTTCCATAAATCGTGTTGATTTATTGCTCTACTTACAACAGCAATTTTTGTTATAATTAAAGATATTTTTCTAACTGTTTGATATAAACTGATACATATGATATTCTGCGGTCATTCATCGTGTGCCTCTACAGCATTTAGATAATTAATTATTGGACTAGCCGTGTCCCCATATAAACATTTCTAACCCTCTATATTCAGATAATTAATTATTGGACTAGCCGTGTCCCCATATAAACATTTCTAACCCTCTATATTTAGATAATTAATTATTGGACTAGCCGTGTCCCCATATGAACATTTCTAACCCTCTACATTTAGATAATTAATTATTGGACTAGCCGTGTCCCCATATAAACATTTCTAACCCTCTATATTTAGATAATTAATTATTGGACTAGCCGTGTCCCCATATAAACATTTCTAACCCTCTACATTTAGATAATTAATTATTGGACTAGCCTTGTCCCCATATGAACATTTCTAACCCTCTACATTTAGATAATTAATTATTGGACTAGCCGTGTCCCCATATAAACATTTCTAACCCTCTACATTTAGATAATTAATTATTGGACTAGCCGTGTCCCCATATGAACATTTCTAACCCTCTACATTTAGATAATTAATTATTGGACTAGCCGTGTCCCCATATGAACATTTCTAACCCTCTACATTTAGATAATTAATTATTGGACTAGCCGTGTCCCCATATAAACATTTCTAACCCTCTACATTTAGATAATTAATTATTGGACTAGCCGTGTCCCCATATAAACATTTCTAACCCTCTACATTTAGATAATTAATTATTGGACTAGCCGTGTCCCCATATAAACATTTCTAACCCTCTACATTTAGATAATTAATTATTGGACTAGCCGTGTCCCCATATGAACATTTCTAACCCTCTATATTTCCGAGTGTATTTAGCATTGAGTTTAACTGACCCTACATAGAAATATGTGGGGACACTACGTGACCGCGATTCGACCAAAATCGCAAAGAACTTGTGGGAGGAAAAATAAAACAGTACGCAACTTTATGTCAAATATATAATGTGTGTGTGTGTGTGTGTGTGTGTGAAGGAAGCGACATAAGGTGTGACGGTCAAAGAAAGCATTATCTAGCGCATAATGATATGAGAATGACTAGCAAAGACAAAGAACATGAGTCCATGCTAAACGAATACTATCCTTACATCATACCAAGCAGATCATACACTTTTTACTGATCGAAATCAACGCCTAGCCTTTTAAATAGCAAATATTCAAGGAACGAATGAGAACACCTGGTTCCATTTTGAGAGGTGTCGACTGTTGACCACTGTGAGTTAAGTAGAGAAAGTAGAAGAAGGCGATTTTGAACTGCTATGGACAATTACATGTCATGTATGTGTCCAAATATGTTTGGTATCAACGAAACATATGTATTATATAGTTTACTATTTTTTAATTTACTTGTAACTAAGCAAAATAAAATTGGATATGTGTGCGTGTCTTCATGCGAACGTTTGTGTATATATAAGATTATCAGATTGTATGTGTGTTAGTCTTCAAGAATTGTTTACAACGGAAATATAATGCTCTCTTACTGCGGAAGAAAATAATCACACTATCATATGTTATTAATTTTGACTTATATGGTTATTATAGAATCACTGCTCATTTTCGGGCCCGGATGGCTCATTGTGAGTGCATTGTTTTCCGGGAAGCATAGAAGTTAAAAAGTTCAGAACTCCATATATGTACGTAATCATATCCTCGGAGATCAATCGAACATGAAAACGTTCCCTTCCCTTCTTGGATGCCTGAAAATGATTATGGTGTTGGACGATTTTAATGCTATAGTTAGAAATAACTTTAATTTGTGTGTGAACTGCATGTGATTTCAACATCAAATTATTAGGCCGGCTTCATGGGTTGAGTGGTCTGAGCGTCCGTCAAATCATCCAGGCGAGTCGATGATTCGATGCCCGGCTGCGACGTACTTACGTGTTAGAGGCTAACTCGTACATCGCTTAGTCACCCCTAACTATACATAGTAATTAGTTCGTTAGCTGTCTTTTCATATCATACCAACTGTAAAAAGCGTGATAACGCAGACAACTGGAATATGGTCGGTGAGACATTCAACTTAAGCAACTAAATCATATGTACAGACTACAAGGTAATGTTCATAGATTAATCGATGCAGATACAACACAAATGTAAACTTTACACACATGTAATTGTGAAGCAAATGAAGATAGTAATATGCTGATATTTCAAGTGGACACAAGTGTTACTTGTCCAACAGGATATTAACAATTAACTTAAGGAAAGATGACTGAGTGTTTCTTCTAAACCTATGTCTGGTCCCCTCCATGAAAATGAAATTACCATGGTGATTAAAGATATAATGTAAGATCAGTTATAATAAATTAAATTGGCAAGCAGGGGGAAACTTAGATTTATAGATGTGCTGACTTAAAGGAAGGGAAGAAAAATAAAACGGAAACAAAAGGGCAAAAATATAAACAGCTTGTAAAGCTCATCTAAGAGATATATACAGCATTATCATTAGATATGAAGTATTTGACTAATGATATGTTCAATATAATACATGTATATCACGTTATTTATTGTATTTAAACTGTTGGATCATTTTTTAATTAACTGTTGAATCATTTAACTGTAGGTCATTTTAATGTGGATGTTTTAACTGTAGAATCATTTTAACTGTGGTATCGTTTTAACTGTAGTATCATTTTAACTTTAGGACCATTTAACTGTAGTATCATTTTAACTATATGATCATTGAAACTGTGGTATCGTTTTAACTGTAAGATCATTTTAACTGTGGTATCGCTTTAATTATACTCTAGACAGTATCGTTTTAAGTCTAGTATCATTTAACTGTAGGATCATTTTAACTGTGGTATTGTTTTAATTGTAGGTTCATTTTAACTGTGGTATTGTTGAGGATCATTTAAATTCTGGGAGCCGCCGTGGCCGAGCGGTTACAGTCGCGGACAACAAATCTCTCAGCCCCTCACCGCTGTGGGTTCGAATCCCGGTAGGGACTTCGGATTTTTCATGTGAGGAAGCCTCCCAGCTGGCTTGCGGTAGGTCGGTGGTTCTACCCGGGTACCTCTGTGTACTCGGGGTCTTCCTCCACCTGTAATTAGCTGGATGTCGCTATATGATTGAAATACTATCGCAGGGACGGTAAACCCCAATACAACAATCATTTAAATTCTAGCATCATTCAACTGTAGGATCATTTTAACTGTGGGGTCGTCCGTTTCGACGTAGCTACCTGAACTCACTTTTGACCTATTTAGGGATGTTGACGTAAGACAGTGGTGAATGAGTTTTTTTTTTAACGATTTTCATTAGTAGATATTCCTATTCTTACGGAAAATAAGTTACGCACCATTGTTTGTTCGTTTGGTTGTTGTTGTTGTTGTTGTTGTTGTTGTTGTTGTTGTTGTTGTTGTTGTTGTTGTTGTTGTTGTTTTTGTTGTTGTTTGAGATGACAACTAGCTGAAACATATACTTCTTGATTTTTATTATTAATTTTATTCTTCTTCTAACCGCTATAATGCAGACTTTTCAGACTTAATATGTATGTTTTAATCATACAGTGAAAAATAACTGAGAACGTGGATGATGGAAGGACTCCAAGCGAGCTACTTAGATATTACATCGATTGCCTGAAATCATACAAACCTCAACTAAGCCTCGTTTTGTGTTGCTTCAGCTAACTTTTTTAAATTTGTATTTTAACAATTTAATTTAATTAATTTAATTACGTTAAACTGTGCTAATTCATAACTATTTACCTAAAAAGAACATTATGAAGGTTTCACTCAACAAGTGGTTATGACGAACATAGTTTTAAAACATTAAAATATGGACCGGTTCTGAAAGTTCTAAGAGGGGTTTTGGCTGAGTAGTTCGAGCGCTACTGGTACATGTACTGGTATAAATCCCTTGTGCTTGGCGTTCAGCACGTACGATTGATTGTCCCAGTGTCAGGATAATTATACTAAGTGTGGTATTATGTCGCTTGTCTATGGCTTGATCTCACAGTGAGGCAGCACTATATTTGATTTGCATAATTAATACTTAACACAATTTTCAAATCAAGTTGAGTGAGATAGAGAGAGAGAGGGAACAGAATTATAATTTGTTCGTAAAGAAAGCCCACAGGCTCAAAACACACATCAGTAAACATATACATGTATACACAGAACAAAGTTGAGGTGTGTCAGTTGAAAATATACAATGCATATTGTTAATAATCATTTGCAAGATAGCATTTAAATAACAGCAACAGCATTATTGTCACAAATGATAGAGTAATGATGTTACCAGTTCAATAGTTTTGATATATAAGGCTCATTTCAGAAAGTCATACTCGTGTTTAGAATTCGTAAACCTGTAAAAACCAATAATAAGTATTGGATTATTAAAAAACAATATCTTTCACATCGAAATAAATTCTCTATAATGATAACATCTACCAAACTCAAAACAGATCTATGAAATTCTTGACATTAGAGATTCTTTGCTATTCAGAACTGTGTGTGTGTGCGTGCGTGCGTGTGCGTACGTGCGTGCAATTGAAATAAATGGATACAAAACAAAATTTAGAATGATACAAAATGTATGTATATATTTCTTATTCATCTTATTTCAATTTTCCATTTTCCTAGCATATCATTTTTAGGTAAGATGTAAAACCTGATAAAAAAAAATTGTATTGTACTAAATTTCCTTTTTATCTGATTTCATTTCCCCCTACCATATCCTTTTGGAATAAAATGTAAACACAGATACAAGTACAGTCAACTTTTTTTACAAGTTATTTCAGCATCATATTGTCTATGTTCGATAATAACATCTATATCGCGATCAAATAAATTTCAATGGTGATTTTTCATCATAATGTCTTTTTATAAAGAAAAATAAAAATAAAAAATGCAATATTTAATCACTAATTTGTACAAAAAAGTATATCATATTTATGAATTCCTCCACCAACAAATACTATAAATTACACCTGACATCAAAACCGAGTTTGATTGGTTAATAGATAATGTGGACCTATTACAAAAGGGCTTAAATTCGTGTATGATATTGTTGTTTGAAATAAATATGTATTTGAATTGTATTATATCATTAATATTCAATTAAAAATGTCATTTTTTTTTTTTTAACATACCGGACTTGTATTTATTATTATTTATTATTTTTAGTTTGCACACTCGTATTGATGCATGGAATCGCAAACTATTAAAACAATCGCTGTTTAGGACTGAACGAAAATAACAGTATCGTTGTATATAGTTCATTAGTATCATTACAGCTCAAGTAAAGGGTGACTTAAGTGCAAAAGACTGACCGTATAATATATCTTTGGTAACCGACTCTCCTCCATGCGACGTACATGTCTAAGCCATCAGAAACGTCGTTGGCTAGGCATGGCAAATTTTGCTTTGCTGCGGACATCAGAGTTGGTCACCCTATCCTTCCAGGTGAGACCCAAGATTCTTCTCAGGCACCCCATGTGGAACACATTAAGCCTGGCCTCTTTTCTTGCATATGTTATCCATGTTTCGCGTCAATGCAGCAGAGTGCTTAGGACACATGCTTGGTAGGCTTGAGCTTTGTGTTTAGTGTCAGGTTCTTATTCTCACACACTTTCTTTGTAAGCTTTGACAACACAGCAGCGGCTTTTCCAATGTGAACAATTATCTCGGCATCCAAAGAAAGGTTATCAGAAATGTAAGAGCCCAGGCACTTGAATTTGTACACGATTTTAAGACTACTGCTGTGCTTTTTATTGAGATGGAAGGTGGATTTAGGACATCTTGGGCCATGACCTCTGTTTTCTTTATGCTGGTTGTTGGACCGAAATCGTCACATGCTTTGGAGAATCTGTCCATGAGACGCTGGATGCCATCATGAGTGAGCCTTGCAAGAGCAGCAGCATCAGCAGACAGTATATCTCTGAGGAGGACAAGGATATTTTTGAATTTTGCACGAAGACGGGTCAGGATGAACAGCTTGCCATGAGCGGGTATGCAATTAGACACCATGTGAGGAAGACTGAGATGCGTAGGACAGGAGGAGTGAGAAGAAAATGCCGAAGAGCGTTGGAGCGAGAATTCAGCCTTGTTTCACGCTATTAAGAATCTGGAAGGCCTCGGAAGTATCGCCATCAAAGCATACCGTGCGTTTCATGTTAGTATAAAAGGATATTTTTATGCTGAGTAGCTTTGGGGCATCCTATCCTCTGCAGTAATTTGAACAACCCTTCTCTTCTTACAAGTTCAAATGCCTTCGTTAAGTTGACAAAGGCAAGGTACAAAGGTTGACGCAGTTCCCTGCACTTTTCTTGGAATTGTCTCACAGAAAAGATCATGTCAGTGGTAGATCTTCCAGATCTGAAGCCGCACTGTGACTCTGGATAGACACGTTCTGCCAATACATGTAGTCTTGTGAGTACAACTCTGACAAAGACCTTTCCTACTATGCTTAGCAGAGAGATTTCGCGATAGTTGTTGCAATCAATCCGGTCGCCCTTGTTTTTAAAAAGCGTCACATCTTTTGCATCCCACATGTCTTGTGGCACTTTCCCTTCTTACCAGCAAAGATGCAGTAGTTCAAGGAGATGTGGCAGTAGAGTGGATTTCCCTTGTTTGAGGACCTCGAGAGGAATGGCATTATTTCCTGGAGCTTTAATACTTGCAAGGGCATTAATAGCTTTTTCCAACTCTGCAGTAGTTGGTTTAGGATCAAGCTCGCTCTTAAAGCACTGGCATTTCTGGTATGTTGTTTAGGGCTTCCTGGGAGAACTTGCTCTCTGTAGAGTACAGTTCAAAGTAATGTTTCACCTATCTTTCTATCTGTTTGTTTCGGTCAGTGATGACTGCACCTGTTCTCGACTTTAAAGGGGCGCTTTTTTCATAGCTGGTCCGGTTGCTTGCTTGATACCTTCGTACATTGCTCTGATATTACCAGCATTTGAGGCTTGGTCAATTTAGAAGCTCAGCTGTGACCAATAGTTATTGGCACATTTCATTGCCATCTCCTGACTTTCAGCCCTGGCTTTTCTACGAGCATTTAACTTGTCCTGAGTCAGATCTTTCTTCCAACTTATGAAGGCCTGCCTTTTGGTCTGTGTAAGAGGTTCCATTACTTGGATGTTAGCCTCTTCACAAACATCGTTTCGCCACACTTTTTCCCAAATGTTTCAATGGCAGACTTGTGGACATTTGCACTTAGATATGACCATCTTTTCTCAGCAGTGTCGCCATCGTCAGCTGGAAGGAATGCTTTGACAGAAGAAAGGACGTTTTTGGTCCTCTCTTGGTATCCAGTGCATGCAGTGTTGGTTTTCATTGGACCTCTTGGTTTTGCATGGTGTAGTCTGTGAGGAACTAGTACAACCCTACTGATAATTAGGAAGTGATCAATATCATAGTCAGCACTGTGCACATTTTGAAGGCCTGTCGTTCTTGCACAGAGCCATCATCAGCGAGTCTGGTCTCTTGCATTGCTGCAATATCGACATTAAGTCTTGTGAGTTCAACATCGATGACAGCTGTTTTACGCCTGTCTTCTATCTGTAGAAGGTTATCGGAAAAACCTGGTGTCATGGTTCTGACAATCCAGCTTGCTATACGAAGTGCTGGAGACTTCTTTACATTGTTCCTTTCTTGTTGAGTACTCTGATTACAGCTGCTTGTCAAATGTAATCACTTTAAGTTCCTTGCACCCAAAGAAGAAGGCACTTTTTTGGCCCAATCTTCATGTAACTTGGTCAGAATATTCTTCTCCATAAAATCTTGGACAAGTTTTAATTTTGGTTATGTGGGGTCAAAACGTTGGTCATGAGGTCAAATCTTAGGAGAGTCTTGTTAACGCTCTAGAGGCCACGTTTTAGGCCCAATCTTCATGATGAAACTTGGTCAGAATGCTTGTTTCCATAAAATCTTTAACAAGTTCAATTTGGGTCATGTGGAGTCAAAAAGTAGGTCATGAGGTCAAATCTTATAAAGGAATCTTGTTAACAATCTACAGGTCACAATTTTGGTAATATCTTCATGAAACTTAGTCAGAATGTTTCTTTTCATAAAATCTTTACATGTTAGATGTTTGGTCATGTGGGGACAAAAAGTAGGTCATGAGGTCAAACCTTGTTAACAATCTAGAGGCCACAAGTTAGAAGTTGGGTCATGTGGGGTCAAAAAGTAGGTCAATATGAAAATGCAACATATGTTGCTCATTTATAATCAAGTGAGCGATTCCGGGTCATCGTGGCCCTCTTGTATAAGCATACATTCCTTAAAACCAACATAAAGGTTTCCCTGCATTTTCTTAGGACAAAAACTTAAGGATTAATCGCTCAAAATGTTTGGGATTACAGAAGTGTAATCATTATTTTCCATTCTGTTTAGTCTGAATGGTAAAAATTGATGAATCGGGATACACTTTCCGGATTTAAAACTACACATATGTAAAAGATAGAAATGTGCATGTATTATTTCACTACGGAATCCATCTAAAACTTTTATCCAATAATGCACTTAGAAGGTCAGTTATCGCACATTGGAAAAAGGAAGCAGGTCTTTAACAAACGACATTGTATCAACAAAAGAAAATCAGATAAACTAACAATCACTTCCCTTTTTCCTCATCCCCGGGTCTTTATAAAAAAAAATAATGAAACAATACTTTCTACCATGCGCTACTTCCGTGCGGCGGCGTGTATCTGCTATATCTGTATTTTTATTCAGACAATAAAACGTTATGAGGGAATCATTGTTCAGTAACAGTAAATAAAACATTTCAATAATGAATGCGGTTTGGAAACGTATTTTTTTTTTAATTTAGTACTCGCCGATTTGTTTGCCTATTGAAAACATTTTTTTTTCTCCGTAATACACTTTCCATTTTAGATGTAACGGATGACAAGACACACAGACGATGGATCTGCTAAAAGCGATTCTTATTTATACCATGTTGGACAAAGGTTAAGTTTATGACTTTTTATTATTCATATCAATTAGTAAATACATTGATGAAAATATGTTTGTACTGAGAGAATCTCTCTAAAAAAATCTAAATCACATGTGCGAGCCATTAAATGTTATTGGTTGTATCATTAATTTATTTATTTCAGGCACTTTGTCCATGGAATCCAAATTCTGCCGCTCACATGTTCTTGGCATTCCGAACTATTGTGGCAATAGATTTGCTGAATGTGGCCCCGGATACGTCATCAACGTTATGGAGGTGGAGAAGGGTGATGAATCAACTTGCATATTCGGTTGTAATTGTTGTGACGAGACCAGCTTGAATACGGAATGGACGGACCTGATGAAAGATTACTGTAATGGAAAAATAACGTGTGATACCTTTATTGTCAGAAATGAGAAACAACGTACTGTCAAGACTGTTTATAAATGTATCAAAAATCATAGGTATTCTCTCGAATGTATAGCAAATGTATAAATATGAAATGTCTTGTAACTCTAACATTATTTTCATCCTTGAAA
>CM037779.1:27168605-27218605 GCA_021229015.1 Solen grandis | reverse complement strand
ATAAACAAAAATACTATTATTAAGGTTTATGCAGTGGATTTTAGACAATGTTTGTGTATTTTATCGAGTATAAATGCTGATTACTGTGGTTGGATAATTATACCGACAAACCTGCATTGTTGCCGATCATAAACTGCCCCCAAACACAATAGCTTACCACCCGGGGTGTTTAATTGTTATCACTTCCGCGTGTCAGTGCACTAGCATGTTAAAGACTGACCGCAAAACTCTTATAAATACATATAGATAAAGCAGGAGATAGATTAGTTTCGCAGTAAGCCTATGCAAATAACGCGATATATTTTTGGGGTCCATAGATCAACCGCGATATATTGGTCAGCGTGAAATAGCAGTCCGCGACTATAGCGGCGTTGTACTGTATAACATTTGCAAAAATTCTAAAAATCTAAAAAATGTACACCTCACCTATGATGTTTGTTTCTAAAACAGCTTTTTTTATTGAAATTTGAGCCAAATTTGCAAAGAAATACCAAAGTGTGACTTTTTGGACCCTCAACATTTGGCAAATATATGTTTTTAATACATGAGTATTAGAATTTGGGGTTTCTTGTTAAGGAACCCACTGAAATGTCCTTAAAACTTTATTTATTTTACATTGATTATGAGAAACTACCCAGTACTCGATCAATTTGGTGATAAGCGAAGCACGTTACCACTACGCTATCCAGGCACTCACTTGGTAAACAATAAAAAAAAATCATGATCATACTCATACGACTTAGCAACATAATTGGCATGCATACACTCCTTCCAAAATAAGATCCTCTTTTATTTCCCCTAAATAAAACCAACTGTTCATATCAGTGATCTAGAAGAGGCGTTTATCAATATGACAGATAATGTGAATGGATTTCATAGATTGCAATGGCACCAACATTATCATCAAAAACTTCTGATATAGACAGGTTCTATCAAAAAAACTTTTATATATTTTCATTTAAAGAAAAAAATGAAACTCAAAGAAAAAATGCCACCAAATTGTAGACTTAAGGAGGTATAAAAAATATTCCAGATATAATGGGTGTATTACTAAATTTAAAGCACCATTATACAGATAAGATGATCTTATTAATTCTTTCCATGTGCAGATAAGCAGACTCCTGTTGTCGTTTCAAATCATTTTCAAACATGGGCAGACGATAGGGTACAACAGCAGACGGTGTCAGGACAGCAGCTGCTGACTTCATCATGATCTCAAACAAGGGACATAAATATATATATGTCTTAATATTGTAAAGAAAAAAGCAACAAAGATTTCTTGGGACTGTTGTCATCAATGTGTTTCACTAATCATTTATTACCTGTTATCTATTTCTTTGAATATTTGTTCAATATATATATGCAATCATTTCATAATAATGAGGGGAATTTTGATTAAACTAGAACTGCCATTGTCATGGCGAAAATACCCCCGCATGCCGCTTTGTCACAGGAATTTTTTAAATCACGCAAATGGGGGTTACAGTTCTTTGGCACTGCACTTCTCTTCAATGAGATCTATCCCAATATGAAATTTCATATCGAAATCTCTTATCCTTTTTGAGTTATGGTCCGGACAAAAATTAAGAATAAAAATTTACAAAGGGCAATAACTCCAAAATTATGCAATAGAGATTTATTGTTCTTGGGCACTGCGCATCCCCTCAATGTGATCTATCCACATATGAAGTTTCATCTTGAAAGCTTTTATACTTTTTGATAAACAGCCCAAACAAAATTAAGTATGAAAATTTACAAAGGGCAATAACTTCAAAATTATGCACAAAGAGTTATGGTTCATGGTCACTGCACACCCCTCAATGAGATCTATCGACATATGAAGTTTCATCTTGATATCTTTTATACTTTTTGAGTTATGGTTAGAAAAAATTAAGTATGAAAATTTACAAAGCGCAATAACTCCTAAATTACACGACAGAGAGTTATGGTTCTTGGTCACTGCACGCCCCCTCAATGAGGTCTATCCACATATGAAGTTCATCTTGAAAGCTTTTATACTTTTTGATAAAAAATAAGTATGAAAATTTACAAAGGGCAATAACTCCAAATTACACAAAAGTTATGGTTCATGGTCAATGCATGCCCCCTCAATGAGATCTATCGACATATGAAGTTTCATCTTGATATCTTTTTTTGAGTTATTGCCCGGACAAAAATTAACTATGAATATTAACAAAGGGCAATAACTCCTAAATTACGCAACAGAGTGTTATAGTTCTTGGTCACTGCACGCCCCCTCAATGAGATCTATCGACATATGAAGTTTCATCTTGTATCTTTTATACTTTTTGAGTTAGCCCGACAAAAATATGAATATTAACAAAGGGCAATAACTCCAAATAGCACAGGTTATGTTCTTGGTCACTGCCCTCCCCCTCAATGAGATCTATCCACATATGAAGTTTCATCTTGATGCCTTTTATACTTTGTCCGGACAAAAAAAACGACAGACGGAAGGACAGCCGGACGGCCAGACAGACGAGATGAATCCAGTACTCCCCCCTTACAACTTTGTTTTGTGGGGGGTATAATAAATCATTAACTGTAACAGCTCTTTTTACAGAGATTAAGAAAGCTGCCTTAAATTGCTACATTAACATGCTCTAAAGAAAATGGTCTCTAATTTCGGATATTTCGAGACATACGGACCTCATATAAAGCATCATCCACAGTGCCAGCTTGCATTGTCTTTCAAAAAAAATCTACAGATCTGTGAAGAAAAGTATTTCAAATGTATATTTGTAAAGTATACCGGTATATGGAAGAAGATTGAACATTTCCTTGTCTGCCCTAGAATACTTCCCTTGTTGTGATCAGTAGTCACTAATAAACACTGAAATATGTTCATCTGTACTTTCAATAAAGGTGAGACGTATATTGTTTTGAATATTACCATTATAGCATTGGAATATCTTCAACATCTTTTGCTTAAATCTCCACCCTAGTTCCTGAATCTGATGATGCATGGTCTCATGTTCCTGTTTCTTGATTTTCTACAAATTTACCCATATGTCTGTGTATCATCTATATTATTTTCCTGCAGTTTATTTATCCTGCTTATTTTAATCTGGCAGTGAATATGTTTAGCATATATTTATTTCCTTAGACTCTGAACCTTATTTTTGGTAGGGCCATGTTTAATTTTAGAGGATTTGCAGTTTTTATAAACATTCAAAGATGTCACTTTATCAAAATAAACAAATGGGTCTTTGATAATTGCCAAATATCTCTCCAAAATATTGCTATTCCAGTGTTGAACATCTATGTTTTTTGACAATATGCATCAGTTTATTCATAAACGAGAAATGGTTTGATACCTGATTAAAACCCCTCCCAACTTTTTATCTATCTTTCCCCTAAGCGCTGGCTGTTTGGCAGAACAGATGCTATTTCAGGCTACTACAAGGTTTAATTTTCGCACCAGGTCTATGTAAATGGATCTCTTACAGCATAAATTTAGAACACTAGAGCAGCCAGAGAGGTTTTTTGTGTACCTTTCCTTGTTTACACTGTTAATTAACTCACTTTTCAAACCCATCACAATGTTCTATCTTGATTTACAGCAACCTGATAAATAAGATGATTTCTAAATTGTTACACGCTGGGTAGGTGCAGTATGACAGTTCTGATTCAGACTTAATTACTCTATGGCACCAATGTGCCATGGTCCAGTGCTATCTTTTACCTGACTGGGGATCTCATAGTTGTGGTTTCAAATCTCACTCAGACAGATTTTTCATGATATTTCAGATACAAAGTACTGGTCCAACCCAAGTGATTATGGTCTATCAAGTGACTGTGTGAATTTTAAAGTAAATACAAGCCTTTATAGACTTAGAGAAAATAGCCTATAACTCCAACTCCATGGATGCTTGCATCTGCACGAAATTCTATCAAGCATCTGAAGGACCATGATTATAATTTAATGATAGATGGATTACCTTAAATTGGGTATCACGACTCTGATACCTCCATTTAAATTTGATATTTCAATTAATGTTTTAATTAAATCTCCAAAGAAACTGTATGAAAATAATTGTGAAACCTTTAATAGATAAAACAGCTCACAATATATAAAAGTGATTATTTTTGGTTCACATTTGCTTTTTAAATCCAGACTGCTGGCCTAGTTTTGTACTGCATGATTAATTTAATTAAAAGAAGCTATTAATTCTTGCAAACAAGATTTAAACGGCTGACTGCAAAACTGGTATATATAGAAATCTGAGACGGAACAGTTCTATGGTCAAAATGATTGGAGATTAAGGACTGATTCTTGTTTTTTTGCTATGATTTAACATCCCACTTACAGTATTTTCATCATTTCAGGACTTTGTCTATATTGGGCAGATATTGACTGAATATTTGGGTTAACATCCCATTCACATTGTTTCAGTCATTTTGGGGAATTTGTGTACAACAGACAGAAATTTTCTTTTTTTGGATTGAATTTAAGATAATCCATCTCTTATTAAACTCTGATCATGGTCCAGTAAGTGGGTGTTTTATAGTAAATGCAAGCCTTTATAGACTAAGAGCAAATTAGCCTTTAACTCCCAAGTAAATGGATGCTTGCATCTGCAAGTCTTTTTAAGCATTTGAAGGACCACAATTATACTTCAATGATGGATGGATTAACTGAATGTCCCACCAACAGTATTTCAAACATTTAGGAACTTTTGTCTACACAAAGAGATACTGTGTTGCCTATTGTCATATTATTCCAGTGACAATTTGCACAAAGCCATCTCTTGTCACATTACTCAGGACCTCGAGCCAGCCAGCCTTGGAACTACCCTTGAGTGCATACACACCAAATAAGGGAGACTAGAAGTACAATTTTTGAATGACTTTAGTATGTCGTAACCAGGGTTCAAACCCATGACTTCATGATTAAAAGGTGGACACTCTAACCACTCTGCCACTGGGACAAGCCAGTTAGAGACTGAATTCTTAGCCACTTGGGTGTTCAAGCTATTTGAGGCTAAGTCAATCACAAGCACCATAAATGAAATTCTTGAAGCTTCTCACATTGTTTGCAAGGACATCAATAAATATCATTACAGGACAGAAATAAAGTATGGAACCAGATGTAAATATGGAGAGATAAGCAAGAGAAGGGCATGCAGATGCTGATGCTCGTCTGCTACTTTTATTATTTTTTTTGGAAGAAAAATTAGATGAAAATGGACCTAAAAGTTATGGCCCTTGATGAGAATGTAGCTCATGTGATAGTGAACATGTATGTGTCAAGCTTGTTTTTTTTTATTGAATTTAACATCCCACCAACAGTATTTCAGTCATTTGGAGACAATGTCTACCTGAGATAAATATTAGTGCTGTTACACTGTAGTATCACGCATGATACCACACCTTGTCTCATTATCCCAATACTGATCCAACCAGTCCTGGAACTACCCTTATATGCTGAGCACCAAGCAAGGGAGCTATACTAGTACCATTTTTTACGCATTTGCTATGTCACGGCTGGGGATCAAACCCAGGACCACCTGATTCTGGGGCGAATGCTCTAGCCACTGGTGAAGTTTGGTAACAGAAGTTTTAATAGTTAAGAAGTTATGGCAAAGGTTAAACATTTTTCACACCAATGATAATGACACTAGAGCGATAACAATACCTCAACTTTTTTCTCTGAAAAACAGACAAGCTAATCATCAGCAAAATTCAACCATGACATGTTCATGATGAAATGCTTTAATTAATTTCTGCTTAGATAAAAAGAAGAAAAAATGCATAGATATACAAATTCTCTTTAACATTTTAACAAGGCAAAAATAATAATTTAAAATTACATATACTCGTACTATCTCTGTCCATCATTCCGTTCCTTTGATAGCCCTGGCTTGCCAGCATCTACAGGCAAATCAATATTTCATTGCTGACTTGGGTCTGGAATGGCCCGACAAATCATCAGTAGGGAACTAAAATAGATCTCTTATGTTGAAAATGGGATTTTAATAGTCAACTGTGATTCTTTTCAGTTCCCTCATAAAAAAAGCGATCAAATAAATTCAGAGAGATAAGATTTTCTGGTACTGTTACCTCCATGGGGTTTCGCCATCAATCAAATCCACTGTTATTCTTAAACCCTTACTTTAATTACAATCTAAATGCCTTCACTGTTTTGAAATCATATATTAATCACAATCGCAGAAAAAACATTTCAGAACGAAGACGATCTCATAAATTGCTACAATCACTGCTATCCTTATCAGCTGTGTATCTAATCAATATTAATTTGGCGCGATTTCAAATTTGTCACCCCATTTATAAATCTGAACAAAGCCACAAAAAGTACCTGAAATATAGACAAAACAGTAAGAAGCTTGGGAAAAATATCAACGATAAATCAACCTTAAATAAAAGCTGATAGCAAAACCGTTGTCACTAACAAATGTACAGCTGAAGTCTACCGGCAACTTTAAATGTTAGAATTCTCGTTCTAATCTTTGAAATCAATTTGATGTTTATTGCTCCATACATCAAAGTCTAAAAACAAAGATATGTGCTACGAAAGCTGCCACAGCAGGTTTGTTTAACGTAATTGTCTTATCAGGAATCAAAGTATTACAACTTTTGTTTATACCTTCTCTTGATTCTTTGGTTGTAGAATGTTGTGCCAAGGAAATTCATTCTTACAATATTGTGGGCACTTGTGACTGCCTTTGCAGCTAGTGCAGACCAAGATCAGCTTGCACATCCATGCAATTTGATATCATGGTCTGCACTGTCACTATTCTAGCAATAACTTTTCAGCAAGCACAACCATAAACAAATAATGGTACAGTCCAAAATGAAGAAAGGATAATACCAATTAAGAAACTTAGGGTTAGGGTTAATGAGATGGGGATTGAATTGATTTTAAAATTTAAATCTTCTCACACTGATTTACGAGGGTCATCCGAAAATGAATGAGAGTTAGTTTGTAACTTTTGATTGAAACAACATAAAGCCACAAAACTTGGCACGAAACTAAATTAACTCTTTGAGCATAAGTGCATGTGTTAATAAGAATCGTGACGTTACATCATTTTTGATGACGTCATATCAAACAAAGCAATGGCGGACGATGCGTTCGCGCTGACGCGAGAAGAAATTTATGCATATATCAAGATAGAGGGTAGGCACAAAAAGAAAGTGACTGAAATATTTAATGCACTCCAGGGGGTTGACCCGACATGTGCAGTTGGATTTAGCACTATTTGTAGATGGGTAAAGGATTTCAATAATGGACGGCAAGAGTCTTACAAGAAGCCCTCCTCCGGTAGGCCAATGACAGTTACAGACACCGATAACACCAAAATTGTTGCTCAACTTCTCAACCCTGATAGACGATTTACATGCGAGGAAATTGCGTATGAATCAGGGATACGTAAGAGTTCTGTTCATGTTATTCTGACGCAGAATTTAGGCATGAGAAAAATCGCCACGCAGTGTTCAAATTTGCACTGAATTGTTGAATAGATAATCAGAGGTAGGTGAAATGATGCTGAATAGATTGGTTGCTATCGAAGAAACATGGATCCGGTCATTTCAGCCAGAATTGAAACGCCAAAGTCTGAATGGCATACTCCAAACTCGCCAAGTCCTGTGAAATACAGTTAATAATGGTTAATAAAGAGTACTATGAGTGGTGTTTGACTAAAATTCTTCGACCAGCTATATGCCGCAAATGACCGGAACTTTTACAAGTGACATCATTAATTTTGCATGATAACGCCACGCCGCACAAGTCCGGCGTTGTGAGGGACGTGTTTGAGTGGTACCACTGGGAAGTTCTTAATCACCGCTATATTCTCAAGACTTAAGTCCCCCCCGACTACGATCTGTTTCCAAAACTTAAAGAACCACTACGAGGAGTCCGATATGACGATTTGAATGAATTATATGTCGCCGTGAACACGGTCGTTAGGGACATCAACAAAGGTTGCCTAGCAACGGGAGTTCGAAATCTGCTGAAAAGATGGGAGTTGACCATAGCATCCACGGGAGATTATATTGAGGGACTATAAAGATATTTTGTGAGTAACACTTGTAGTTTTTACATAATTAAGCAACTCTCTTTTATTTCTGAATGACCCTCGTACAACATACATGCATGTTTATATATCCTTCTCAATGATTCCTGGATTGAAAAAAATACATTTTTCTCTCACCCCACCCACCACCCTACCCATCCACAAACTTTATGATTCACAGCCAGGTTCAGGAGGCCTAATGGTCAATTCTAGACTATGAGTTCAATGCCTTTTCAATTAAAATTTTCACACATCATTTACACATTTTACTGACATCGTTAATTGACACTTGTGAGCATCATACAGTCAAGTTTCAATTATATTAAATGCTCAATTTCTTATGTCCACATATCAGCAATTAGGAGAAAGTGCCCAATCGGGAATGGTACTAAAGAACAACCATAAATCAAACATTGCTGGAGTTAATGAAAACACTTATCCACATACTCCACATACTATACAACACTCATGAGTCATTTTCCGTGCAATTAATGGTAGCATTCAGACAGATTAATTACACTTTTACCTGTCTTACATCATCCAGAAGTTACTCTGAAACCCATTATACTCATCAGCATATGAACATATTTTGAGGACCAAGAGAATCATGATAGTCCTTATTAGCTCACCTGAGCAACACAGAAATTCACAACAATATAAGTTATATACATAGTTATGTTTTTGTTTTTTTTTTTTTGTTGTTGTTTTTGTTGCTCTAAGCCTTATATAATTTACCTTAGAATTCCCACAATCACTTGATTGACCATGACCACAATTTAATGATGGATGGACTACCTTAATACAGGTGGCGCAATTGATCAGGACACTGAAGTATTTCTGTACAGGATATTACAATCAAATCAGTGGACATGAAGAAATAAAGCAATTAACATGCTGATATCTAAGCAAATAAAATCCAATAACTTATTCAACAAGATAACTCGGGTCAAGATGCATCTATCACACAGACCCACTAATACATGAAGGCGTAAAAGTGTTAAAACATATTTGTCGTTCAAAAGCAAACAACTCTAGACATTTTTTCAGATTATAATTTATCTGATTTGACCTGTAACTAAACCTAACAGACACTGTATGGCAACAAATAATGAAATGTATACATTAAGTTTGATAAAGATTGCTGAAGAAAGTGGAAACTGCACATCAACATGTGTGAGCAATGGCTAGATTCATAAAAGGTAGACAATATTGTGGGTTGACCAAAAATGTGTTCTAAGTGCATACAAATATTAAGGAAGATGAATAGCTTTGTGGTCAGCCCTCGAAAACCTTGCGACGATGAATCACTCAGGTGAGCAAAATTACAACATACATATGGAAGATCTTACTAGTATTTCCTTTTTCCCAAGAGACACTTAATGACAAGCGAAGCTTAGGAATGGGATGAGAATCAGAGATTCAAGGACAGCTTGAGGCACTTGACACAACTATGCAGTCTCTTGAACTTGTAACGTAATGGCTTAAATATCTGACATCATTCAAAACTGCCATACCACACGAAGATGGGAATAACAACACTTTCTGTTCCCAATAAATGAGAATATGAGGGTCATAATGATAAATATTATTACTGACTCAACAAACATGAAAACAATATTATTATAGCTTGGTGAAATAACTCTTCTCATATGATATTGAAGAATTATTGAAAAAAAAATGTATTTGTCTGGCTGGTTTCAAACCAGGGGCATTCATTACACCACAGCTCACTGCAAGATCACCAAGGTCACTACAAAATCACAAAGTATTACAGGATTACCAAGGTCACTACATGATCACCAAGGTCACTAATAGACCACCAAGGTCAAAAGGTCTATAAGATCATCAAGGTCACTACTAGATCACCAAGGTCACTAAACATTATCAAGGTCACTACAAGATCACAAAGTAAGGAACCACACATAAAACTTTGGTAACCACTGAAAAACCAGATCAGCCTGCAAGTAAACTTTGGAAATCATTTTTATTCAGAACATCATATACCTACCGTAAGTTTCCTATCAATTATGGTCAAAAAGCCAAAAAAACTTCTAGGATTTTTTTTCATAATTAAGCCTGTATTTTCATAGATTCAAGGGTTAGGGCCAATTACCACCACTGTTCAATGGACATATCGTATTTTTGCAATATACTGATGAAGCTAATCTCTAGATTTTATTGAGTTTAGATTTATTTATTTTACATCGATTGAGAGACATTTTCTTGCAACTTGTACTAATCCCTCTCCATGGATCTAGGTTTGGACCAGTACTTTGCACTTGGGTGGGTCGTGAAAAATCCTTGCCCCAACAGGATTTGAACCCACAATTTTTTAATCCGCAGCCTGGTACTTTACCAATGGACCATGCCAGTGCCATTATTTCACTTCATAATTAACATACTAATTACCTCTTGCACAAATTTTACAAAGTAATTTTTATCAACAGAGAAAATTTTCCTTAAATGAATCATTCAAATTTCAAATAATTTTACATTTCAAAGGAATTTTAATATACTGTTGTTCAAAGGATGATAAAAATGAAATTCTATAAAGAATATAAACAGATGTAACTTCTCTACTTCGAGCCAGACTACTCATTAGTTGTTTTCAATATTTTTTAATGTATAATTACCTGGCAGGGTAGAGGCATCCACACCTTTCAAACACCACTTTGATGTCAATATGTTTGGAATATACCTTTAATGTTTCAATTAAACTTTTGTATTGACAATTATTATTTCTGATAAATAAACTGCTACATTTTCAACATTTTCTTAACTCAGCCTTTTGAACTTCTAACAAACTATTTGATGATTCTTTAAAGTTCCCTCTTTACCTTATTGCAGAACCTAAAGATGTTAATTACTTTTTACAAAAATCTAAATATAACAACTTCATTGCTGAATTTGAGGTTTCTGTTAGAAATATGGACAAAACAAAATACATACCAGAGTTTGTTTAGCTTCACTTTAGTTTAAACCACTTTTTTTAAAACTGATTAGAGAAACAATTAAGTTCTTACAACTGATACTATTTTTTCTCAATGGTTCCTGGGCTGGACCAGTACTTTGCCCTTGGGAGGGCATAAATTTTTGCCCCTACAAGGGTTTGAACCCGCAACCTTCAGGTCCACAGTCATGTACCTTACATCAAAGTATGTATAAATTGTATTATATTGTATCCTCATGAGCTCAAAGGAATTTGTCAATTAACATGAAACATATATGTTTACACTGGACCCATCTTTGACATATTCTATGTTTGTTTGTTTATTGGGTTTAACGTCCCGCTGACAGTATTTCAGTCCTGAGGAGACTAGATCTAGGGGTGAGAGCAAAATTAGGCTAAGTATTTATGTATCTACTTGCACTTAGCTTTGTTTCCATTTAAAACATATAATGCTGCCACACTGTAGTATTACTGTGTAGACATGTGGCATGATACCACACCCAGTCACATTATTCTGACATTGTGCCACCCAGTCCTGGAACTACCTTTATATGCTGAGTGCCAAGCAAGGGAGCTATACCAGTCCATTTTATGACTTTGGTACATTTACATATCGCTGTTTATGTTTGTTTGGTATTTTACACAAAGTCATATAAAACAATATCATTAATGATTAGTTTCAATTAACAAATTAAATCAAAACATTTTGAGATACAAACATAAAGATAAACATTAAGATGGGCCAAATTGGGAGAAAATCAATGACAGCATCTTCTGGTGTTTCTATCCGGAAACCAGCCAATACCCTGAACATTAGCTCCTGACGCAGCTTCACAAACACTTACAGTATCTAAAGATAAACTATCTGTGCTTGTACAGACTATTGAACACACAAAACTTGAATATCTGCCAAGACCTCTCAAGTATTGATTTAAAATTTCATATTCAGCTGTAAATCATAAGTATCAAATAAGAACCGATATGCAGATGAAGTGTATAATTTATAATGGCATTCACAAACATCTGAAGTTTGGTTCAAAGAATCTACCGCATTTCAGTATTCAAGGTAATTCATCATCGTTAAATTGTGATCATGGTCCATCAAGTGATCATGGGATTTTTATAGTAAATGCAAGCCTTTATAGACTTAGAGCAAAACAGCCTATAACTCTAAGTCAGTGGATGCTTGCATCTACACTGAAATCATTTTAAGCATTTGAAGGACCATGATTATAATATGAAGATGGATGGATTACCTTAAATTTACTCCATGGATATCTGCGAGGGAACCAGTGTAACATCTCTACTTAAATCTTCAAATGAGAAAAAATTAAATCCCAATAAACATTATGATCACCTTCAAGGCAGAACGTGCAGAATTAAAATGTAGTTGGACTAATTAAATCTTTGCAAAACCAAGGGGAGTAACCTTATAATAGTACTTGCAATTATTAACAAGAAGACTTGAGGCTCAAGCAAATAATCAAATTACTCATTCTCAAAAACAAAAAATGTACCCAAACGATTGAACCATCCATCATTAAATTGCGATCATAGTTCATTTTAGTGATTGTGAGAACTTTTTTAAGTATAAAATGCAATTTACAGACATAGAGCAAAATAGCCTATAACTCCAAGTCAATGGATGCATGCATCTGCACTGAGGTCTTTTTAAGCATCTGACGGGAATAAATTCAATTTGATGATTTTATATTCTTTTTATTTGAGATATACAATAAAAATTAGGATGATATCACAAAATTGTATGTTACATGCTATTTGATCTCGATCCTCATGTTGTTATTTTTCAGTCATTCCCCTAAAATACGGGATAATGTCGAATGCAATAATGCCAAGTATTTGTATTAAATTTAATGACAGACGGATTACCTTCACTTGTCATTTTCTTCATCAAGGTATATGAATCAAGCAAGATAGTCATCATCTGAATGCACCAAACATAGTTTCCTACTTCATGCTGAAACAGAACTTTAGAATAAATATTACAAACAATATTATCTTAAAATTAACTTTTTCCTTATTTAGAAACCTTCGATCCAGCTTAGGCCGAGCTTCCAGACGCACCACTGCCTTTTATCTTATTATTTTCCAATACACAACAATTATTGCATCACTGCATGGAACCAGAAATTTCTTGGGGACAGGAAGGCTGATTTCAGTCCTACTTGAATGAATAGTCTATTACATGACAGTAATAAAAGAAATGACCTGTGCAACCAATTTGTTTGTTTGCATGAGTTTGAAATGTATAATCATGTACACAAAATTTTATTTGACTTGATGAATATTAATTTACTTCACTGTAAATGGTAAAAGAAACTGCAGTTTTATTTTCTGTGCAGTATTTGAGCTACAATTTTTTTATAACCAAACAGAGGAGACCCTAATGAGACACTCACTCTGCTCCTGGAAGGAGCAGCCATCTGATCTGGGTCTGTAGCACTGCCACACTGTAGAATCACGCCACAGACATTTGACATGACACCAGTCAGTCCTGGAACTACCCTTATATGCTTAGCGCCAAGCAAGGGAGCTAATCCAGTACTAACAGTACTTTTTTTTAAGAAATTTGGTATGTTGCAGTTAGGAATCAAACTGACAGGTTCCTGCTCCTGTTGCAGACTCTCTAAGCCTTCTGCCACTGTGGATGGTCTGTAATAATGTAAGATTAATTTTTTGAGTGGGGAAAAAGTTAATCCTTTACACTACATTTCCTTTGTATATAGATTTTTTTTTTACTCCTTTCATAGCAAACAGAGGAGACCTAGATCAGACTGTCTGATCAGGGTCTCCTCTGTTTGGTTACATAATATTAAAGCTCATATTCTACACAGTCTGCAGGGCAAAGAAAAATCCTTTGTTTCTGTACCACATAAAATTCAGTAAATTAATATTCATCAAATCATAACTGAATATATTCATGAATATTCATCACCTAAGGGGTAAAGGTACCAGTCAGGTTGGCCTAAATATGTCTACAGCTGTCAGTCGACTGTACCAGTCGATGTTTATTTTACCCTCTGTAAACATGTAACTTCATCAAAACTGTGTCGCTCCTTAATTAAATCACATAACCTTCTTCTTAACCTTATTGACTTGTCAGAATGATGGGGAATTATGATTATATAGCAGGTATCTTGCCAGAATCTTAACATGCCTGATCCAGACAGTCTCTACAACCATCAAAGTAAAGCTAATGGTCTAATTTAGAAGAAATATTAATATCGCCTAAAATCAATGTCGAACTGATCTATTACAATGTTCTTGAGACATTCAGCTTATGATTATGTGGCTCTGCTTAAAGTGAAAACAGACAGAAGACTGCAATCTGTTTGCTTGCAAGGATGTAAAATCTCAACCATAGTCTTTCAATTATTTGGAAACTTTTGAGACCAGTCTATACCCATGGGCTGCCACACTGGAGTACCATGTGGTACAGAGGCATGAAATTGCACCACTCTGGCTGGTAAAAATTATTGCAGAGCGAGTGAAAAATCTGGACATTTTCTTTGTTATTTTCTTGATTTTTTTCATCTCAAATTTTGGAAGTACTAGGCAGGACAAGTGATAGTTATAGGAATTTCATATCCCTGCTACACACAAGAGGCCGGATGAAACCATTATTATGTCACTTAGCCCTGTAACACGGACAACAGGTCCTAAATATATTCAAAGCACTATATCAAGAACAAGGGTACTAAAACTAAAACTACAAGCGTCATAAAGACACTGATTTTACCATGTTACAGCCTGGGATCAAGCCTGCATCCTAGGTGAAGTTCTAACCACACAGCCACTAGTCTGTATGAAAATTAATGCTGTGAATGAAACTTTCAGCAAGAACCATAGGACAAAGAAAGCAGCAGCTATAGGTGTTTTATAGATTCAAAGACATACTCAACAGAGATAAAAAAAACAAAAAACCTTTAAAACCCAGTGGAAAGTATTAATTAGGCACACAGCAGATCATTGAATATTGCACACTTTCAAAAAATATGGAACTGGACAATTTGCTACATGCTACTGTGAGATTTAGACTAGTTGCTGATCTTTTTTTAAAAGGTCTTTGATAGATTTCACACCACCATTTTCTTTTACAACTTGCTAGAAGACTTCACCCTTTTCCAAGGTGAATAAGTATTAACTACAAAACAGACAACAATGTCTTTATACTGTGAAATATACCTTTTTAACCCTTTCCCTCATAGAGGACACCATAAAAAGACCTATGCGAACAGCATAAAACCAGATCAGCCTGCGAGTAACTCGCAGGCTGATCAGGTTTTATGCTGTTCGCTGCTCCTCAGTGGTCTGGAAATGAGGATTTTGTAATTAAATTTGGTAAGGTTTAACTGTGGTTTTCTGCAGATCAGGCTTTATGTGATACCTATTGAGGGCGTCTATATGAGGGAAAGGGTTAATCACTTGACAAAAAAGACCAGACTGTCTTGGTGAATCAGCAACATTAAGGCTGTTCTGTAACCCTTTGGGGCCTCTGTGGCTAAAAGGATAAAGTTGCTGACTTTAACACTCACTCAGACCCTCTCTGCGTGTGTTCGAGTCCCAGCAGGGTCATTCAGATTTTCACGTGAGGAAGACTTCCAGACGGCTTGCGGTAGGTCGGTGGTTCTACCCAGATGCCTCAGTGCAATTCGAGGTCTTCCTCCACCTGTAATTAGCTGGATGTTGCTATTTGACTGAAATACTGTCGCAGCGATGGTAAACTAAAACTAGATGTGGGTGTTCCTCGGAACACTTGTGTCGCCTGCATTTAAGCATGTTTGATGAAAGAATTGACTAGAAAATTGATCTTTTGACAAATTATTGATAAAGCATAATCTATTTTGTGAGGTACAAAATAACACCAAATCACACACACACACACACACACACACACACACATATATATATATATATATATATATATATATATATATATATATATATATTTATTTTATTTTTTTTTGGGGGGGGGGAATAAAATATTCAAACAGTGCAATATGTAATAATTTTCCCGAGCACTTTCGACTATACAGTCTTCATCAGAGGAGTGTCAGAATGACTATGAATTCAAAACATTAACTGTAAGAAAAATTATGACGTCATTAAGCACTTATGACGTTAATTATATATATGTTGCAAGTTTGTAGTCATCATTATCATTATTGAGTTATCATTCTTGTGTACTGCACTCAGACCAATGAGATCTATCTACTATAAATGTTTAAGGCAACACTTCAAATACTTTACAAGTTATGCACCACACAAGAATTAAATCCAAAAAAATAAACAAAGGGAAATAACTCCAAAAATACAACAGTTATCATTCTTGCACAATGCACTCCATGAGATCTTTCCATCTATGAAGTTTCAAAGCAATATCTCAAATACTTTTTATGTTATGCTCCTGACAAAAATAAAGACTGAGAATCAACAAAGGACAATAACTCAGGAGAAAAGAAAGTGAGAGTTGAACTGCACTCCTCTTCAATGAGATCTATAAATTTTAAACCTCAAATACTTTTTGAGTTATGCCCTGGACAAAAATTAAGACTGAAAATCAACAAAGGGCAATAACTCAGAAAATATTAAAGTCAGAGTTATCATTCTTGTGCACTGCATTCCACCTCAATGTGATCTATCCATGTTTTAAGTTTCAAGGTGATACCTCAAATACTTTTTGAGTTATGGTCCGGACAAAAATATTAAGACTGAATCAACAAAGGGAATAACTCAGAAAATATGAAAGTCAGAGTTATCATTCTTGTGCACTGCACTCCACCTCAATGTGATCTATCCATGTTTTAAGTTTCAAGGTGATACCTCAAATACTTTTCGAGTTATGCTCCAGACAAGAAAGTGTGACGCCGACGACGCCGACGACACCGACGACGACGCCGACGACGACGACGACGACGACGGACAAAGTGATCCCTATGTGTCTGCCATGCTATGCAGGCGACACAAAAATCAATCAATCTTTAACCCTTTTCCTCATACAGACTAATTTTGACATCAGCAAACAGATTGAGCTGACCCAGATCCTTCCAAGAGCTATCTGATCAATCTGCTTATACAATATTGTAGCTCAGATTTTACAGTCTGCACAGCAGAGAATAATCCATTTTTCAAAGTTCAGTCAATGAATATTCATCAAGTCATAAAATGTATATGATTATTCATGAGGTAAAGGAAGTGTTAAGGTATGAATCTTAATTGGTCTCCATAAATAGACAAAATATTTCCAAACAGAATTAAAACAATGAGACAGCCAATTATTAGATTCTTTCAAACAATAAATCCTGAAATTATAAATAATGATTAATTAAAAAAACAAAAAATGAAAACCATACATCAAAGACAGTTGAAAAAGGCATCTTAGTTGGCTTGGAAAAGAAATTAAACAAAAGCCTTGGTCCTACTTTTATACAAACAAATGGGCACCTTGTTATACAGACACGAGTCTAATGAGAGTGTTAATGAAACAGACATCTCATTAACAGATTCATTAAAATAGTTTCCATAGTAACGGAGCAGCGTGTTAAGCCAAAATGGCTTTATGATACAACACTTTAATATTCAGTACCCAGACACTAGATCATTCAACTGGTTGGCCAAAGCTTCTGTTAATCAGAAAAATATGAAAATATAAAATAAATATGCCTGAATGTATTTATAATTACATTTGATATTGCTCTGAATACCCTCTGTAAAGGTTAAGGCACATTAAATCTGACTTAGTAGGATATATTGTAAATCTATAACAGGAGCTCAAAATAGTTTTCATATGTAATCTTTAGGTATATTTTTTATAAGTTTTGTTACAACAATATAATTTCTCACAATATTTGTTTTATATATACAGTAAAACCTCGCCAAACCAAACATCGTTAAACCGAATTCCTTGCCATTTCGAAATTTATTTTCGGTCCAGATAACTTCCCTTCTTATTTTAACTAAAAATAAAATGTTTAATCAGCATTTTACTATTTTGATTTTTTAGCTATTTCGAAGTAAAAATCCCGGTCCCGAGATCGCTATTCATACATATTTTTCAATTTTTATTTCGAAGTCAGTTTTCATAAATTTTGGTGAACTAATTTCAACCTTATCATCAATCGTATTGGGTCAGTAATAAAGTTATTTTGCGGCGGTACCTGGAGTGATGGTTCAGGCAAGTTTTTCACACCTCTTTTCGAGATTAGGTTGGTCAATGTGTCCGACCGGAAATGTTGATTATTGCTAATCGATGTCTGACAGGTTGCATAATATGCACGTGCCAGCCGATAAACCCAAGTGTCAGATCTTGAGTACATTCCACATCATCGTGTCCGTCACCGGCATGTGACGCTACCTGAAGCAGCAGTTTGACAGCAAAAATATATGTCACTATGCTGACCTGTTTGAACTATTATGTTTATCAGAAGCATGAAATATTTTATTATTTCTCATAACTTGCAAATAGTATATACGCATACTTGATAGGTGGTTTTAATGGCATAATGATTTACATGATATGCATGGTAATGAAAACACAGACATGCACACACTCAAACTGAAATTTCCATCGGATTTTTAATCTGAATAATCATTATTTCGAAGTTTTCATCTTGGTCCCAAGGACTTTGGTTTAACGAGGTTCTACAGTATCTTAATTGCACTAAAGTGATTCATTTTCTCTCCAATTAATGCTGTGAAAATGTTCAGTCTGCTCTGGATTCAATATTATCAAAAAAAAGAATAAAATGGCTTATGTAACTGGGAACATTTACAAAACTGAAAAATCAAAGCTAAAGAATGTCTAATATCCAAGCTTTTACAAATTTCAAACAATATGAACACCCCTCACAAAGCTAACTGAACATATTAACCAGCCCTCACACAACAACAGGTAACACCCACCTCCTTGAAACGAGCCTTCTTCCAACCCTTCTTCCCGGCCCTTTTGAAGACCCGAGCCTGTTCAAGGTCAGCCAGAGGCTGTAAATTGTTCGTCAGATACTGTGGGGCTTCCTGTATCTGAACCATGGACGTCGTGGCAACCAGAGGCTGACCTTTCCTATGACTTTCACCTTGACCCATCTTGACCCACAAAGTTCACTCAGCGTAATCTTTTGTCATTATGCACTAATTATTTTCTCATTTAAAGTTATTTCTCACAAACCAACTTCCATTTATTTTCCTTCTTGATTTTAAGGGCAGTCACAAGTAAGCTGTTAACGTTGAAAATAATTTTCACTGTAGCTTCCTACAACCATTTATACATTTGTAACCAGTCTAGTATATTCCATCAAAATATTCAAGGTATACAAGTTTGTAAGTCTTAAAAGTAACTTGACTGCTGTTTCATTTTGCAAAACAGGAAAATGTGTTTTTTCTTTGTGACAATATAAGAAAATATCTGTACATAAATCCTTCAAGCTGGCATTACATAAAAATATTTTTAACAGTATTCTCTACTGATTTTGAAATTCATAAAATTTTGTTATAAATAGAATGCAGAATATAAATAACACATGTAAATTTAAATAGATGTCTAAAAATAATAAAAATCATACATAATTATAATATATATCATACATAATTATAATATATAACTTTGTTTTGCCCTGTAGTCAAATATACAGTGTAGAAAGGTCATGTGAAAGTCACAAAAACTGTATCATTTCTCGCCACTGTACTGGAAATACTAAACATTTCATCTAAAACAACTCACTGTATCAGTAACTGACAGAGTTTTGTTCTCAAAGAAAAATTCAAAATTTGTTGAAAATATTTTCTTTCCTTTTTTAATTTGATAAATATTTATAACTTTCAAATGTTGATTCAAGAAACTATAAGAAACATGTGTTAACCAAAATTTCTATTTTGACGCATTTACCAGTTATTTACTTACTTATAAATAAATAAACAATTAATGAAAAATAACATGGAAAAATATAAATACAATATAATTATTCTAATAAATTTATCCCTAATTTTTCTCCATATAAAGATAAATGATGTATAAAAAGCCCTTAAGCACGTGTAAATCTAGTCCAAATCTAGTCTATCGATACACACATCATTGCTGTCACACACTTACAACCCGCCACTGTCCATCTCTCTGCCAACACGAAATATACCAAACATGGAAACCTGATAACAGCCGAAGCTATCCCATTCCATCCGTATTGACCAGAAATGATCCTCCAATTATTGCCGTTCAAACCATTTCTCCTGAGTGTCCCGACCGATTTTAGTACCCAATCACTGTCACTGCTCCATTTGAATCCTCACAGATCACTGGAACGGTCTTTACCAATTGTGTCCCAACACCCAAAATTTCGCAACATCTAAATATAGTACATACTGCACGGAACTTCGTCCAGGTCAGTTAAGGACAGCACTCATATAAAACTACACTGCACTGATGACATCGTCACCAAACCAAATGATGTATTAAAATTTGATGATAGGCCAATTTTGCTGTTTGTATAATATCCAATACAAGAGCCATGTTCCAGAGACGTGCAGTGTTTGCCATATTTGCTTTCTGCCCTATAAAACAATAATGGCCTTACAGTCATTTTCTATCAGAGACTGTTGTCTATATGTGTATATGGGCAAATATTAACAGAGGCTAAAAATGCAAGTGATGCAGATTTGAAACCTACCGGTGTTTTATGTGCAATGTTAGAACCTGGTCAGACAGAAAGCAATTTCAAGTCTGTGTTCTGCCTAAGGTTTACCTCTGTGCATGTTTGAGCTTTTTTTTCTATGAAGAGGACTGCATTAAGATAATCATCATGAAACTTGATACATTTGTACATCATGATATAAACTTTTAAAATACAAGAAATATTTGGTTGTGACCAACATTTGTTAGTAGGGCATCAGTGTCATAGAGACACATTTTCTTGTTTAAATTATGGTATCTTTAAACGTTTAAAATTTTGTCCTCGATCTATTGTGTATACTTCATGTACAGTAAGTGACGTCATGTGTGTAAGAATGCATCCGACTTGCCACACGTGGTACAATTTGCTGATATTACACTTGTGTAAATTATAAATACAAGAGGGCCAAGATGGCCCTGATCGCTCACCTGAAAAACGTTGCCTTCATTGCCAATTACTGTATTATGAGTCATACTGAATACATAATCCATGCAGAAGTACAGCAAGATCATCTAAATTCCACACGAAAACTGTACCTGCCATCTAAATTTTGAAGGTCATGGCTCTAATATATAAATATAAAATCACGTGACCCCTAGGGTGGGGTCAATTTTGACCCCAGGGCAATTATTTGAACAAACTTGATAGATGTTCACTTGGCCATGTTACACACCAAATATCTAAACTCTAGGCCTTGTGGTTTCTGAAAAGAAGATTTTTCTAGTTTTTCTTAAATAAGTCTATATAAATTCAGGTGACCCAAAGGGTGGGGCTAATTTTGACCCCATGTCCATGATTTGAACAGGTTGAGATCTACTAGACCATGTTACACACAAAATATCTAAGCTCCAGGCCTTGTGGTTTCTGATAAGGAGAATTTTCTAGTTTTTCCTATGTAATTCTCTGTAAAATCAAGTGACCCCTGGGGCGGGGCCAATTTCAACCCCAGGGCCATTATTTGAACAACCTTGGTAGAGGTCCATAAGACAATGCCACACACTAAATATCTAAGCTCCTGTGACCCAGTTATGCAAAAGACTGGAACCATTTGAACAACTTGGTAGAGCTTCATGCAAGGAACATCATCGGCAATTTTCATCCAATTTGGCCCAGTGGTTTAGGAGGAGATGTTGTTTAAAGAAAATTGTTGACGCCGGATAGATGCACAGACTCAAGACAAAAGGGGATCACAATAGCTCACCATGACCAAAATTACATGGCTGTATAAACTTGTAGACAAGATTGATATATGATAAAGCAACATCCAACTAATTACAGGTGGGGAAAGACTGTGACATCACAGACACACCTTGGTAAAACAACCAACCTTAACCCTTTCCCTCATATAGACTCATTTTGACGCACTCAATAGGTACCACATAAAGCCTGATCTGCAGAAAACCACAGTTAAACCTTACCAAATTTAATTATAAAGTCCTCATTTCCAGACCACTGAGGAGCAGCAAACAGCATAAAACCTGATCAGCCTGCGAGTCTGGTTTTATGCTGTTCGCATAGGTCTTTTCATGGTTTCCTCTATGAGGGAAAGGGTTAACAGTGAATCAGCTCAAGGACTTCATGTTGTATAAAACCTTATCAGTCTGCAAGTTCCTGTGGGCTGATCAGGGTTCAAACTGATCACATTGGTTATTTCCTTTATAGCTGTATTAATTCATTCTCATTAGGAAAACATTTCAGTGGGACAAAATAACTGACGAAAAAGACAATAGCTTGTGAAGTCATACATAATATCTGGCTTAATCAAACATGAATGTACAATGATATACACTTAATAAAGGTATTAATAGAGTATAATGGAAAACAATGTTCTTGAACAAGGCTTTTAGTTAAAGTAAAATTTCTTAAAGATAAAAATGCAGATAATATAACAATATTTCATAGGTCACCTGCATGTAGTTCTGAGTCAATTCAAGGTCCTAAATCCTACCTGATATTCAATATTATGATTGATTGATTGTTTTAGTTTACCGTCACTGCGACATTATTTGAGTCATACAGTGACGTCCAGCTAATTACAGGGGAAGGAAGACCCCAAATGTACTGCAGCATCCAGGTAGAACTACCAACCTACCGCAAGCCAGCTGGAAGCTGATTTCCTCACATGAAAACCCAAATGACCCTGCCAGGACTTGAACCCATGCGGTGAGGGGCTGAGTGAGTGTTATAGTCAGCAACTTTACCCTCTCTGCCCTGGAGGCCCCACCTGATATTTGATAAAGTGATGCCAAACTACAGAAACATACCACAGACACATATGTGGCCTGGTATGAAAATGTGGTTAAGATCACATTAAAGACTAAAATGCGCAGACTTGGGAGGAAAAAGTCAACATTCTGGTCCGCAACCAACTGTGTAATTCAGCACAAATTAGGCACAAGTTTGTAACAGTGTGTATTGAAGCAGCTTGTTCACATATTGTCGATGAATAAGAATTTAATTTTTCAACCATATGTTTATTACATCTATCAATACTCATCTACAGACAGACGGTCACCCAATAACACCATCTGTGATTGTAACATAAATGGGTGGTTTCCCCATCACAGGCATCACAGACAGTACTGCAGAAAAAATTATATTTAGGTTTTTATTTTCATTTACCATCACTTGGCTGATCACATTCACTCTTCGAGCATGCACTATATAGGTTGAACTTCCGAAATTTCTACGTCTAGACGTCATGCGGAACGTGTCACACCTAAAGCACCTGCTTTGGGGCTACCGTATTTTATATTTAACTGATTTTGCTGCAGTTGCGTTTATGAATATAGCGTTCCTGTGTAATGTGACCTACACTTTCCAAATTTATTTGTCAGGAAACAAAGAATTCACCAACATTCATGAGGGATAGTAGAATCTTTCTTTTAATTTTTTCAATTCTTTTTTCTTCAAAGTCAACCATTATTTAAATTTGGGTCTCTTGATTCTTCAACTAGCGTAAAAATATACTAACAAATGCACTCACATAAACAAATACCCATGGTTAACATCATAGCGGACATTACTCACGAAATATGGACAAACTTGGCCTCATTTCAAGTATCAGAATAACAACCAAACTATTTTCATCCCAATAATGAACAAAAGGAAATCAATTCTAAATAGCTCTCATGCATGGCAAGCACATATGGACAGGAGACAAGTAAAACTATGAAGAGGGTAAAGCAAACTGCCATAGCTCCATAATATGTGCATGGAAAGGGACTAGATAATGAAATTCCATTAGCTGATCATAACTTAATGCTATTGAGAATGTAACATTATAATTTTAACTTACAGCTTGGGGAAAATATTAAGCAATTCTCAGAGAAAAACTTTAGATTCTCTATAAAATATCCGTAAAGAAAGGGATGATTTTCGCCCTACAGAATCTGTCACAAGTATGTCAAAAAAGGATACTTGATATGCATCTTCTTTGTCCCCAATACTGAAATAATCAGACTGTTGGCAGGATTTGCATGAAATAGCTATAATTTTGAACTCAGTAGCGGCAATGGTTGTAACATTATGACGCCAAAACTCCACCTTTTCCAGCAACTCTATTTACAGGTAAATCAGCTGAACTTGCCTTGTGATAACCCCACCAGCAGTCTCTCAGTGCCTTAAGAACTTTGATTTATTTTGAATGGTTTGACAGGAGGGTCATAACACTGATGCCATTCATAAATTGAATACTTTAAGAGGTCTTGACCTTACTTCAGTACAAGTTAACCTGATTTACAGAATTGCATTGCATGGACTTGCCACAGAGCATGTAGAGATACAGTTATATAGGCTGTCATAATTATGCAATTCAGCAATACCTGTTTTTTATTTTCCACTACATAAGACTGGAATCCCCACCAGTCTCAAAAAAAAAAAAAAAAAAAAAAAGATTTCTAATAGCCCTTCGATTCTCACTGTCATGTAATGATATAAAGCAAGATAATCAACTAGACAGCGATTCAAATCATGCTCACTCCCAAATACCAATCATGGGAATTCAGTTTTCTGCCTATACATCAAACTGCCGGTGTCAGCCATGTTCCCATACAGAGCCTGGAGTGGATCAAGCAACAACCACTCATGATCATCTGGACTTGTTATAACCTCTCTCCACATGTGGTCAGAAGAAAAACATAACAATTACACCCATTCTACCAGAAATTATTACTCTGCTGGTCACTATAAACAACAACAATGTTTCCAACTTTACAGAATCACCAGGCATTCTTGTTTCTAAAACTCAGGCAAACTATGGCGAGGTTTCATGGAGTTGTTTAACAGTTTGTTTTTTCTAATTAGAAGTGTGTCTGTTTTAATTATGGCATTTTTCAAGCAGAGTCGTTGTGTGATTTAAGTAATGTTGGAAAATGTCCTATTTTCATTTCAAAGAAGTTATCATTATAAAGTGATTGATACCATCGTAACAATTTTTGTTTTTCTTTGATTTTTATACAATAGGGGTTCCAGGACTCACATAGTTTGCATAATGGTGGTTCCTGAGAAATGTGGTAGTACCTAATATATAGTGAGTTTAACCCTTTCCCTCATATAGACTCATTTTGACGCACTCAGTAGGTACCACATAAAGCCTGATCTGCAGAAAACCACAGTTAAACCTTACCAAATTTAATTACAAAATCCTCATTTCCAGACCACTGAGGAGCAGGGAACAGCATAAAACCTGATCAGCCTGCGAGTTACTCGCAGGCTGATCTGGTTTTATGCTGTTCGCATAGGTCTTTTCATGGTGTCCTCTATTAGGGAAAGGGTTAAAAACATATTTTAATTCTTGAGAATCATGCCATTACAATGCTGCAGACTAATAATAAGACTTGCATGGTTTTGTATTGATCAAGCATAACCGATAAAACACCAGCAAGAAGTCTTATTTCTGAAGGGTTTTTCAACGAAAAATTTATTCCATAGAATTTATGATAACCTGGCGGATGTTGGGCGTCTGCTCAGGTTGACCTTTTATTTAATCTTCTATAACTTCTGTGTCCTTCATTGGATTGCTTCAATATTTGGATAGTTGCTTATAATTAAATAGATGGACCTTTACATATTCAGTTGGTCTTGTGGCCTTGACCATGACCATTAACCTACTTTTGATGAAAAGCAGTGTCTGGACAGGTTTACCTTTTGGTTAATCTGCTATAATTTCTACGTAGTTCAGTGTATTGTTTCAATATTTGGGAAGTTGCTTAAATGGATGGACCTCTTACAGGCCATAACTCTTTGAAAAATTTAGGAACCGGGTCATGCTGAGGATATGCGCATCTCCTCTTGGTAATAAAGCTTCCCATAAAGTTTCGTTGAATTCAAGCTGTTAGTTCCTGAGAAATAGTCCGGACAAGGAAAGTGTGACGGACAAACGGAAGGACCGACGGACGGACCGACCGACGGACAAAGCGGCGACTATATGCGTCACCTTCGGTGAGCATAAAAAAAAATAAAAAATACCCATAATACCATCAGGTCTTGTCTACAGTGAACAGTGTGATACTGTTTTACAGGTATTGCTGGTCAGAATTTTACATGTTCCAAGGTTAACAGTGAGTAGCATGTGTGCATATGTGGTTGGAAAATTGTCTAAAACTTGCATTCAGGAAATTCCTGGGTATAAGTCATACTGCCTGCAGCCAAGTTGCAATAATTAATTGTTATATTTACAGTTGTCAGTCACCAAACCACGCATTTTAAATGTCATACCAAACAAACATAGACATTTTAAAATGCCCACAGGGCCAATTTTACTGTGGTTAAAGTCACTGACGACTATCACTTGACAACTCACTGTAAAGAGTTTGAGTCTCAGTCTTTCATATGGGGAAGCCTTTCAGCTGACATGTACAGAATTAACGCACAGTGCACAATGACATTTTATAATTCTTCATGTTGAGTAGAGAACTGTAGAAAACTGTACCCTGGTCTTGTTATCTCAAAATAAAATCAAGACCAGGTCTATACACAATCAATATAAAGTCACCACATGTACTATAAATAAACAAAATGCTGCCTGAACAATGTGAAATATATTCAAGAATTTTATGCTTAAACTGATAACATACCGGGGTAATTAATTAGTCTACTTTCCTTCATCTCTAATTATGTTTGTTTGTTTGTTTGTTTGTTTATTGGGTTTAACGTCCCACCGACAATATTTCAGTCATTTGGTGCTGCCACACTGCAGTATCATGCCATAGACAAGTGGCATGATACCACAACCAGTCACATTATCCTGACACCGAGCCAACCAGTCCTGCGACTACCCTTATATGCTGAGCGCCTGAAGCAAGGGAGCTCTAACAGTACTATTTTTGAACTACTTTGGAATGTTACGGCCGGGGATTGAACCCACAACCTCTCGCTCCCAAGGCGGACGCTCTTACCACTCGGCTACAGGGGACGGTCATTATCTCTAATTACGGATCAGATGTTTAAGAATATATATGGAGTGTTGAATCCTTTTGTTGCTCTTTTTCCTCCTCCATTGACAGGATCAATAAATAATGAAGTAAAGATTTAAAGCAGGTACAGCCTCATTTTTAAATACAGAAATAAATGGTATGGGAAAGTTATGCACAGTGTTCTATTCTAATTATAAATTTGAAATAAACAAAACCTTTGTCAACAAATATATCACAACTTTTTCTATGTCACATGCTACAAATAGCATGGAACAAAGCATAACTTGCTCGAGAGTTCCCGAAAAAGAGGCAGTATGGTGTAAATACATTCATTCCTTCATTACCTATCTTCAAACCAAACATCCAAATCTTGCACTTTAATGTGTTCAAACTAATTCTTATTTCAAATGATTGTAAAAGTTTTCCTTTGATCATAAAATACAGTGCAGATGCTTAGTGATTGAAAAGTAATTAACTTCTTGAACAGACAGGAAATGTGAAATCTTTTTTGCACCTATATCAACCAAGTAACTAAATATTTCTTCAAAATGATGCTGATATGAGCATTTTATTTTCAGGACAACAAAACAGTGTATACAGTTCATCAGGAACTGTAAAAGAAGTTCAAGTACCTTTTAATTGCATAATTCATTGAGTAATTTTGCAGTAAAAAATATTTCAACTAATGAAACACATTTTATACAGGAAATAATGAATTCTTCTAAGTCTTAAAGCAACCAAATTTCTTTTTTTTAATTTTTACTAGGAAGATTTCCGGTGTATATCCACTATTCATACAAGTAATGTCATTTGGCACTGCAATGTCAAAATACACATTAAAATGTAACATTCTTGTAATTAAGTAATATTATTTTTGTACTCTGTTGATATGCCTTGCAGCAAAACACTGATATATTAAAACGTTACCGCTTAACATTTTTCTTGTTTTGTGATATTTTCATAGTTATAAACCAAACAATTTAACTTAAAGTTACCTATTTATAATGCTACTTTGATGAAACAATTCTAAATATTTGCTCTTAATTTAAATGCTTATGTTATGCAAGTAATTGATATGAACATTTGGGTTTAAGATGTGCAAGAAAAACCATAAATCATGTGTTCATAGTAGAGAAAGGAACATATTAGTAAGAGGTTATGGAAGGGATTGATAAAGCTTCTGTCCCACCCTGAGCGATTCCATACTGCAAACACATGAGGGATACTTACATTTTTTGTTAACAGCACATCAACAACTTTGCATGAATTTACCACTTTTGAACCTGATGAGACAGATTCTTCTTAATTATCTTCTGTAGCAAAGTATAAAGGAATAAGACACAGAAGTTGTTTTTATTACCAATATAGAATTTTCTGGATTTCTTATTTGTATTTAAAACTAGAGCCATCACTTGATGAGATTCTTACCTTGAGCTCTGAGTCTAAATGAAATATGCCACAGAACTGAGACTGTATGATTGGAATAGAGTTAGCTCTTAGCATCTGAATTATGTAAAAAATTCTGCCATGTCATGACCTTGACCTTTGACCGATAGACCTAGATTATGCAGGTGCCAAGTTAAGAAGTCTACCATGCATAAGGAACTTAAAAGCATAGACAAGGACTATTATATCTTTCTTTTACCTGTAACCTTGTGTGACCTTGACCCTTTAGCAATGACTCTGAGCTATGTATATGCATGCCGTCTCATCATGATGAACAACAGTACAAGTTATTCTAAAAACCGTCATTGCATGACAAAATTAAGGTCTGGGAAATTGTTTTAAATACCCATTTTTTACCCTCAACCTTATGCATGACCTTGACCTTTCAGCCAGGGTCATGTGCCTTCATGCCATCTAAACCAACCATCATGGATTACCAAAGTAATAACAAGATTTTTCTGGTTACCTAACATTTTACCTCATGAATATTCTTGTATATATTAATAACTTGATGAATATGTATTGATTGAACATTAAATTGTATATGAAACAGTGGATATTTCTGATACCATGCAGACTGTATATATCAGAGCTTCAATTTTGTTTGTGCAAACAATGGAGACCCTGATCAGCTCTGATAGGAGCTGTCTGATCTGGGTCTGCTCGGTTTGCCAAAGTGTCAAAATGAGTCTATATGAAGTAAAGGGTTAAAAATGTTACATGTATAAGATATATATTTTCCCAACAAAAGCCAATAAAACAGATCCTTTGCACATATTGAACTATTTTAAAAAGTCATTTTGAACAATCCTTTTATCATAAAAACTGATTGTGTGCCAACTCAAGGGACATCACTAGGCCTGATATCACATACAGCCAAACACTGAGTTATCTTTCTTGAAGCAGAAACGAAGTGAGTGTGGGGACAGCAATCAGATAACATTCTGCAATGCTTTTAAAAGGATGAAATGAATACAAGCGATCGTAATTGCCGCTACATTTGTGTATATATCACAGCCATTCTCTACCATAGAAAGCTACAGCAAATAAAACCTACAAGCAATACAATGGACGAGATCAATTGCAATGGGACAACAATCCCTCAATTGGAAGCTATCGAGTTTCCACAATTATCTCCCCCTCCAATTAAGCAGTACAAGCAATGGTGGACATTAATGCATGGATGGCAGTATAGCACAAAGGCCATGCTTTTCAGGTCATGGTGAAAATGGAATCAAGGAAACCAGGGGGGTGAGAGTAAAATAGATAGAAAAGAGACACATATGATGAGTGGAAAAATAAGAGGATTAGAAAAATAGCAGAAGACCAGTTATATCCACCATACCCCTTAGATTATGTGGAAATGAGAGAGAACATGGGGTAGGAAATCATGAGAGAGAGAGAGAGAGAGAGAGAGAGAGAGAGAGAGAGAGAGAGAGAAAAGAATGTCCAGCCATATACTGATTTAAAATACAAAAATACTGTATCCAATTTTCTGATACTGTTAAAAGAAGTTGTAAGATTAACACATCTAAAACAACATTTTTTGACAGTGTAATGAGTTTATGAATATAATAACAAGTTCTACTATGTTGAATATTTACATGTGATTTGTCTCTCTTTAAATCCCATTATGTACAGTGTTTCAGGGCTTTGCTTATTCATTAAAACATCCAGGGGTCAAACCTCCCTCATATTGGGTTCACAACTAAACCATTCATCCACAGGGAACAGTAAAGCAAGAAAAAAAGAAAAGAGTGAGAGAAAGAGAGATAGATAGAGGTGTTTATGTTTATTGGGTTTAACGTCCAACAGACAGTATATCAGTTATTTGGAGGTGATGTTTACTTGAGACAGAGATAGTGCTGCCACAGTATGACATCATAGACATGTGGCATGATACCACACCCAGTCATATTATTCTGACACAAGACCAAGCAGTCCTGGAACAACCCTTATATGATAAACATCAAGCAATGGATCCATACCTGTACCAATTTTTATGACTTTGGCCGGGATCAAAACCATGAGCTCCTGCTTCTGAGGCTGATATTCTAACCACTCAGCCACCGGGACAGTGGAATGGAGAGAAAGATAGATAGAAAAGGAATATCACCATAAACAGTAAATTCTATACACAGGCAAATATTTGTTTTCTCTTCACTGTGTAGACTTGAGGTTCCTGTATAAATGAACAAATCTCAACTTCTGTTTGTACACAATTTGACTATCTCATGCTGGAATGACAGGGAAATTTATTGACTGAAACAAAATATGCTAGTCCAAGGTACTGACCTATACTGACCTTTGGCAAGAAATAAATCTATTTACTTCACCACATAAGAACAATAGTCTTCACAATAGATAAAATAATCTAATTTTGGAAAGGACACTTGAAATTCAAATGGTCAAAAACAATGCAAGGAAAGATGAATCAAATCAAAGTTACATTGTTGGGTCTTTCCAAACTTTCAAAAACTTCAACCCAGCAAGCAACTGGAGGAGGATAAGTTTAGTGATGCCCTAATCCAAGCCTAGCCCCCTGTGGACCCCACCCTTGGGGTCAGATGCAAAATAACTGAGATCAATTAAAAGGGTAAGATGCCAAATATCAATCCTTTGTCCTATATGGACAAAATGTCATTATTAAATTACATAAAGGGAGATGATTCAAAAACAGGAGCAGACAGAGTTATAGTTCTTCACTACACATATATGTATATTTTAAGCTTCAAGTCACTTATACCTTGCATAGTTTTCAAGTTATGGCCAGGGTTAAAATTTTATGCACAGACATTATTGACCTTTGACCTCTCAGTGTTACCTTGACCTTTAAGCCTGGGCAATGCGCCAGCATGCCATCTAATCATGCTGAACAGAAGTACCAAATTCTTTTAGAATAACTCAAAGCATGACAAAGCGATAGTCAAGACAAAGAAAATTGACGCCTGCCGGACAACCTTCGCCACCGTAGTAACCGGATATTCCATCTGAAAACCTAGCTAATAAAACTGCAAAACACCATTTCCAAAACTGACAAATGACACACTATCATTTTTATATTAAATTACCGGAATTGTGTGTATTCCAAGAGTGGAGCTTGGTCCTTTAATATCCTGGATTACAGCAATGCTCATAAAATATTGAAAACTGCTGAGCTTCAGTAGCAGTGTACAAAAAAAAATCGAGACTGAAAGAAATCAATATGGGCCCCTAAAAACATTTCACTCAGTTTTGAAATATTTATTGTATAAGCCATAGCAAGTGTTGTTATCTTAAACACAGGGAAAAAAAATCAACTCATTAAATCAAACTGACAGTCCAAAAACACCTGTCAATATAAAACAGTTAAAATTTTGACAGAGCATAATTTCACAGGCTCAGAACAACAAGAGGCAGTTAAGGACTATTAGAGTCATAAATTTATCAAGTTTTCAAGGGCTGTTAACCCTTTCCCTCATATTGACTCATTTTGATGCACTCAATAGGTACCACATAAAGCCTGATCTGCAGAAAACCACAGTTGAACCCTACCAAATTTAATTATAAAATCCCCATTTCCAGACCACTGAGGAGCAGCGAACAGCATAAAACCTGATCAACCTGTGAGTTACTCACAGGCTGATCTGGTTTTATGTTGTTCGCATAGGTCTTTTCATGGTGTCCTCTATGAGGGAAAGGGTTAAGAACCAGGGGGTCTTTTGGACACGAGCTAGGGTAGTGCACCCGGATCCCTTGTATCTGTATCTGTCTCTGTGTGTAGATACATCTGTTTAGAGGTTCTAAAGCAGGGCAACCCAGAAGTGATCAGAGTCAGAGGTGCTGGGCCTTAAAGGCATTCTCTATCAAAAACTGCACCACCATAGACGATATGCTTGAGAGCGAATGCAAACAACAAGAACTGAACACAAATCTCGATCTAGAGAAGTTTTACACTGGTGAATTTCCACCATATTTGATTCATTTCCATTTTTTTCTATTTCTTTTACCTTCTGTTTTGCCATAGTCTGAGTAGCAAACAATGTAAGAAGCTGCATTAGGTTCAGCAGAAAAGGAGATATTTAAAGTGGAAAGACCCCACTGTGTCCAGTTTTTTATCAAAGGGGAATGAGTACTCACCACACTGTCGTCTGTATGCAGGCTGGAGAGGTCATCATCATCATAGTCCCCCAGGGGCTGTAACACGGTCCGCGTACCTCCGTATCCGGACTGAGCGCCCCCTATATCCTGCAACACAAGATATAAATGTCAAATGATTTTGATTTCTTTAGTTTACTGTCGCTGCAACAGTATTTTAGTCATATATCACCTTTCAAGAACATTACTATGAGGGAACAATAATTTTATAAAAAAGTTCTCTTTTTTCCATAAATTTCAGCCTTATAAAAGAGGTTTCTCCCAAGAGAGATTCTTTTTATTGACTCTTTTCTTCATCATCTATATACTTTCCACTTCCTATAGATCGAGGGAATGAATCCCTACATTACATTCCTCATCTAGTAGAAGATAATCATCCCATGGAAATACAAAATACAGAAATGAATGTCAATTATTGTGAAATACGAAAACTAAGGATTTTTTAAAAAAGATATTCAGAGTGGAAGAGCTTATTGAAGTGAATTGGTAAAAGGTCTGATAGATCAATGAAGTAATAGTAACAGCAGAAGTAAACGAATCAGAAGCAGCAGGAATGGTTCCTCACATGTTCTCATCAAACTGACTGTATTTGACCCTCTACCTCATTCAGACATGTTTTGACACCTTGGCCGGGTTTCCATGGCCAAGAGGGTAAAGTTGCTGACTTCAACACTCACTCAGCCCCTCATCGCATGGGTTCGAGTCCCAGCAGGGTCAATGGGATTTTCATGTGAGGAAGCCTTCAAGCTGGCTTGTGGCAGGTTGGTGGTTCTACCCAGATGCCTCAGTTCATTTGGGGTCTTCCTGAAATTAGCTGGATGTCGCTATATGACTGAAATACTATTGCAGCGACGGTACAGTGTAAAACACCTTGACACCTTTTGTCACCTTGGCAAACAGAGGAAATCCGCCTCTTCTTGTTAATACAATTCTATGAAATTTGCACAGCAAAGTAAAATCAACTGTTCCACATATCATTTAAAGTTTAGTAAAATTTTATTGATCTGATAATAAATATGTACATGAATATTCATGAGGTAAAAGGTTTATATTAAATCACCATTTTATGCATTGTTTATTGGGTTTTACGTCCTGCACACAGTTTTTCAGTCATTTGGTGACGATGTCTTCTGGAGACAGAAAGAGTGTTGCTACACTGCAGCATCACTCTGTAGACATGTGGCATAATACCACACCTGCAGGTCACATTATCCAGACACCGGGCAAACCAGTCCTGAAACTTCCATTATATGCAAGGCAGCCATACTAGTGCTACTTTTTATGACTTTTTTTATAGTATGTCACTGCTGGGGACTGAACCCACAACTACCTGATTCCGGGGTGGATGCTCTAACTACTTGGCCACTAGGACCGGTGATACAATTACTGATGAGTAGTAAACAGTATAAAACCTGATCAGCCAGGAATATACATACAGGCTGATCTAGTTATTGGTTGTGTAGGCCATTTCTCACCAAACTTCACATTTGCTTAAATTTGGTAATTACTTAAATTACAAAATTGTGACACTAGTTCCAAAAAGAAAGACAGGAAAATGGTGCAAAAACATGCAAAAACATCTTCTGATGTAACATGTGCAGTAACCACTACGGATATCTCATATCATGTCAATGAATCTTATAAATATTTAATGATGACAGCATCACACTGATACAAACTGGAGAAGGTCATGGTCGGTGTAAAAAACTGGCATTGAAATTTACACCAACATATTGTTTAGGAAATCATTCTGTCGGTCATACCACATCCTGTTTATTGTTCATGGTATTACATGTAGTCCTTAATGCAAGAAAAAAATCTAAAAAAAAAAAAGCGCGAGTAGAGATTACAGTATCAGATACTGTATCAGATAAGCTTGCAAATAACAAAGTAGATAATCTGGTTTATCTTACCCTTTCCCTCATATAGATTCATTTTGACGCACTCAATAGGTACACTAAACTGATCTGCAGAAAACACGTAAACTTACCAATTATTAAAGTTCATTTCGACTGAGAGCACGACAGCTAAACCTGATCAGCTGCAGTATCGAGCTGATTGGTTAGCTGTTGATAGTTTCATGGTTTCCTCTATGAGGAAAAGGGTTTAGCTCATATTTTTATGAAGCTTAAAACAGACTAACATGCTGCATATTTGTGTAATTACTCAATTCAGAATTTGAGTATTCAATTATTTTTCAAACTGATAGGTAACAAAACTCAAACAGTTCTCCAGCCTAGGGCAGCTGTAGCCAGTGGCCCAAAAAGGTTCAATTAATTTGGTAAGCTTATTACTAATGTTCTGATGGATACCTACTACTGTCTGCTTGAATATGATATGACTCACTTAAATTTGATCATATTAGAGGATTTTCTAGCTTCAAGTGACTCTGTGATTTCAGATTATTATTATATTCACTATGTCATAACGGTATATAAAACACTTTCATAATTATATTAAGATATGCTTCTTACTCATTTCATATAATGTAAGCCAAATTAGTCAATTATCATAATGGATAGATAATGCTCAATTAGCTAATTAAGCTTATCTGTTGCATACTGTTAAAGGATAAAGTTGTGACTACATACATAATTATTAGAATATCTGCTCATAATCATAATGGTCTCACATTTACGTCTGCTTTTCAATATTTTTGACATTTCAAATTCATTAATATGCAAATTGAAAAAGAAAACAAGCAAATTCATCAAAAATCATGATATTTGGGGCTTGCTAATTAAATTTGTTTTACAGTGGGCATTCTGAACACATTTCTCCATGTGAATTCTCCAGTATATATTACCATGCATTTAACATTCATCAGCTCAGATGTTTCATGTCAGACCTCCTGAGCATCAATTAACAACTACCGTAGCTCAGATGGATCCAGACTAATTATCAGGCATAATTTCCGGATTTCATTCCAGACTGATAAAAGCGCAAAATCGCAATGTCAGACATCTCAAAAAACACTGCACTGCACCACATCCTAAATATTTAATCTAAAAATAAGCCCTTCCTACTTGAAACTACAATGAGCTACATCATGATTCTCCAAAAAGTGTCTTGCCTGAAAACATTAGATTTGATTTATCATTTAGAGAAGCTTTGCTCTAAGATGCAAAATATTTGGGTGTCTATCTCACAAACTTTAAATATTGCAGTAATGGTATATTAGGCTTAAGAAAAAGCTACCACATAAAAGCTATCAAAAGCATGAACTATGCAACCAGTATAAATCCTGTCTAAATAAAGCTTTCTGTCTGATATGGCTTTTTTTTTTAACCCTTTCCCTCATATAGACTCATTTAACCCTTTCCCTCATATAGACTCATTTAACCCTTTCCCTCATATAGACTCATGTTGACGCACTCAATAGGTACCACATAAAGCCTTATCTGCAGAAAACCACAGTTAAATCTTACCAAATTTAATTATAAAATCCTCATTTCCAGACCACTGAGGAGCAGCGAACAGCATAAAACCTGATCAGCCTGCGAGTTACTCGCAGGCTGATCTGGTTTTATGTTGTTCGCATAGGTCTTTTCATGGTTTCCTCTATGAGTGAAAGGGTTAAACTAACATGGTGTAAATGACAAAATTCTTACGATTGTGATGAGGATTAAATTTAAACTCTGAATTTAACATGATAGCTGGTAAACTGTTTCTAGACTGCATTATTTGGTTGGAGGTAGTTCTTATACTTATCAAGGATATTTTAAAACACTTGAAAAGATAAAAAGAAAATGCAAAAAGAGTGACTGAGTATTCAATAAATAGCCAAAAATATACCCATGAAAATAAAGTAATATAAACTATTTTTTTATATCAACTGGAAAACAAGATCTCACAACCTATGCTTATCCTTCTTGATGTTTCCTGGATTGGACCAGTACTTTGAGCCCATGAAAGTCATAAAATAATGAGTCATAAAATAATCATATACCCAACTGACTCATACCCTCAACCTTTGAATCTGCAGTTACCAATGCAACCATGAGACGTAGACCAACAACATGCAACCAGGGTTTTTCCTTGAGTTTTTCCAATGGGGGTCAAACAAGACCTATCATTGAAGATGATTAATACTCTCAAATACCACTTTGTCACAGTTACTGTCACAATGTCAGACAGTCTTGATAAAGTTGAGGGATAAAGTAAAGATAAAATTACACCAAAACCAGGAAGAACTCTGATACACTTATATATGTATCGCCAACAAAAATATCTCATAAACATTAGAAAATTAAGCTGATCATGACATGCCAAGGATATGTGCAACTAGTGTTGATACTTAATTGCTGTGAAGTTATATCAAAATCTACCAATAGTAGCTGAGAAATAGAACAGATAAGATTTATTCAAGAAATATGGGAAGGGGGGCATACCTTAATGAAAACTGAAGCAAGAATATGAGAAGGCTTGGTATTTATAATTGTTGTGAAGTTAAATGAAAAGTAGCTAAGAATTTCTTAACGAAATAGTGTGGACAAAATCATTTATAATATAACAAAGGGCCGTAACTCATATAAAATCAGGCCAATCATGATGTGCCGACGATATGCATAACTAGGCTTGGTAATTATTTATGCTTTGAAGTTAAATCAAAATCCAACCAAAGGTAGCTGAGAAATATATTTGAAATATAACATAGGCCCATAACTAATTTAAAATCAAGCAAATCATGATGTGATGAATGATATGCGCAACTATGCTTGGTACTTATCAGTCTTGTAAAGTTTTATCAAAATCCGACCAAAAAAAAGCCGAGAAATAGGGCTGACAAATCTCGTCTACAAACAGACAGACCGACCATTAACCAACCAACCGACAGAATGGTGGACCGGACTCCAATATAGCCCCCAAAAACTTTGTATCTGTGATAATAATGACCCTTTGATGTATAAAATAAAAAAGAGACAAATTTTGAAATATTTGGGAGTCATTTATAGGTCTGTAACGATTCACCGGTATATCATGGAATTGTAGGCAGATGTGGTCAATACAATTGTATAAAAAAAATTGCATCCTTGAAAATCACTTTTCTATTGGTCATGCCAATGAAATCAATTTAGAATAACATATACCTTAAGACTCATTAAGAAAATTTGAAGGTCAATATATATATAATGGGCAATTTTGTGCGCCATAAAAAACTTGCATGCAACGTGCATGCATACTAATCAGAACTACAACATTATAAAACTGAATTCCTGAGAAAGATGAAACAAAAATAATTTTGAATACACCTGTTTAGATGCTCAGACATTGGAATGCAAAGGTTTGATAAAAATCTCTGTGAATTCATAAAGAAACTGAGCAGTGAGGCTTCGTTTAGTTTTAATGCAACGCCTCGGAGATCCACCTGTGAAATTCAAGATTATACGATTACTGTACACAAATACTGATCTAAACTAGAGGCTGGTAGCAGCAACTATCACCTTTGTGGTCTGGATTTTCCTGTACACATATTGCAAGCCATCTGGATGATTGGCCTCAAGTATAAAGGATTAACTTATTAAGCAATTATCATCACTTATACAGCAAGAGCAGCTGCAGTAGGTATAAGCAGTATTTTTACAGATCCAGAAGAAGCACAGCATCATCAGGGATATCAAGTAGCAGATATAACAGTAGTAATAACTACAGTTTGTTGGGTTTAACACCCCATTAACAGGGTTTCAGACTCCTTTACAGGCATATTGTCTACATGGGACAAGTAAAGTCCTATCTCGGTCTGCAATATCACAACGTAGACAAGAAACCTACAAAACACTACCCCCTAACATTATCCTGACACTGGATCGAATGGTCCTTATGTGCTGAGCGCCAAACATGGGAAAGATTATGGAACTACTTTGGTATGTCCTGCCCGGGGAACAAACCCATTACCTCCTGCTTACGGAACGTCGTCGTCGACCATTCAGACACAAGAATCAGTAATAGCAGTAGCAGTAGAAGTTGTAGCAGAAGAAGTGGTAAAAGAAAAGATGAAATAGTGTTATAAATGATCCTGTTGTTTTAAAAACATTTCAAACTCAATGAATGATCAAATTTATCTACCCTTTCTACTATTAAATATAAATTTTCTGACCAATATCAGTATATCTAAAGCAACCTGTCTGAAGGTCACATTACTGTGGTATATCTTTATTGTACAAACTAACAACCATGCAATTATTTTCCTTGTTTCTTCATTACATAAAATGCATCAATGCTGACAGTCAGTGTTCTGGGCTGCCAGAAGTATATACACATTGTACCCTTCCATTATACACATGGCAAAATGTCAAGAGCCAAGGATCCAACACTTAACCCTCTGCTCCACAGGGGCAAGTGGTTATCTGTGATTACCCCATAGGGCCATGTGGTTATCTTTGATACAAACTGCCGAGTTCAGTCCTAATTATCAATAGTAAAGCGTTTAGGTGTTTTCCCTTGATACAAATTTTAGCGTGATAACACAGGAATTTACTAGGGATGATAAGAAAAAATGTGTGGATATTCCTGAAGCAGTCTAAACAACTTCAAAGTGATAGCAAATTTGTTTTTCTTCAACAGGAAAGAGCAGAAGAGCAAAATGTTGCAAAACGTTTATGTGAAAAATCCGCAGACAAGCATTGGACGAATGAATGAAAACCTCTCAGATAAGAAGACTGTTCTTAATATCATTATGCATCATTTCATACATTTACCATCGCAATTTGAATAAATTTATATCAACCAATCAACACATTTCTGTCCAAAAAAAAAAGATATTTGTGGTAAGATTGTTGTTCTGCATAGCATCTATTTATTTCATATTTACAGATTAAAACATATAGATACTGCATTTTACAAACTTTATGATATCAATTTTTGTCAACAAAAATCACAAGATTAAAACTATTCCAAATCTGTGAATTTACATACATACACTTTTTCATTCAAAGTTTAATTAACTGTTGATGAAACTGTATATATTGCTACCAAGGAATGCTGTTTCTCATCAAATCTTCACTCAGTATTGAGAAAATATCATTCTGCTAATGGTCTAGAAAAGCATTTACAATGCAATGACTTCCAGAAATAGTTTTTTACTTTTATTCAATACCAATTTTCAATAGCAAAATGAAATTTATTTTTGGGTTGCACTTCCAAACAGAACAATATATATATACTCTAACAATTGAGCCATCATGTAATTTATTTGCAATAACATACACTTGTCATAAATATCTCCCTCAATAAGAATTATAATCTCATACTGATTGGTGGATTTTTATTGTGTGCTTGGAAAAATCATGCATGAGAGGAGTGTTAATTGAGACAGGAAGCGGTTACAGTGGCGAGATATAATGCCCTTCCCCTGATAAGGGTGTTTTATTTTCTGTTTGTAAAGTATTTCCTCAAAACATGCTTCAATGTGACCAGGACTGTATCTCATATTTCAATTCTGCTTGTCATTTTATTTTCTATGACAAAGGTTTATTTTTGTCATGTTTTACATCACTCCAACAAATAGCATGGCTGCTCATTATTTCTGAAAGCATGTTTTGTTTGTTTGCAATTTTATGCGGCTGTATTGCAGTCGTATTTCAACATCCAGCTCAATTTATAGGTGGAGAAATAAATTTCAGAGGATCCATGTACATTATTTCAAGCATGGAGAGTATCCAAAGTAGAACCACTGACCTACAACATGCTAGCTGGACTTTTCCCAATGATGGTAAAGCGTATCATTATACTGATAAATTTTAGGAAAATATTGCCAGAAAAAAATGTAAGTAATAAATTTGGGAAAGACATGTGAATTCAGAGAAATCTGGTCCTGGGTTTGACCAGTACTTTGAGCCTGGGAAGATCCTTAAGGTAAAGTCCCTGTAACTTAACTTCCACTAAGATAACCAAGTTACCCTAATGAAACTTAGGAAACCTTGGTTATCTCCGTGAAAAGCCATGAGGTCCGAAATGTAGTGGAACCATTACAGGGACTTTACCATAATAAATGAATAGTGAAATAAATAACTGGTCAACTATGATCTTGCATCTTAGTCTGATTATCTACCTGTATCAACCATCTGTCTGATACAGTCCAGCTGTCTGGTATAATATCAAGAACAAACTAGAACCGCAAGCGGTATCTCGGTTTTCGCTTTTAACCTAATCAACGTGAACATTTTATTTCAACTCAGCTACAATTTTCAATATGAAACAAAACGAAAGGTTTTTGAAGACCTACTCTCATTTGCACAGTTGTTTTTTTTTGCGATGTTAGAACATTCAAACTCTTCTAGCGCAAATATTTTCCCATACCCTGTCCCTTGAAATCCATCACATTCTGTGGTGCTGTCAACAAGGAACAAAATGCTGAAAACCGCATTTCAATCAGACTTTAACGTTTTGTGTTATAAGCAAAAGAGTGATTTTAAGCAAAACGCCCTCTAGCGGCAAAATTAGAAACAAAATTGCAAAAACAGCAAATAGTTCAAACAAGTATATAAGTCGCACTAGTCGAACATTCTTTTTCTTATATATCACAACTTGAAGCATAAAAACTGATTAACAGTTATTCCAAAAAAGGATCAAACTTTGGACTGCCGTAAAATGAACAAATCAAGTCCGATCTTCAAAAACTAAACATCACTGGAAAGAGCTCCTCAAGAACTAAAACCTTTGTTCATATACTCTCAATGAAATATTTTTAGATTTGGAGCACTTTGTGGCCGAATAAAAACACAATTTTTTTTTTAATTTTCCTAAATTTAAGTGAAGTTTGACCGTTTCTAGTGGACAAACCACGCATTTCTTAAATTCTCCACCCCATATATTTTGTGTGTATACGTCTTTCAAATGGTATGCCGGAGACGGAATTCTTCTATCTGATCTCTAACAAAAACGGATACGTTTTTCGTAGACCTATCCTCATTTGCACATTTTTTTTTTTTTTGCGAGGTTCGAACATTCAACCTTCCGTAGCTCAAAAGCTTTCAGCCACACGGACCCTCGAATCCTATCATATGTTATTAGGCTATCAACAAGGAACATAATGCAAAAAAACGCATTCGAATCGGCCTTCAACTTTTTGAGTTATAAGCAAAAGAATGATTTAAAAAAAAGCGCCCCCTAGCGGCAAAATGAGAAAGAAAATTGATTAAAATTTTACTGTTAGGTACCTAGCAAAGCAGCAAATAGTTCAATCAAGTATACTAGTCGCACAAGTCAAACTTTTTATTCTTATGTATCAGAATTTGAAGCATAAAACCTGATTTACAATTATTCCAAAAAAGGATCAAACTTTGGACTGCCGTATAATGACCAAAACAAGTCCGATCTTCAAAAACTAAACATCACTGGAAAGAACTCTTTAAGAACTAAAACTTTTGTTCATATACTTTCAATGAAATATTTTTAGTTTTGGAGCTATTTGTGGCCGAATAAAAACACAATAATCGTAATATGACCTTGACCTTTTCAATTCTTTTTTATTTTTTGATTTGTGAGGCCCTTTCAAACATAACAATACATATCGTGTGAAAATTTCATGAAGAATGAACAGAAAATAAAGTCAGGAGCGACAAAAACATGTTTTTGAAATTTTAATTTTTCCTAAAATTTAGTGAAGTTTGACCGTTTCTAGAGGACAAACCACGCATTTCCATAATTCGCCACCCCATATATTTTGTGCGTATATGTCTTGCAAATCATTTGCAGCAAACAGAATTCTTCTATCTGATTTCTAACAAAAATGGATAGGTTTTTCGTAGACCTACCCTCATCTGCACAGTTTTTTACGAGATTCGAACTTTCAACCTTCCGTTACTAGCACAAAAAGTTTCAGCCACTCATACCTAGAAACTATCATATTTTAATAGGCTATCAACAAGGAACATAATTCAATTAACCGTATTTGGATCAGGCTTCAACTTTTTGAGTTATAAGCAAAAGAATGATTTCAAGAAAAGCGCCCCCTAGCGGCAAAATGAGAAAGAAAATTGATTAAAATTTTACTGTTAGGTACCTAGCAAAGCAGCAAATAGTTCAATCAAGTATACTAGTCGCACAAGTCAAACTTTTTATTCTTATGTATCAGAATTTGAAGCATAAAACCTAATTTACAATTATTCCAAAAAAGGATCAAACTTTGGACTGCCGTATAATGACCAAAACAAGTCCGATCTTCAAAAACTAAACATCACTGGAAAGAGCTCTTGAAGAACTAAAACTTTTGTTCATATACTCTCAATGAAATATTTTTAGTTTTGGAGCTATATGTGGCCGAATAAAAACACAATAATCGTAATATGACCTTGACCTTTTCAATTCTTTTTTATTTTTTGAATTGTGAGGCCCTTTCAAACATAACAATACATATCGTGTGAAAATTTCATGAAGAATGAACAGAAAATAAAGTCAGGAGCGACAAAAACATGTTTTTGAAATTTTAATTTTTCCTAAAATTTAGTGAAGTTTGACCGTTTCTAGAGGACAAACCACGCATTTCCTTAATTCGCCACCCCATATATTTTGTGGGTATATGTCTTGCAAATCGTATGCAGCAAACAGAATTATTCTATCTGATCTCTAACAAAAGTGGGTAGGTTTTTCGTAGACCTACCCTCATTTTTCCACTTTTTTCCAAGGTTCGAACATTCAACCTCTTCTAGAACAATTTTTTTCTAGTACTCGATGATGAGATATCCATCATATTTGATTGGGCTGTCAACAAGGAACATTATGTAAAAAACCGCATCTAAATCAGATTTCAAATTTTTGAGTTATTAGCAAAACAGTGATTACATGCATTGCGCCCCCTAGTGGCTAAATCAGAAACAAAAGTGAAACGTTTGACCATTTAGGCACATGTTCAGATAAAGATGACTCCATGCCCAAAATTTCATAGCTGTAGCTTTTTTCATCTGGCCGCTAGGCTGGACACAAAAATGGGTGGAATTGGAAAAATAATAAAAATAAAAAAAAAAACAAATCAACAGAAGAAGAACAATAGGTTTTCGCCCTGCAGAGGCGAAAACCTAATGATATCTAAAACCATGTTTCGGATAATTTTATCATCACTTGAACCGTTTCTATCATGTGATCAAAACTATGGTTCCAGCTATCATCATAAACTTCCAATAAATTTCCTTTTACACAGATCTAAAGTTTCAATTTTTGTTGAATATGTAAATAAATTTATTACGTCATTATCGGTAACTAAGAGAATCCTGGATTTCTGAGTAAAGTATACAGGGGATAAACAAGTGGTGAGTAATACCCTGCTGTATCATCTTCACTCAATAATTCAACAAGAAGTTTCCTCAGAACACAATTATGTTTCACATGCTGAAAGAAGTGTGATTGAAATAGTGTGACAAACAAAGTGTGACTGACAAACAGACAAGACAGATGATGAAGAAGTGATCCTCACATTTATTAGTAAGTGGGGAATGCTGAATATAACTGTGTGCCTTGAACCGGAAATTGACATAAAACCATAAAAATGAAAAGGGGTTGTAACTCTTGCAAATCTTTAGAAAGGTAGATTAACCCTACGCTGGTGATGGACATTCTATGATTTAACATGTGTGTGCAAAGTTTCAATCTCTCAAAAACTACTTTTGGTTAAATGGGATTGGATGCAATGTCAACAATCAATAGAATAATTCCTAGAAATAAAGCCTCCACTTCACTTTGTGAAGCAAGAATATAAGTATAGGATTAGTGCATAATATTACAGGGGAAATTAATGCTCAATGAGATGTTATCTGGGAAGGTTATGACTGTCAAGAATGTCATGGAAACTGACTTTAATTGATAAAAATATTTGCTTTGAATTACTGAAGTGAGGTTTAGAGTCATTCTTATACATCTTTGATCATTTAATCCTTTCAATATCATATTGACACAGCAAACAGAGTGGACCCAGATCAGACAGCTCCTTTGAGAATCATGTTTTCCTCTGTTTGCTCATAAAATATTGTAGCTCAGATTCTACACAGTCTGCATGGCTAAGAAGAACCCATTTTCCCCATATACCATTTTAAGTTCAAGTAATTAAAATTCATCGAGACATAATTACATGAATTTACATGAATATTCATGAGAAAACTCATTATAAAAGAAGAAGCCTCTGTAAGTATCTGACAACATTCCCAATCACTTTATAAACAATTACAGAGGACATAGCCTGAGTCTTGAACAAGGGATCCTCAGGTCAACAACCTGGTGCTAAAAAAGCCAGCCAAAAATGATTATGTGACACTCTTTATATACATACTGTAGCAAACACGCAGTGTCCTCAGCTCCCTTTTTTTGTTCTTCTTCCTTCTATATCTTAATAATTAAACCTTTACATCATGAATATTCTGGTACACATTTAGGACATGATGAATATTTAACCCTTTCCCTCATAGAGGAAACCATGAAAAGACCTATGCGAACAGCATAAAACCAGATCAGCCTGCGAGTAACTCGCAGGCTGATCAGGTTTTATGCTGTTCGCTGCTCCTCAGTGGTCTGGTAATGAGGATTTTACAATTAAATTTGGTAAGGTTTGAGTTTGGCTTTCTGCAGATCAGGCTTTATGTGGTACCTATTGAGTGCGTCAGAATGAGCCTATATGAGGGAAAGGTTTAACAAACTTTTAAATGATTCATGAAACAGTGGATATTTCTTTGCCATACACAGACTCTGTAAAATCTTGAGCTACAATATTGAATGAGTTAATAGCTGAGACCCTCCTTCTAGGAGCTGTCTGATCAGGGTTTGCTCTGTTTGCCAAGATGTCAAAACACACCTACATGCATTTATTATAGGTAAATATCCATCTGAAAACAACATGTTTTCTTCTTTTCCAAAATTAATTATCTTTGCTCTCCCTATCTCTAAAACTCCACAAAACTGTATGATACAGGTTGCCTATCATAAATTTTAACTCACTGATTGTCATTATTAATATTCTCAACTTATGGTTTATCATATTGTGTTAAATAAGGATCAAAATCACTAGCAATTTTCTGTTGATTATCTTCAATTATTCTTACTCTTTTTTATCAATCAAATTGTGTTGTCAACATTATACTAACAAGGAATAATGATCTCAACATACCAAAGAAATATCATTAGTTGAATCATGTTTCATTTCAAAATATTTGAAAGGGGATCGGGCCACAAGTTCTATCCAACTTAGTTTAATACAATTGTCAATATCATAGTAAAGATGTGCTTTATAAATAACAGACAGGTGTGAGTAAGTCATTTCAAGAAGACATAATGAAAGTATATCAACACACATATGTTTATGTAAACAATAAGCCTTGTTAACAAACTACATATAAACTCAAAGCTAAATATCATTCATAAATAGTTTGTTGAAACATACATTACACTGGAGCATTCCTTAAGTTACCTAAGAGCATATGTAATCAAATATCTATTTACATAAATATTTTTGTGTACCAAACAGAACATGATTCATGAAAATATCTATATAGAACATTAAACTTAAAGTAATCTATCCATCATCAGATTATAATCATGGTCCTTCAAATGCTAAAAAAAGACTTAAATGCAGATGCAAGCATCCACTGACTTAGAGTTAAAGGCTCCTATGCTCAAAGTCTGTAAAGGCCTGCATTAATTTACTATATAATTCCCATCACCATTTGATGGCCTAAGATCACAATTCTATGATGGATGGATGACCTTAATCTGGTATAAACACTTCATTACAAAGGAAAACCATTATAATGTTATTTTCTGGTTCAAATCCAGTGACTCAGAAGCAAAATATACACAGAACTACAGTGAAACAATTATCACCTTATGAACGTCTGGAGTTCATGATTCCAAACATGTTAATATATAATGATACTGACTTGATTTCCACCACCCATACTTGGCGCCTATAAGTAATGCTTAAATATTTTAGGGTGAATTTAATCAATAATTCTTGTTTTCTCTAATAAAATACCCAAAATATCTAATTTCTTTCCAAATATTATTAGTTATTTAGGTAGAAATTTAGTTGTCAACTTTAAGTCTAACTGAAATATTACTTAAAAGTGGAATGTTAAAATCTGTTTCTGATTAAAGAATTTCCGTATTATTGTTGGAGAAATGACAGATGGCATTATAAGGAGCGAGTAATGTATATGTGCACTGTATTCAATTTTATATAATTCATTTCATTCCATGAGCAACCTTAAGGCAAGGCAATCTCCAACACTTGAGATGAAATGAAAATTAGCAGAGTAAACTGCTTAATCACTGATAACCAATAATATGACTTTTGGTTCACACTATGGTCACGTGGTACTCAGTGTGGCAGCCAGTCTACTGTCCACTGTGCATTTGCAAACCACTAGACACTACCCCTAATGCACAACATCCTGTTGTTTTCTCCATCTCTCCAGCTTGCTACCTTATAAAGGCTGTGGAGAAGTCCTGCATACCAACCATAACTCATTAACTCAATCTGCACTCAGTTCCTGCACAATCATGGCATGTAAATGATCTGTTAAACTCTCATGTTACACACGTATCATACCAAAAAATACTGACAAGCGCTCTTTCATTTCCCTTATTTACCCGTTTACATCATAAAGACAGTTCATTCTGACACCCTGGCAAATAGAGCAGACCCAGATCAGACAGCTCCATTATGTGTTGCTTGTGCTGACTGAATAAATTAACCCTTTCCCTCATAGAGGAAACCATGAAAAGACCTATGCGAACAGCATAAAACCAGATCAGCCTGCGAGTAACTAGCAGAATTAAATTTGGTAAGGATTGAGTTTGGCTTTCTGCAGATCAGGCTTTATGTGGTACCTATTGAGTGCGTCAAAATGAGTCTATATGAGGGAAAGGGTTAACATGAACTTTGGTATACCTCTCCTTTACAAGAAGAAGATAAGGAGGTGATATTAATGTGAGAAATATTGTAAAGTCATTGACTTTATCTGAAGTTGCTTACACTAGCCAAATTCTCTTGTGGATAAAAACAATGCTGAGAAAAGAGTCAACTATATTATTATACCTATTGTAAGCTACACAGTATAGTGAATTGTTTTGTATTTTTGAAAGGTTCTTTTTAGATTTTCTTTTAATTTCCTTTTTATCCCTTCTATTGTTTTTACTTATTTTTTTATTGTGTTTTTTTTTCATCTCTGTAGCTATACTTATACAGACATATGGCACTTAAAAACCGGATGTCAATAAAACATCAACAACATAGTCCATCAGACAACCACTTGACCTCCTAACTTAATATTCCGGAGCTAAAAATCCTGCAGATATTATTATGTTATACACAACCTACTGAGATTATATATTTAAATTTAAAGGCCCATTATACTTCCAATTAGCAGTGTTTCTTCTTCATTAAGACAGTAAAATGTTTGTTACATATTTGTCCAGAGATGCAATCTGTACATACTCATGATGACAACATTACTTCATGCATAAATAAGAAAAAATCTTTTATTACAGGTCATTCAATGATTACAAAATGCCTGATTTGCATAATCGCATATCTTCTTCAATTTTCCAAAAGTACTTAAATTGATAAACAAATTATGATTCTGTGACAAAAAAAATATTTACAACTAGTGACCGTCTTCGGGAATACTTATCAATGCAAAATGTAAACAATGAAGAGTATTTTGACATCCATACAAAATACTAAATGGCGTAATTTGATCAACATTTTCAATGCATGTTACTGTTATTTTACAGCAGATATTTGCACATAAGAACCATTTGTGTAGTCCACATTATGCCAATGTGGGGCCTTTGTGGCTGAGAGGTAAAGTCGCTGATTTTAACACTCACTCAGTCCCTCACCGCGTGGGTTCGAATCCCGGTAGGGTCATTTGGATTTTCATGTGAGGGCGCCTTCCAGCTGGCTTGCAGTAGGTTGGTGCTTTGGCCTGGATGCCTCCGTGCATTCAGGGTCTTCCTCCACCTGTAATTAGCTGGACATCGCTATATGACTGAAATACTGTCAAAGCGACGGAACTCAAATAGTCTAGTCAAGTCTATTTCATTTTCATGAAATTGTATCATTATGAAATATAATGGGTCTTTAATACATTTGTCTATACAGATTTCCCCATCATGACAATTATGCTCAAAATGCTTGAGCATATATCTAAATTTAAAAAAAAAAACATACAATATTCCTGCAAGTTAAGCCTATCCATGACTTGAACCTTAAGGGCTATAAATAAAACAATGATTTTTTCCTTCACTGTGCAGACTCAATGGTCTGATCTGGGTCTGCTCTGTTTGCCAAGGCATCAAAATGTATCTATATGATGTTTGTTTATTGGGTTTAACATCCTGCTGCCAGTATTTCAGTCATTTGCAGAGTATGTCTACTTGAGACAGATATAGTGCTGCCACACTGCAGTATCATGCCGTAGACATGTGGCATGATAGCACATCTAGTCACATTTACCTGACACCATGTCTGAACCAGTCCTGGAACTTAATTCCCTTATGCTGCAGTGCAAACAAAGAGAGCTATACCAGTACCATTTTATAATGACTTTGTGATGTAGTGACTGGGAATCGAACCCACAACCTCCCCCTTCCATGGCAGACACTCTAACCGCTCCGCCACTGGGGATACTGTATCTATATGAGTTTCAGGATAAAATGACCCAAAATACTTTGAATTTATTGGAAACTGTCTGGGTCTGTTGTGTTTACCAAGGAAGTAAAATACAACTTTTTTTAGATAAATGGTGTAGGAGTATTTTCCTTACCCTCCAAAACTAAATTGGGGACAAATTTCAGGTTCTCAGGCCTTTAAGTCAGAAGGTTCCGAGGCCTGGCGCATATTTCAGGAAACATCTCCATGAACTCTAATAATTCAAATCCTGTAACAACACATTTTTATAAAGATTTTAAGGACTGTAACTTGTTTGTGCAAGATTTTTTTTTCTGTGTCTGTGGTATTATTAAATTTTAAGTTGAAGAAAATATCCATTAGAGATGCTTTGAGAAATGGAGACCAGCTTATCATCCTAAAGACTGCGAAATATGTTCATATCTCTCATCTCTGGTACCAGTTATCAGTATATCGGTATATACTTGCACACTCTAAATGTCCCATGTCTTAGACAATATGGCATCTGACTTCAGTGATCAATAAACTGACATCCGTCAAAATCGTAAATTTGTACATGAATATTCATGAGGTAAAAGGTTAACAGTACATGTTTCTTTTAAATCTCAAAAGTATTGATGAGTGAAGAACCGTATGAAATCTATTAGTCAGAGAGCTACTTCCAGGCAGATGATGATGTCACTTATTGGAGAACTT
>CM037779.1:27118505-27168505 GCA_021229015.1 Solen grandis | reverse complement strand
CCACGCTGCCAGGGTTAAAACAATCATCTGGCTCTCAGGAAAGCCTACTGGTAGAAACTCCTGATTTCCGAAACAGCAGGCCTGTTGCTAGCACCGCTGACAATGAAGTGATGGAAGTTACATCAAGTGCTGTAGACATAGTATCTTCAATACTAGAAATGTCAGACATGATTATGAGGGACAGTTACACCATCTTTATAATAAACCAGCCCTAAAGAATAATTATCCTAGACAGCAGTTTAGACTCGGGGTACCTATATATAGTGGGCGAAGGTATATAATCTATACAACCAACACATTTCTTTTGCGTTCATAAATCAAGTCCTTCTCCATTGTTAAGACAGTTGGTTTAATATTTTTGACATTTATTTACTTACACATCTCACTTATAGAATTCCCTCATAGTTTATGTACAAAGCCATGGAAATATCACCTCTGATTCCTACCCCTGAGCTTCAGGGTATTAATGTTTATTTCACTCATCTGAATTATAACCAAGGGCATCTGAGACTCTCTCTCTCTCTCTCTCTCTCTCTTCTCAATCCAATAGCTCAGTTATAAACCCTCACCTCATATAGACAATTTTGTTTTGACGGCACTGAAACGGAGCAGATCCAGATCACTGGTCAGGGTCTCCTCTATTTACTCAAACAATATTGTAGTTTAAATTTTACTCAATGTGCATGGCAAAGAAATATCCCATGTTTCATGTACCATTTAAATATCAGTAAATTAATAGTCATCAAGGTCATTATTGTGTACATGAATTTTCATTATGTACTGGGTTGATAAGCAAATATTTTATATTGCACAGGCATCAATGGTAATAACACTTTCCCTGATGAATATATGAGTACAAATTCATGACCTGATGAATATTATTTTTCTTAATTTTATCCCTTTCCTTCATATAGACTCATTTTGACGCACTCAATAGGTACCACATAAAGCCTGATCTGCAGAAAACCACAGTTAAACCTTACCAAATTTAATTATAAAATCCTCATTTCCAGACCACTGAGGAGCAGCGAACAGCATAAAACCTGATCAGCCTGCAAGTTACTTGCAGGCTGATCTGGTTTTATGCTGTTCGCATAGGTCTTTTCATGGTATCCTCTATGAGGGAAAGGGTTAAATGGTATATGAAATATGAGCTATATTATTGTGATGTTTCTTTCCAGGAGCTGTCTGATCTGGGTCTGCTCAGTTTGCCAGCTGGCATCCATATGGTAAAAAATCTTCCAAATACAATATAAAATAAAATAATGCCAAGAAGAAAACCCAATAAATGGAGAGCAAGCACTTTATTAATCACTGACATAACAGGTGTAAACATACACTATATAGGAGTGAAATTTCACTTTACACTTCCTTGAAATACATTAATTATTTACAAGGGATAGCCCAGGGTGCAGAAACTGAGATAACACATACTGGACTGGGTCAATCTAGTCCATGAATATTTAGGGGATAACTTAGATAATCTTGGTCTTGATATATGATTATTCCAGTGCAATTAAAAGGAAAGTGGTTTTCGAGATTGAAACTAATGCTAAACTTTTATACAAACAAACATGCCTATAATTCCAGTGAAAATTTAAGCCCGCAGCTTTAGTCCAATGGCTCTCAAACAGCAGTAGTCAACACTAACAGGGTCCCAGAATCGCAAGGACACAAAAAATTGAGATGGGACTCCAGGATTATCATGCAGGTATCTGTCAGGACACTTACTCTCAAGATTAAAAGAAACTTGAAAAACCACCAATGTATAATCATCCTCATAAAACATTCTTAGGAGTAACCCTATGGGTATGTGCAGAATAAGATATATCCAAATTACTAAGTCTTGACAGAGAATCCTTATATTCAGATGGGGACCCCTGAATTTCAAAGCAGTTGCAATGCCTGACAAAAAACTAAGTGTCAAATACTCAGAAACAAACAAAATGTGCTTTAGTGTAAACCATGTCAACCACAGACTACCAAATATTCATGAAAATTTAATGGAAGCTGAATACACAAAGTCATGTGATCACTGAAAAGGTCCATGGCTTTCAGTTTTCATCAATAGAGCTTCAGGCGCCCGGTTCACTTAACATCTCAAATTGAAATTTCCCTCGAAATGTGTATCCCCCTTTTAAATCACTGACATAAAGATTAGATGATGTGTATTAAGCATTTTCTTACAGATTCTCCAACATTTTAAACTTGCGTCGTACAGGATTTTGGATTTTGAGGAAAGATGATAATCTCATTGCTGTCTGAACAAGGGATCTAACAACGAGATTTCTCAAAACACAAGAATGTAATTAATCTACAATCAAGGAATTCTGATCATTTCTTATTATGTAAGCACAGTACTCAGGGCATTGTGGCCCAGTGGTAGTCTACATAACTGCAGATCTGAAGGTTGGGGGTTTGAACCGTGTTTGGGGCAAGACTTGTTGATGATCTTCCCTGATGAAAAATACTGTTCCAATCCAGGAACCACCTAGCAGGATAAATAAAAGTTATAAGAACTTGTTTAAAAATCACCAAAGTTTTAACTTAAACCTTAAAATAGGACTTTTTCTGGAGTTTTCCCATTTTATAAATTTATGACATTGAAGATTAGTCTTAAAAGGTTTAGAAAAATAATGTTTTTTTTTGTTGTATTCTGCTTAAAATCTAAATAGCAATGTGTACTCTGCAATTTGTTTTTTACCTTGATATCAATGTATTAAAATCATTACCCTCTGGAAATTTAATCCCAAAGTACATATAATTTTGAGTACAAAAAATAAATAAAACAACCAAATACGCACTATCAGCTTTAATTTGATTTACAATCAAATTATAGATGAGTCATAAAACCAAACAAACATGAAAAATTATCAAAGTCATGCAGAAATGAAATCAACACCTTATAATACAGTCAACCTGTTGGCAGATGGGTCATTTAGCATCTCCGTGTACCACCTCAATACAATTACTGTACCAAAAGAAGGTTTTCATCACCATTTTGACAAGTCGACACATTAAAACCACTGTGCCCCCTGGCTAGCTGCGGTCTAACCTTCTATACAGATATAATCATGAAGAACATTCACTGTCACTCACTGTTCAAGGGTTGACAAATTAACCCCTTGAACAAGTTCACAAATTGTGGTTTGTGTTTGAATACCTGTACTTGCTTTCTTTTAAAACCTTCAAACCCCAATTTGGCCATGTACATGATGTATAAACATGTTTGTTTGCTTGCTTGGATCTAAAATCCCATCAACAGTAATTTGGTCATTTGGGGACTTTTTACATACAAAAGATATTATAAAAGATTCTTTGGTGAGATAACATGCCATAGTCAAGTGGCATTATACCACATTCAATCACATGACTAGGACACTGGGCCAACCAATAATCTTATGGAACTGCACTACTGCTGAGCACCAATCACGGAATATATAATCAAGTTTCTTTTTTTAAAGACTGAAATTGTATACATGTATATCTTTACTTGGGATCAAACCCACAACTCCCACATATGGAGCAAACACACACTTCATTAACCTCCCACACAACATATCATATGTAGCCAACACAGACAAAATATACCTTTTTATACCTGTTTCAGCTTTCAATATCCTGTATTAAATCAAGTTTAATTTTTTGGTATTCAATCAAAATAATCTGTTTAATTACAAAAATAAAAATAGAATGAAATAATTCTAGCCACAATCTGATTTTTTTTTTTTTTTTTTTATAATATATGTAAGGACTAAAGGATGTTGTTGTTGTTGTTGTAATTGTTGCTGTTGCTGTTGTTCAGGCTGTGACTTTCAGTAATAAAGAAGCATTATATTAGGAGAAAGAACACAAGTACATGTCAGAGGCAGCAAGGTAGAACCAGGGACCCAGAGTTACCTAACACAAACTCACATACTGTACCAGTTAAACAAGTAAATTATACACACAGTTCCTGAAAAATCCTTCAATCTTATGTTAGTTTAAACTTATTTATTTTATGTCAACTGGGAAACATTTTAACTTATACTAATCCAACTTGGCAGTTCCTGGGTTGGACCAGTACTTTTGCACCTGGGAAAATCATGAAAAATTCTTGCCCCCAAACAGGGTTCAAACCCACAACCTTTGAATCAGCAGTTAGGTATGTTACCGCTGAACTGAAGTTATGACTGAAACCATTAAAGAGAAATGTTAAAAATAATTGACTGACTGTGGCAGTACATTATGACTATCATACACTATGAAGGAGCACTTTTTATAATCCTTCCTTGATGTATAACCCTTTCCCTCATATAGACTCATTTTGACGCACTCAATAGGTACCACATAAAGCCTGATCCTCAGAAAACCACAGTTAAACCTTACCAAATTTAATTACAAAATCCTCATTTCCAGACCACTGAGGAGCAGCGAACAGCATAAAACCTGATCAGCCTGCGAGTTACTCGCAGGCTGATCTGGTTTTATGCTGTTCGCATAGGTCTTTTCATGGTATCCTCTATGAGGGAAAGGGATAAGACTGAAATTATTCATTTGGGTTAAAAAATGGCATCATGACATTTGGGCATAAACTTAAATTTTATTTTCTATCTTGGCATATAAACATGTATATGTAATGTGTTTAGTAAGAAAAATAATCAATAAATGAGGACAATCTGATTCCCTTATCTTTAATCTAATCAAACAGATACATGATCAAAGGATTACCAAAGTACACAAGTTAATCTACATTATTTTCAACATAATTTGTTTTGCCTATACTGTTAAAGGATTAGGCTTCCGTGTGGATGCCTATTTCCTCATGCCTTTAAATGCTATCAAAAGGTAAATGTTTTACGTTGAATTAAAACCACAAACTGTCTTATATCCACAAGGATGACCATTATAAATTATATCTCTGCCCTGCAAGGCATAACGTGTCTTTTCTTTGAAATATTGGATTTCCCCCTTAGGTATAAATTTAAGTCATTGTATTTCGTAAACATTGCAAATTTTGACAAAATTCTTTCTTTAACCCTTTGCTTAAGCTTATCTTGATGCATTCATTTGCATTAATAGAGCAGACCAATATCAGACACCTAATTTAGGAGCTACCTGATTAAGGTCACCCCTGTTTCATGTTCTGATTCTACACAGTCTGCATGGCAAAGAAAATAACATTTAATATAACATTTAAAGTTCAGTCAATATATTCAAAGTCATAAATTTATGAATAATCATGAGGTAAGGGACACACAAGGCTTCATTCTAATTAAGTTAAGTTTGACAATAAATAAACCTATTTAAAATATTGCCCTTAAGAATCGAATCTGATAAGCATGTGTGCTGCAGTTTGTTACAACCCCTATCATTACATGTCTTTTCTTCATTTTGGACTGTTACCATTAGTTATTTATAGGGGTGCTTGATAAAAATATTTTCTTAATTGAATTTTTCCTTTCTTCATTTTGAACTTTTTAGTTGTTTATTAGGATACTTGATGAAAATCTATTGGCTTAATAGCAAACAGTTCAAACCATGATCAGACTGCACGGATATGCAGGCTGATCTTGGTCTGTACTGGTCGCAAAGGCAAGTCATGATTGCCAACAGCATTGTAAGTATTACGAAAAAATGAGGGGACTCACTGTGGTCTAAGGCCTTCAACACTAAGGGACAATTCAGTCAAAACTCTACTAGAACATACCAAGAATATTTAGACATACTTTAAACCCGGCACCACAAAAACATCCTAATGAAGTATTTATAACTTTTTGCTCTGGTGTCAAAATTCAAAGGAGAGCACTTATATAAGTTTTGTGGTCAAAGTACAGCCTTGATGGGATACTCAGTAAGTGCTAGCTAGGTTGATTTAGAAATGACTCAGTCACTATATTTTATTTCATGGTCACCGCATACTGAACTTGCACTCTATCCACCTTCCTTTCCTGAGAGATGCGGTGAGAAATTAAACAAAGAGGGCGTTTGTTCACTGTTTTCAACAGAATTTTTCCCTATGAGGGGAACTGAAGCAAACAAGAAGGAAATTGACACATTATGCACACCTGTAAACAGGTACAAATCCCAGGTAACATGATCTGTCCCATTCCTGTCATCACATTGTAGATAAAGGGGTTATGGATTTTTTCATTATTTTAGCCCGGGCAATAGGGTCTGAGATGGCCTTTAGACAGAAGGTTTGAAGAAAATCTCTCTATGCAACCACAAAATAAAGACATTGAAGCAGGAACTTAATGTTGTTGTTTTGATTAGTTTAACCATAGCTGTGACGGTATTTCAGTCATACAGCATCATCCAGCTAATTACAAGTGGAGGAAGAATATAAGTGTACAGAGTCACCTGGGTAGAACCATCGACCTTCTGCAAGCCTAAGTCCCATCAATGAGCTGCTCTCGGTGCCACATGCTATTTTTGGTACTGCTTGTCATGGGGATAGTGCCAAACCGAAAGTAGAGTGATATTCCAAATTACAGGTACACAAATTAATGTGGACTACTGCAAGCCATTAAGGTGAAGCTTGAAGACTTAATCACATGAAAAGTCAGAGTGACCCTGCTCAGGGCTACAGAACTTAGGGAAGTGGACTAATCTCTAGTCGAAGAAGTGGCTAGTGTGTGATTTAAGGAAACAATTTGTTTGCCTCCTGCATTGTTCAGACTCCTGATTACTGCTGCCCGGAGATTCAGTGGCTTAATTGACCAGTTGTCCAAGAGCAAGTCCTTTTTTAAAAATGAAAAGTGAATCATGACGGGTCTTGATATTGTTTTTTTTTTTTTAGGTTTAATTGGAGGACGATATTCCTGCAAAACAGCAGCATTAATATGTAAAGACAAGAGGCATTATACAACACATGACCAAATCATTCTGGAAGCAGGCTTGAACCATTCCTAAATTAAGTTGTTTTTTGTTGTTTTTTTGCTGGTTTTAACTTCCTACCAACAATATTTCAGTCATTTGGGAACAATGTTTGCTTGAGACAGATATATCAATAGTGCTGCCACACAGCAGTATCAAATTGCAGACATACGACATGATACCACACCCAGTCACATTATGACAACAGGTCGACAAGTCCTGGATGGACTGATTGATTGATTGATTGATTGATTGATTGATTGATTGATTGATTGATTGATTGATTGATTGATTGATTGATTGATTGTCTTAACAGTGCCAATCTTAACATTTTTGTTATGTCTTGACAGAAGATTGAACCAACAACTTCTGGTTCCTGGTGTGAACATGACAATCATATTACCATCCCAGTTGATTATACTTGTCTGACCTAACTCCTCTGACACCATTGTATAATACCAGCTCATCTCCTCCAGAGATAATCGTAATCTCTGCATGTAGTTGTGCATAATCATCGTCAAACTCATCGCCTTCCCTTAGTCTCTTATCCAGAGCACTTCCCAACCACCACCAAACATCAGCATAATCTAAACTGCATACCAGTCATGGATAAAGACAGGAAGCAAAATGTCTTAATCAGCAATGTTTTATGAGGAGACATTCTCAACCCCTGTATTGAGAATCGCCGAAGCATGGAAGTCAAGTACAAGTAGCTCTGGTATGGCGACAGTTACACTATAATATCCGCAAGGTGCCCCTTTACTAATTGGGTGTGCATCTGATATACAGGTACATGCAGCCAACCGTGTGCATCTACTTTAAATGTGATTTCAATATCAACAGTACATATATATGTATGGTTAATAGATATCCAATATTTTGATCACAATAATGATATTCCAGCAAGTTAAGCACAAATATTTGAGTCACTCATAATGGTACTGACATGCCCTGTTATGCAGAATTTAGAAATTAATGCTTATAGATGTGGAGTGATTTAATCAATTTGAAGATAACAGACATGATTCTTTAATTCTTTGTTGACTTGGTTTTATGTCTACAGACAGTATTTCAGTCATTTGTGGACTATATCTACATGAGAAGGATTTAGTGCTGTCTCCCTGTGATATCACACCACATCATCATGTGGCATGATACCAAACCGAGACACATTATATATCCTGACACCAGACCAACCAGACCAAGATCTTCCTTAGTTATATGCTGAGCATCAAACAAGGGTCTAGTCTGTCCAGATACAACGGGACTTTGTTCAATAATATTTGCACTCATGACCATCCAGGCCCCATGTTCTTGAAAATAATTAAGTACAATCTCAGGCACAAATTTGAGTACCAGTATCATACTCATTTGGTTATGCAAGAGACATAAGTTAACCCTCTCCCTCATATAGACTCATTTTGACGCACTCAATAGGTACCACATAAAGCCTGATCTGCAGAAAGCCAAACTCAATCCTTACCAAATTTAATTGTAAAATCCTCATTTCCAGACCACTGAGGAGCAGCGAACAGCATAAAACCTGATCAGCCTGCGAGTTACTCGCAGGCTGATCTGGTTTTATGATGTTCGCATAGGTCTTTTCATGGTATCCTCTATGAGGGAAAGGGTTAATCAGCTGACAACCCTCAACCATTCCAAAAAAAAGGAAGGATCAGTGGCTGAAGTCTAATCACAAAAACATTCAAGACCACTGACCCTAAAAAAATTGAGCCTGTATCAGTTATAATTTCACAGGCCTAAACAAATGAATAATATACAGGCCAATTAAGAAGATAACCTTTCCTGAAACAAAGTATTGAGCGTCATCATTTTGTTTTACTGGTATATGATATTTAGAGTTAGACTGTATACTTCAATCCTTTACCTAATTTTGACAAATTTTGAAATACTGGCAAACAGAGAAGACCTAGATCAGTCGTAACTGCTGATTTCTGGGCTCACAGTCTGGCCAGCCTCAGCATCTCTCCTCTGTTTGCTTATCTCTTTCCCTCATAGAGGACACCATGAAAAGACCTATGCAACTCGCAGACTGATCAGGTTTTATGCTGTTCGTTGCTCCTCAGTGGTCTGGAAATGAGGATTTTATAATTAAATTTGGGAAGGTTTAACTGTGGTTTTCTGCAGATCAGGCTTTATGTGGTACCTACTGAGTGCATCAAAATGAGTCTATATGAGGGAAAGGGATAATTATACACTAATGTAGCTCAGATTCTAAACAGTCTGTACAACAAAAGAAAACCCATTGTTTTATGTACCGTCAAAGGTTTAGTACATTCATGTTCATCAAGTCATGATTTTTTGCATGAATATTCATGAGGTAAAGGGTTAATAGTCAGATTAATAAAAAGAAACTATAAGCCTGTTGGGCCTGCCAGTATACTTTGAATAAAATAGGCCTGAGACTTTGAAAGTGGCATGCTTTAGGCACTAATTTGATGACAACAGATTTGTTCATGATGTCCACTAGAGTTATCACGAAAGGTGAATAATACCCCCACCACACTTTAAGAATAGAGTCAAAAGTAAAGGCCAGCCATAGGAAAATTTGAATAAATCCCTTAAATGACAGCAGTGTGCAAAAGTGGCCTGTTTATTCAACTTGGTAGAGTGTCATGCCAGCACTTTCGCAGTTCTTCGATCATTAACCCAACAATGTGGAGCCACTTACAAAAAAAAACAACCTTAAAATCATAAACTCTACTGCAATGAATTTTAAAATATATATATTTTTATTTACAAGATACATAGTTTGGGTCAAAGAAATAGAATTGCATTGTGGCCATTTATATTTGATTTCAACAAAATTGAAATACTTATTTGTTTTTATCAATTTGATATATCATAATTATGTGTACATGATTATATTAATTAATTTTTAAAGAAACTGGACTTTTTTAAAAAAAAAAATTTATTAAATTAAAATTGTAATACAAAATATATACATATGCAGAAAGTATTGTTCGTATCTGTGTAGGGGATCAATAACGAGTTACTGTTGCAGATATTTATAGCTTTTATGTTCTTTATGAATATAAAATTTTGACGAAATTGTTCGCTGTGGTTAAAAAAACTATGCAATTACATGCATGTAAACAAGAAGGGGTCTACACATGTACACACGTCGTGTATAGTACAGTACGGTGAAAATTAAACCAGGACACCCACTTGTCAATTTTGCCTTCCACACACATTGTCATGCTATGTAAAACGTCGAAAAAATAAGTTAACTTACCTCTTCTTCGCCATCATATACTTTCATAAACTCAAACTGATTTAAATCATCCAAAAACTTTGAAAATTCACTTTCAGCGGCTAGCGCTGCCTTTGTTCCCCGGTCTGTCGCCATATTTTGTGTTTACTTGTCAAGCGCACATTGTAAAACATGGACTGGATCGTTTAGTTCACTTTCTCTCCGGGTTTCCTAAAGCACGTGCAATTTGAAATCGGTCTGGGATTGGCCACAGAACTCGCGTAGCTGTTAGTTGTTTTATCTATTTATTTATGAACACATTGATCTTATGTCAATCACACGAAATCAAACCACTAGATGTTAATCGCCTTTATCGATGTAGATATATATAGATGTACAATTCATATTGCAGAGCACGTGCTAACGTGTAAAGCTCCACTTCAGGAGTTTCTCACGATTTCAAGTTGCACGTGGGTTACACATCACACTGGATTACGAACAAGAACATAAGAAACCCCGTTCGGAAATATGTAAGACATGCATTTAGATATTGGTTCCTGCTTTTAAGAGGACCGCGATGAGCAAATATTTGAACAAATATAATCCACCCCACTAGACATGTACTATATGTTCGACATGCATGCTAGTTCTACATTCAATAAGTGTCCATTCCTTTTCAGTGACCCAGCAGGTTGACTGTATAAGTATATTAAAGGTACACCCTACATAGTCAATGGACCTTGGTGCAACACAATGCGGGCTCAAGTTTCCGAGCCCGTCCAACCATTATAACCCATAGTTCGATCCATAATCTAATCTACAAATAATACACACGCTCGCTTTGTTATCCTATTACATTTTATAACCTTGTATCGAAATGGTCAAAATGATAATTCTCATGTTAAAACGACCGCATAATTACAAGTATGTCGATTCCGTGCACTGGAATAATTAGAATAATTGGTGTAGTAAATCTAAAATGGCGACTCATGGTGATCAGTAATTATACAAGGATATATACTGTGTTAGCAATTAGCTTTTTTTATTATTATGTATCATTATTTTTATATGAGTTTATCTTTTTTCTGTCCTTTATTACAGTCATCATTGATCAGTTTCATTTATTAATTCTTTTTCTTTCTTTCTTTTCTTTTGACGCGTGTTATTTGAAATGTTTCGAGAACAGTGCCGTAACTTTCTTTAATAATATGGTTATTATAATAAAATTATCAAAAGAGATACTTTGATATATTTTGTACCTATTTCGAAAGTATAAAAACAATTTGCACTGGTGTATAGTCCACAGTCACTATGACAACGTCGTATTTTTGATGACTTGACAAAAAAAAGCATGATGGGCATAAATGTGAATGAATGTAGAGCCCATCTGTTTATCAGAAATGGTTCTCCCTGTTCTGCTTTCTTCCTGAATGTGACAGTCCAGAAATTACAAAAAAAAAAAAAAAAAAAAATTAGGATCACTGACAAAATATATTTCAATCGTAATTATGTGAAATAAAGGCGTTTTTAGCTAATTAACTCGTAATAACGCGGGGAAATGCGTAATTACGAAAAAAAGGTATTATAATGCGAATATAAGGCGTTATTCTAATATTACTGAGAAGGGCATTTTAACGTGATTTGAAGGCAATATAACGCGAACCGAATGCGTTATAATGTAAAACATAGGCGTAATAATGCGAAATTGAAACTCGTAATAACGCAAAACAAAGGGGTTAAAACATAAAACAAAAGTGTAATGACGCTAAATAGTGGCGTAATGAAACAAAGGTGTTATAATGCAAAACAAAGGTGTAATTACGCGGAAAAGGCGTAACATCGCGAAGTTGAAACTTCGCTTCCGCTTCCGATACGATGCATATTGTAATACGGGAACAACAATACGTAGTACAATACATGTAGATATTGGTGTAGTAAATAATGTCACCTCATTCACCATTTTGGTGAGAAATAGCATGTTTAATGGAAAGTTAATTAACATCTTAACGAAAATTACACGATGTATTATAAACCAAATAACGCTGAGTATATCTTTTAGTTTTATGTTTAATTAGGATTCATATTTAGAGAAAATAAGTAATCAGTCAATACGATACTTGTCTAGGAAGGAAAAGATGTTAAAGGCCACAAATGAATGAAAATTTTCTTTTAATCATTCGAGACTTTGAATGGGTTTTTTTTCCCCACCATGATTTGTTTAAACCCGACTTTTTCTTAACATACGATTCAGCCGATTCGGGCGATAAACCTCGGACACATTGCATGTATTTCTCTAGAAGTATACTGGTTAAAAGTAATAGCGCAAAACAAAGGCGTTAAATCCTGCATAATCGCGTCTTCTTTTAAAGTTCGCGCTATAACGCCCTTGCCTCGTGTTCGCGATATTATGCTCTTTTTTTTCTTTTACGTAATAACGCCTTTTGTATCGCGGTGTTACGAATTTAAAGTTGCGTTATGATGCCTTTCTTTCGCGTTATTGCGAGTTCCAACTTCGCGTTATTATGCTTTTTTTCGCGTAATTACGCCTTAGTTTCGCCTATACCAAGTTTTAAATTTGGGCTTTTACACTATTTTCGCGTTATTACACCTTTGTTTTGTGTTATATTGAATAAATTTTCTTATACTTTTTATTCTCGTTACTATGTTGTTGTTATTGGGTTGTTTTTTGTTGTTTTTTTTGCGAAATTATGCGTTTCTCTGCGTTATAAAAAGTTTACCAAGCTAGCGTAAAACGCCTTTATTTCGCACTTTATAATATCTTAAGTAAAAAAAAGGTCAGTGATCCTAAAAGGCTTTTGTAAGAAATAACAAGTTTAGTTCATATTTTAACACTAAACATGTCGTATACGTATTGTAGATATATTTAAAAAGATTAAACTGTTAAGCGGAAGCTTTAATAAAATAATTGTGATAATACATGTGTAATAATGAAATAAATATGATAAAGTAATTATGATAAAACACGTGTAATAATGAAATAAATCTGATAAAGTAATTATGATAAAACACGTGTAATAATGAAATAAATATGATAAAGTAATGATGATAATACACGTGTAATAATGAAATAAATATGATACATTGGTTTACGGTCCCGAAAATCAAAACTGGAGATATATTAAAGGTATATATTTTGTGTACATTGAGAACGTATAAACACATGTTGTGGTTTTGTATCAAGTGAAGCACATAAATGTAGGAGTGTCGGTGTTTGACAGATAAAGCGTCACTTCAATTCCATGCGAAAGTGAAAACTAAATAAAGAATATTTATGACATTAAAATTCGAGTGTGTTTTGACAGGTCAAAGGTCACAGTGTGGACATGTTTATCGATGACTCACTTTCAGGGTGTCTGAACGGATATTAATAAAAAAACGGAAGAAATCAACCATCCATAACAATTTACCTCTTTATATTTGACGATAAAATATTGATACATGTACATGAATGATATGCGCTTCAAAATTTAAGCGTTTACCTCCCCTTGCTCGTAAGGGAGACTGATAGTATCTTATATCGCGGACATCACTCCCCAGCACTCCCTGAGGGATCCAGTAAAAATGGGGGACATCCGTCTGACAGTGGAAATACCATGAGATTTTCGGCTATAGAAATGTTGCTTTGTGTTCTATGATACTTTCACTTTTCAAATATCTCCAGCTACACGTAGTAATTCCCCAAGCATTGCTGGGCTTATCAGCTATCAACCAGCTGTATGATTTGAATCTTTTTGTCGGAACATAAGCCAAGGTCTGGTCCAACCCATGTTATCATGCATTTAATTATTTCACGAGAAACGATGTAATATAAACGTTCAGAGTCAGCTTGGATTTTTTTTATAATGTTGAAGCATACGAAATGCAAAGTTACGGACGCCAAGACGTTTCCCACTTGATCGATATTATCGATATAAATTGGTTAAAATCAATCGCCTGCTGACATATCCAACAACGTGCCAGAGAAACGGTTATTCTCGGGAGACTGCGCTAGGAAGAAAGCCAAACGACATCGATTTGTTCGCGCCCGTCTAGGACATGAATTTTGGCCACGTTAGCTCACCAGAGCACAGCGTGCTCAAGGTGAGCTATTGCGGGTGCCCTTAGGCGTCAACAATTTCATTTAAGATACCTCCTTTGCATGGAACATGGCATGAATGATCCTTGGGAAGTTGTTAAAATGAACTTGATCATGACATACAGAACTCTGGTTGAGTTGACATGGCAGCCAAAAAAAAAAAGACTTTAAAAATCATCTCCTCTGAAACCAATAGTCAGAATTTAATTTCATTTGGCACTAATGATAATCTAATAGCCAGTCCTCTACCATAATTGCTAAAACGAAGTTTATCCCTTGATCGGCTAGTTTCCTTGCATACTTTTTGTAGAATTATAACGTTGGAATTTATCAAATTGTTTCTTCAGAAATCAGTTTTTGTTTTGCACCACTGATACGTCATGGTCATCTACCGTAATTGTTTCAGCAGTATTGATCCCTTGATGATGATGATGATGATAATGGTGTGATGATGATGATGATATTGATGATGTGATGATAGTGCTCTGGTGAGTGATCTAAGGCAACCATGACATGACCCTCTTGTTAGTTTCCGGAGGAGTGAATGCAAGAGAATTTATGTATACACTGTAGCCTTCCATTTCAACAGATGATCGGCAATTCGCTAATTTGAATTTGAGGGGAAACCTCAAACGGACGTTTATTTTTCAATGAACAATGTTTGAAAATTAACATCAGCATGTAGGTATTTGGGAAGTGTTATTTACGTAGGTTTACGTCTTATTTCGGAGTAATATGGTTTATATTTCAGTAAAATGTGTGTTTGTTTGTTGGGTTTTACGTCCCACCGACAGTATTCCAGTCATTTGGAGAGGATATCTACTTGAAACAGATACGTATATATAATGCTGCCACACCGCAGTATCACGCCGTAAACATGTGGCATGATACAACACTCAGTCACATTATCCTGACACCGGGCCAACGAGTCCTGGAACTACCCTTATATGCTGAGCGCCAAGCAAGGGAGCTAATCCAGTACCGCTTTTTACGACATTGGTATCTCGCGGCCGGGGATCTTTCAGTCAAATATCCGTCATGAAACAAAGAAGATATTTGTCACACTGCTATATCAATCGTCTGGTCTTAGGAAACCAGGTCAAACACAAATGCCAAGCAGGGAGTTCGAATTCCACCGACCACATTTAGCGCAAAGTAATATGTACATGGCTATACTTAGCAGGAAATCTCACTATTTTTGTTACTCTGATAAATATACCCAAATATTTAACAAATATTTTTAGTTATTATATTAATTTATCACGTCAACATCCGTCATGTACCTGAATATTCCTTATCCCTTTACTTCATATTAATTCATTTTGACGCATAGGCAAACAGAGCAGACCCAGATCAGACAGCTCCTATAGGATCTGACCAGGGTCTCCTCTGTTTGCTCATACAGTACTGTAGCTCAGTTTCTGTAGAGTCTGTGTGGCAAAAAATAATTTCATGATTCCATATATCATTTTAAGTTCAGTCAATTAATTTATACATGCATATTCATGAGGTAAGGGGTTAAAACAGGAACGGCGGAGTGCATCTCTACCCAAGTATTACTTAGCGCTATTTTTAGAGTATTGTTGCTGGAATTCGGCTAGGGGTATACCCTCACCCCGACGACGCCAAGCAAAGAAAATATGCCAGTACTTTTATTAAAGATTTTGGTAAGTCTCGGCCAGAGACTTCTTTCGCGATTATCGAGGCGAACACTCTAACCACTCAGCCATCGGAACCAGTTGAAATGTGATTTAAGAAATATGTCAAGTTGATACATCCTTGTTAAGGATATGCCCATCCTTCATCTTAATAGTGTGCAGTTTTTGGTGGTGGTTTTTCTGTTTATAGTATCCTCTAAAAGTATCTTTAATTCATACACTGATGAGAAGTGCATGCATTTTTTGTTGATCCATGCAAAGTCTTATTAAATATTTTCATTGGTATCAAACATATGGAAAAAAAGAACATCTGAATTTTCAGTTATAAAAAGGGTTCCGGTAAAAAAATTGTTTGATGTTTGTATTTTGAAAATGGTATGCCTAATAACTTACTTTGATGTTAAAGTGCTTAAAGATGCCATAGGAAACGGATGGGAACACTTCAACAAAAGCCCATATATTAGTGAGGTCATACCACGTGGTATGTGACGTCGTAATCAACATCTTTACCCTCGACAGTTTAAATATTTTAATTCTTCACAAGTTTTTATGTTTAATGTTTAATAGTGATCTACACATAGCTCCCCCCTTTTTCGTGAGATGTAGTTTTTCCTGGCATTCCGGTAAACCTTCAGAGTTCTTAAAATTGTATTTATTACCGTGAAAAGTGCATGGCTAAAGTTTTCCCGAATGTAGGGAATTACTGTTCACCTGACAAAAGAATCACTAAGGCCTATATGTAGGACACACTTTTCTACTTGAAATGCACTTTATCCCAATAATATTTTCAGCAGTTTTCTCCTCCAAATTAAGGCAAAAGGTTCTGCTTGCGACATTTCAAAGTTACATCACATTACAGTGGTATGTCCACACTGAACAGGTGTAAAAATAAAAAAAATGAGTTGAAACTGCTGGGGTCAAGCTCCTTTGAAATCTCGTGAGATGAAAGGAAATAAGATGGAAAAGAGGCTAAAACAAGTTTGATTAATTTGATAAAATTTTATTAAATGAATTTCTTCAGACATGGTAAAGCAATGAACACAATCAACATGGCGAATATTTCATTCTGTCAAACTGATGAAACGTAGAGACATACATAACATGTGAAATGATGTGCTGGAAAAAAAATCCTGCAGAATACGATACTCAGACACAAACATGAGGACTATATATTGTATTCACTTTTATGTAAACATATCTAAGTCACAAACCTTTGAGGACAAGAAAATGCCACAAATCAAACACATCCCAATCTATCTTACATAAAGAGTTTCAAAAATCGTCTTAAATCCTTTTGAAAATATATATTTTTTTCTTTTGAATACAACAAATTCAACATTAAAGGGAAATAAAAAAAAGAAACATTAAGGGAAACAATAAAAAATGGTCAAGGTATCATAAGAATAATATCAGTGACATCCTTTATCCCTCCCTTCAATACAATTCAAGACTAGATAGGGTTAACCCATTATCTTATACAGACAGTATTCCAGTAACTATCTCAATATAGGTAATACTCAACATAAACTATATGTATCTCTTGTCAAATACACAAATACATGGAACTTCTTTATCATATTCTGAAAGGATTCAGCCTGCCATTCCTGTAATTTCATATATATTATTGTAGCCTAAAACCTTCTCTTTCATTGACATTTCATTGAATCTGTATAGAACATTTCATTAGTACATATACTCGTGACTAAATGAATACTTTCATGGGGTTATTTGTGAGGGGGGGAAAACATAGGTATACTTTACAGGTGTCTGACATAGGTATGCAGGTGTCCGACATAGGTATACTATACAGGTGTCAGACATAGGTATGCAGGTGTCTGACATAGGTATACAGGTGTCAGACGTAGTTTTACAGGTGTCAGACGTAGGTATACTATACAGGTGTCAGACATAAATATACAGGTGTCAGACAGGTATACAGGTGTCAGACAAAGGTATACAGGTGTCAGACATAGGTATAGTATACAGGTGTCAGACATAGGCATACAGGTGTCAGACAAAGGTATAGTATACAGGTGTCAGACGTAGATATACTATGCAGGTGTCAGACAAAGGTATACAGGTGTCAGACATAGGTATACAGGTGTCAGACGTAGGTGTACTATACAGGTGTCAGACGTAGGTATACTGGTGTCAGACATAGGTATACAGGTGTCAGACAGGTATACAGGTGTCAGACGTAGGTATACTATACAGGTGTCTGATATAGGTATACAGGTGTCTGACATAGGTATACAGGTGTCTGACATAGGTATACAGGTGTCAGACATAGGTATACAGGTGTCAGACATAAGTATACTATACAGGTGTCAGACATAGGTATACAGGTGTCAGAAGGTGTTTGAATACAAAATTAATAGATCAACAGATGACAGAAATGGACACAAAATGAATTAGGAAATTCAATGATAAGCATTATATTTTACTGCCTCATATGTAAACTAAATAACTTGAGTAAACAAAACAACAAAAAAACATGCATAATGCCACTCAACACTTTTAAGGTGGAGGTGGGTGGGTGGGGTGGGTATCTTTTTTTGGTTAGAATAAGAATCAAACTGTTTTGAATTTACTCAAAAGAATTATAAATAACAAAGTAAAAGGGATACTCTAGTCTGCATCAAGAAAATTATGTTACAAAATACTTATAAACAATCATTGCATACCCAAATATAAATGTTATGTATTATGTATTGCATGTGTTTCCAAAACTTTCCATGAATTGCAATTCTCAAACCATATAAACCGTTCCAATATATAGACTCCATCCATTTCTGATAACTACTTGATTCTCTAGATTCATGTACCGGTATTCATAACACAAATGGTTTCCTAACATACTGTTTGTTTATAAAGCTGCATCATTTACTAATAAATACATGTGTATGATTTAAGTTTTACTTGTTTTTAACTCCTTTACCCCATAAATACATGTTTTAACCCTTTCCCTCATAGAGGAAACCATGAAAAGACCTATGCGAACAGCATAAAACCATATCAGCCTGCGAGTAACTCGCAGGCTGATCAGGTTTTATGCTGTTCGCTGCTCCTCAGAGGTCTGGAAATGAGGATTTTGTAATTAAATTTGGTAAGGTTTAACTCTGGTTTTCTGCAGATCAGGCTTTATGTGGTACCTATTAAGTGCGTCAAAATGAGTCTATATGAGGGAAAGGGTTAAGGTATTAGAAAACAGAGCAGACCAAGATCAGACAGTTCCTGGATTAGGGTCTCCTCTGTTTGCTCATACAGTATTGTAGCTCAGATTCTACACAGTCTGCATAGCAAAGAAAAATCTTTTGTTTCATATACCATTTAAAGTTCAGTTAATTAATACTCATCATTTTGTTCATAAATATTCATGAGGTAAAGGGTTAAAAAATTTGACAATGGGTCAACATCACTTGTACATCTCATGTACTTTCCTCCAAATGAAGTCCTTAGAAAATGTAACTTTTGTTTAACTCTAATTCATACAATCCTAAACCTACAAATAGAATGAAGCATACACTAAACTTCATTGTCCCATGGTGGGAGGAAATATCGTACAACCAAGTCTAATCACAACAGTTACTGAGTAGGGCTATTTGCAAGCGATAGAGTCATTAAAGTTCTATCAAATATAATTCAGATCTTCAGAAAGAGGACATTCATTATGAGGACATTCATCATAAGATTGCATTTTATTAACTATCATCTTTCATACAATCAAATGAAAAAAATCCTATTTATTTCAAGCTATATTTACTTTCACCAGAGGACATAGAAAACAGTTTCCTATTTTATTGATCCCTCCCACCACCACCAAGTTTTCCATATATCCATAAGTATCTCCCATTGTAGCAGATACCTTTATCTCTTTATTGTTGAAGATTTGATTTCCTCTTGTGTATTTTTGTCAATCTTTTCCCCAAAACATGGAATAAATAAAATATCATATACATTTCACTGTTCCCTCAACTCATTATCACTCAGCTATGCCATATTGCACCGCTGACAAGCTAAATCTGACTGAAAACAGTTCTAAGGTAGACTGATGAGAAAACAGGACTATTTTCCCAAATGCTAATGCAAATTTTTTTGATATGATATAAAATTTCATATGTCTTTGTTTTTTTTTCATAAAAAGGATGGAACAAAAAGAAAACATCTCCAGGAATTATTATCATCCATACAAGTCAGGAAATTGGAATTTATCTTTTTTTTTTTTTTTTTTTTTTTTTTTAGAAAAGAAAAAGGTTTTAAGTTTTCTCAATTATGATTGTGAAATATGCTTTTACCAGTACTTTCCCAAATTAGTGATCACAGTAACACTTTATCAACCTATGGCTGTCAGGTTTATCTGACTTCATACAGATCCAATAGGTCATTCTCTTAAGAACTTATATGTGACAGAAAATATGAACTTCTAAAACTAGTGGTAAGTTGCAATACTGACCATTTTCATATTGAGCACATAATATGAAGGGGTGTTTCATGAAAGATATAAATTTCTAAGGAAATATGTACATTTTTATTATCTTATTAATATTTTATACAAAAAGATTGTACTACAGCAAGAAATACCATACATTTGAAATTTCAGAAAAAATGCATGAAATTATCAAAATATAAAATGACATGAACAGAAGAAATAAACTTTACCATAAGCAAAACTATTCAAATTAGGCATTACACTTTAATCTCAAGCATAATGATTGACTATTGTGTTTAATGAGCTTTACAAATGATTACTACTTCTACATTAAGATATGATCCAAATTCCATATACAAATCACATGTTGGAGACTGAATATATATAGTGCTCTAAGCTCATTCTGATTTAAGGCAATCCATCCATCATTAAATTATAACCATGTGTCTTCAGATGCTTTGAAAGACTTTAAAGCAGATGCAAGCATCCACAGACTTGAGTGATAGGCTCTTTTGCTTAAAGTTTATAAAGGCTTGCATTTACAATAAAATTCCTAAGATCACTTGATAGACCATGATCACAATTTAATGATGGATGGATTACCTTTCGTACAAAGGGGAGATAACTGCTGGAGGGTTAAAAAAACCTCTTTACAATTTAGCAAATAACATATGAAACTTTCTAACTAAATCAATTTAAACAAATTTCATGCAGTAACATACAAATAGGTCTATGACACCCAAGAATTAGAGACAAAGGTACTGTATAGCCATGAGGACTTTAAATTTACTGAACAGAAGTTACTTATGTAACAAAATGTCACTCTGAGGATCTGAAACCTGGCTGACCACAGACATGGTCACCAGCAATGATCATACACAAGACTGGATATCTCATTATGTTCTTCACACATGACTAAGCCATGTTTCCAATCCCAGCACTATTTCTCGTCCGGTACATCATACACTCCCTCCTCTTCCTGTCCTCCTTCCTCCTGTATGGGCGCCTTATCCTCGGCATTGGGTACCCACAGGCCAGAGTCCACACACCGCTTCATATGATATTCTGCCTCTTCCTTTGGAAGCTCTAATATAATTTTTTGTAACATTGCAATGTCTTTTTTGTCAAAACATTCTTTCATGGACTGCAACAGAGAAAACAGATTCTGAGTGTAACAATACTACTAAGAATTTCCTGAATATTTTCACTGACTTGAAAATTAACAAATAAACCATGTCTCAAATGTTTTTACTCAGAGGAAATACATGCTTACTTCCAAAAACAGATCTATGTTGTGTAAGTAAATGTGCCCATATAGAATGTGAAACATTTAGATCTGAAGTCCAATAAATCAATACATCACCCTAAGAGTAGAGCAGCTACATTTGTGTATGGCTCTTAATACATCCATTATATCATCAATTATTGAGATGACATCTCAGATGTAAGCCTTTATCTGTTAGTCCCGGACTTGTTGCAGTAAAAATTGTCCCGACTACGATGTAACAATATGTTCGTCTGCTGGAGTTAATGTCAAAGGTTGCTATGGGGTTTCAGTTATCTAAGTAATTCACTTTTTCTTCTTGTGACAGACACACTTAAGTATCACACTGGGGAAGATTATCATGTCATACTGTCCTGACAGAGGGCCAACCAGTCCTGGAACTACCCTCACATATACATGCTCAATCCAAAGTAAGGCCATTACAATTAACGATTAATCCTTAACCTCATACTGTACAGAATCATCTTGAAGTCTTGGCAAACGGAACAAACCCAGATCAAACTCTCCTCTGTTTGCTCATACAATATTGTATCTCAGATTTTACACAGTCTTCATGGCAAAGTGAAATTCATTTTTGCATGTACAATTTATAGTTCAGTAAATTAATATTCATCACATCATAAATCTGTACATGAATATTTATGAGGTAAATGGTTATAAGAAATGGTAGAGAATCAATTCCTGGTATCTTGCACAGAGGCACTACACATTGAGGCAACTAAAATAACACTGACTGAGATGTAGGGACTAATATATTTGTGTAGACTCTGGGTAACCCCTATGCCATCAAGAAGTGGCTATCAGGTTCTGTGACCTTGACCCATACAGAATTAAGGAATACTTGAATGTCATGTAGATAGACCAAGTGACCTTGACCCCCACAGAACTAGCTAGTATTGTAATTCACATGAATGTATGGGCATTGATCAAGCAATCAAAAAAAAACATAATTAATGAATGTCATGTAGAGAGACCAAATAGCCTTGACCCTTCCAGAATTAGCTGTTAGTAACGATATACATGAATGTTGTGAAGATAGGCCAAGTGACCTTGACTCCTACAGAGCAAGGTATAGTCAGCATATACATGAATCTCCTATAGTCAGACCATGAAACTGTGACACACAGACCCACACAGTACTACACTGTAAAGACCCACCTCAGGCAGGGATTCAAACACCTCCACTGGATCCAGACCTCCTGGGCCCAGTCTCTTCTGTCTCTCCTCCTGCAACACATAGGATTACATGCTTTAAAACATTATAACACATGCATTATTTTCTGATATATGCATGGTTCAAAGTGATGTATATTGCATGACGCCACATGACTGCGTGATAAAATAAACAGACACATTTTTATCCCTTTTAAAACTTTGTAGTCTAGTAAATGTTTTAAAATGAAAATAGGGTTTTTTATTGTGAGATTCATTGCAGACTACACCTTGTTGCGTTCATATGCTTTGTAATCAGTCACTAAGGTCTCTTCACTTAACCCTTTCCCTCATATAGACTCATTTTGACGCACTCAATAGGTACCACATAGAGCCTGATCTGCAGAAAACCACAGTTAAACCTTACCAAATTTAATTACAAAATCCTCATTTCCAGACCACTGAGGAGCAGCGAACAGCATAAAACCTGATCAGCCTGCGAGTAATTTAATTACAAATCCTAATATCCAGACCACTGAGGAGCAGCGAACAGCATAAAACCTGATCAGCCTGCGAGTTACTCGCAGGCTGATCTGGTTTTATGCTGTTCGCATAGGTCTTTTCATGGTGTCCTCTATGAGGGAAAGGGTTAACACTGTGTATCATTCTGCAATATATCACAGAAAACGAAACTCTATTTCCTAATATATTGAGTATCCTTAACAACGATTTAGGGACTTATGTGCAGAAATATTGCATACAAGAGAAGTTATCAAGCTCCTTTTAAAAGGAGGTACTTGAATAGTTAAAGGACAAGCACATTTATCCACTAAAGCTTTTAGGAATTCAGCAATTACGTCTCAGCTGTTGCATCTAAAATACAAATTTGTATGAAGACTCAGTGTAGAGAGGACTGAGAGAGTTTATTTGTAATGAGTAAATATTTCCATTCATTTCAACAGAAAAGAATATTATTCCCAAAAAGAAACAAGTCATTAATCAGTCTGTGAATTCCTTTATTTGATTGATGTTGTGCTAGAGTTTTTTTTCAATTGGTAAAGGGTTTAACGTCAAGTTCTACAGACCTCTTCATGTTCTTTGATGGCCTCATCTATCTTCTGTTTGGCCCTGGCTCGTATTCTCTCCTTAAAACTGTTCAACTCATCATTAAATGCATCCATATACTCCTTCTGTGTTTGTTTTATTCTGAAATGAAAGAAAGAAGTCAACATTTACAGACAAAGAATGTGCAGCATGCTTTTGAAAGAGATTTTTCAGTAAAAACCAACACACCAAAACTTTCAGAAGGTCAAATTTTATCTTTCAGGTTTTTCACTACTTCACCTCTATGCCCCATATTTTAAGAGAGAGAGAGAGAGAACAATTTTTTTTTTTAAACACGTGTCACCTGCTAAAGCCTGATGGAAAAAGTGTGACAGACAGACAGACCGACAGACAGATGGAAGACGGAAAAGTGATCCCTATACATCACCTTCGCTTACAGCTGGTGACTCAAAGAGAGAGAGAGAGAGAGAGAGAGAGAGAGGGGGGAATTTTGAAAGAAAGCAAGAGTGAGGGAGGAAGCTGCATTTTCACAAAGCAAGAGAGAGAGCTGCATTTCCAGAGAGAGAGAGGGGGAGAGCAGTAGCAGCATTATATACAAAAGAGAGAGGGGGAGGAGAGAGAGAGAGAGAGAGAGGGAGACTTACCTTGAGAAGAAAGGGTTTGACACACTGGCGGGGGTCTAGTTTCATCTGTTTAGCCAACTCCAGGATGAACTGCATCACAATGGTCTGATGTGCCACCTGTTCCATCAGGCTGTGTTTCTGTAAGATTGACCTTACATACATATCTGGTGCTGTCACAATGGCCTAGTTGCTTCAAGTGCAATATATTTTGAGTTTCCTGGCCACTAAAGCCGGAGGTGTATGCAAAGGGGAAGATTCTTTGTCACATTTTTGGATACATCCCCCACCCCTATCCCATTTCACATGAAAGTTATCTACAGCTGTTACCTCTTGAAGGGGAGACAACTAAGAAGAAAAATTTCTCTTTCAAGGGAGACAACTATGAAGAAAGTACAATACACAATCTAAATATATGGCCTCCCTTGTAACAGGAATATGATAGGGACAAACATCAACTGAAAATACCTAAATTTCATCTGGGTCAATCATTTTTACTTACAAACTTACTTTTAGTCTTAAGAGAAAAAGACAGATCCCCAAATGATCAACCTCCTGTTTCTACATTCTTGACTCAGTTTAAAAAGTGCATATTTTAAAAGCTTTTCTTAGCTTTAGACATATCAGTGACATAAGGTCATAGTAAGGAAATTTTATACATTATAATAAATTCAATTTTAAATTTTTTTTAAAAATAAAGATATAATGAATTGTAAAGTTTGTCTCTCTTGTTATGAATATGTTAAGTATAATTTTAATATATTAATATTAAATATATATGTTTTTTTTTTAAATAAATCAATATTAATTATATAATAATTAATTCATATAAATCACTAGCATTATTTTTAATGAACTGAAAGCCCTCCTAACTCACTGTATAGAATTGTTTAATGATATACCTTGCTTACACCATTAAATTCTGGGTAAAATAAATATATACCAAAGGCCCACATTAAAATACAATTAGCTCATTTTGAGAGCCACAATGGCATGACAATGATCTACTTTTATGATTAGAATTTACTGAAAAGATTGCTTGGCTGGTAAATACAAATAGAAACTGAACCATGTGAAGTAGGGGTATGTACAGTGCCTATCATGCTTTTCTCCTTCACTTTCCAGTTAAACCTTTTTCTTCTCTATCAAGAGAAAGTCTCAAAATTTATATAACATAAAACTGGAAATGTGAAATGTATTTCTATATTAAGAATTAAAGCATATCTTAGCACATAACTTTAATATTTTTGATGGCGTCTGAGCCTGGGCTAGCAATCAAACAAAGGTGCCCTGCACTCAGTTAACATTAACAGTCCCTAATGTTTATGTTTACATCCCCGTCATATCATCGTGTACTGAATGCAAGCAGGGAACCAACTATCAAACAGTTTAGAGTGCTATCCTAACTGATCACTGGCCAAGATTTATACTCAGAACCCTCATATCCTTGCTCTTTCATGCATGTTTGCTTGTAATCTAACTGGAACACCCCCAGCACCGGAGACCCACTATTGCTCATTCCGTTCCTCCATACAACACCCGTGGGATTATTAGTTAGCATTTGCCAATTATTGATTATTTGAAAAGCCGTGCCACTATTTGCAACCCCACTAAGCAGTAGGGATTTTTGGACCAATAGAAACTCTTATACTTACGGCACTTAGACAAACCTTTACTGGCTTACAGATTTTAGATCTTCAACTGAAGAGTACTCATTGGTGTAAACAGTATTTTGATTGGTCGATGTACCTCTTATGAATTTCCTTATAACAATAAAATGCTAGCTAAGTATCCCACAGCTGACAGATGTAATAGGCAGCCATGGGTATCTGACATTGGAACACCCCTTGAGTCTTACACACTTACCTCTTCTATCTCCAGGTCTATACACCAGAGGACAAGATAGTTTGCCGTTTCGTCACACACCAAGACCGGGTGCTTCATCAGGAAGTCCTGGCTGTCGTCATAGCGACTGTACATCCCAAATTTCATGATCTCCTTTTTGTATAGCTTAGTGTGGCTGGCCTGACAGAGAAACATCAAATCTTATTTTGTACACATTCACCAATCAGTCATGTTTATTGTTATAATTCATATAAATAAATTATTTACATGAATTTTATGTTCCATAGAATATAAGATTCATAAATTGTTTCTTCAAATATGTTCAGTACATATCCTATTTATTATATGAATACCTTTCTTCACAGATTTGATAAAATTCATATCTTGGAAAAAAAATCAAATGAACTGGGCCATATTTTTCTCTTCCTACACACCCCCCCCCAAAAAAAAACAAAAAAACAACAACAACCCCAAACCAAACAAACAAGAACACACTCCCGATAAGTTAAACTGATTAACCCTTTCCCTCATAGAGGAAACCATGAAAAGACCTATGCGAACAACATAAAACCAGATCAGCCTGCAAGTAACTCGCAGGCTGATCAGGTTTTATGCTGTTTGCTGCTCCTCAGTGGTCTGGAAATGAGGACTTTATAATTAAATTTGGTAAGGTTTAACTGTGATTTTTCTGCAGATCAGGCTTTATGTGGTACCTATTGAGTGCGTCAAAATGAGTCTATATGAGGGAAAGGGTTAAAAGAAATACATTAATGAATATGTGAGATTATGGCTTCCTGTTTGCTCCAAAAATATAGAAGCTAAGATTTTATAGTCTGCATAGCAAGGAAAAAACCCATACACGATTTTTAAGTTCAGTACTTCAATATTCAAGTCCTTCATTTGTAAATGAATATTCACAATTTAATTAGTATCTATACACACTAAAAATTTAAAAAATTATTTATTAAGAAAATAGCACTTTTTATTACTGCAGTGGTGTATTATACATAAATCAGTTTGAAAGAAAACATGGACAAATTACCATTTTATCTGCTTTCTCGTCTTCTGATAATTCCTTCTCTTCCACTGGTTTTGATTTATTAATAAGCTGAAAAATTAAATCAACATCTTTAATATCCATTACATCAGGGGGTTTTCTTAAGTGGACGCCCACTTGCCCGCGCCGGGTTAAAATCACTGCGGGCAAGTGGTGTTTCAAAGAAGATAGCCCTGCGGGCAAGTTTATATATGTAAATGAAATCTTTCGATTTTTTTTTTATTTTCTATAGTATATCAGGGGTAAAATGCTTGCAAATTGTCTTTGATATATAATAACTAAAATTCACCTTAATATTACACAAATTTAGTTTTAAACATCAACAAACATCAACTAACTTCAAGATCGGGCAACCTGTTTTCACTGGGGGCTAGTAGATGTTCAAAGTAACTTGCCCCCTGGACAAGTGAAAGTCAAATCCTTAAGTAAACCCCTGTTACATATATTCTATTTTTTCTTTTTTGGTTCAGATATTAAAATAAAAACACTATCATCGGCCCTTCATCACTACATTTCACAAAAGGGGCCATCATGGTCAAGTGGTTAGTCTCTGACTTAACTTTCACTTATTCCCTTATAGCTGTGTGTTTGAGTCCCAACCGGGTCACACTCAGATTTTTTCAAACCTTCCAGCTGGCTTGCCTGTTCAGTGGTTCTACCCAAGTGCTTCTGTGTGGTATCAATGCAATGGCTTTGCTTGTTTGTTTGTTGGGAATAGTGTCCCTTTAACTGTATTTCAGTCATTTGGAGACTATGTCTACATGCAATGGATATAGTGCTGCAACACTGCCATATCACATACATGTAAAATGATACCACATTCAGTCACATTATCCTGACATCGGGCCAATCAGTCCTGGAACTACCCTTATATGTTTAGCCCTAAGCAAAGGAGCTATACATTATACCAGTATCAATTTTAATGAATTTGGTATGTCGAGAATTGAAGCTACAACCTCCAACACCAAAAGGCAATCACTCTTACCACTCAGCCACCAGGAACAGTGGCAGCAATAGTTAACAACAAGCATACAACTATTTAGATTCTCAACATCCTTTCTTGTCAGTCTTGAAACAAAGTCTACAAAAAAAAAAAATGAAAAACAGAAGATTTTCATTTTTTTATTTTTTTGCCAGTCAGTCATACATTAAAGTTTGTTTTATACTCACTGTTTTGGACTTTCCATCATGGCAGATTGTATCAATATTTAATGGTGTTAGCTGAAAAGTTAAAGAATAAAAAACAATCAAAATCAAATAAGTACCAATATATTAACCTTAATTGAAATACCTCTTAGTTTTGTCATTTGCTAGAAAATATGAGGTCTATTATTTGAAAGCTTTTTGTCTGGGGCCTTTATTTGGTGATATTGAAAAACAAATGTTTTGGCCATGATATTTACCTTATCCTCATTGGTCCACTAAAATGAAACTTTCGTTTATGATAGTAGGTGATGTTTGATAGTTTTATGAAGATGGGTTTATTCTGGCACAGTAAAACTGTCAAAATAGCCTACATTAAAACACCTTTTATAATGAGACAAACAGTAATCATCAATTAAAATGTTTCCCCATGAATATTCATGATACAGCAGTTAATAAATACTTTCAACTACTGAGCTGAAAACATTTTATTTGCAGAGTCTTTAGACTGCTTATGTAAAATTCTCTTGAATTTAAATCTCAACTTACATAAGAAGAGCTCTATCTAGTCCTAAGGTACACTGTAATCCAACTTTGACACTGAATAAAAGTCTTGCTTTAATGCAAAAATCATTTTTGGGGAACAATGTGGGATACATTACACACATAACTGACATATTATTTCATCAAATTAAAAATTGACCACATGATTATGAAAAAGCAGGGATTTCTTTTCCTTTTATTTTTTTATTTTGAGAGTATGACATTTACCTCTGAAATTGGTAATTTTCACATCATTTTTGGTAAAACTGGGGATTTCTTTATGAATCATCATTTAATTTGTACCAGTATATAGTTAGTTAAGACATTTATATGTCTGCATATTAAACAAGCATGCATTAATCTTGGTAACTTTGTAGCCAAGAGAGCTAAATCTGTTTTTTTTTCCCTTCACTTTTTGGGGTGAATTTTTTTTCAGAAATCTCAGATTGGAGAAAAAAGATGGGGGACATAGTCAAATAATGGCTATAAAAATCCCCCCCCCAATAAAAACAACAACAATAACAACAAAAAAAAGACTGCAATGAATTTATGTGTAAATTTACTGAAAGAAAGCTTACATATAAAAAAAAGATGAAAAATCTCTTCTCTCAAGGTGTACCAATGCACTCACTATACATCAAGTTGATCTCACGAACAGTGACACCACAAAAGTCAATGTGTCCTTCAATGTTCTTCAAAGATTACATAACCCCATCAGGATGACAGAATGACAAACAAACTGAGTACACTACAGGGTCATAAAAGGTCAAATATCAACTGGTTTCTTATTGTTTTTATAATAGTTAAATACAGATTAGTCTCTCTTTCTCTCCATCAAGGGCCTGGCACACATACTGTTGTTGTCTTTTTTTTCTTTTTTTTTTAAGTGGATCAGATTTTGAACTTTTAAAGAACTGATTTTGTAATACTGATGTAAGAATTTACATGCTTTTGTGCCAGTCATGTTGAAAACAACAACAACAACAACATGTTTATTGAACTGGTGGATGTAAGCTATTATATTCCTTTGTTTCATAAATATGCAAAAGAAGGTGTGTTCTCAGTTATGTAGTTTTTTTTTGATGTTTTGAGTTTCCAGTATTTTTATTTAGTATTTACATCCAACAAGTTACATGGGAGAAACAATATCTTTATCTGGCATTAATAATATAGCTTAATACTTCCTATATAAACATCATGAGAAAAATAAAACAAAACAACAACAACAGTAAACAACAACAACAACAACCCCCCCCCCCCCCAAAAAAAAACAAAACTGTTAGCTTACTTATTGTAGTTTAAGTGCAAAAGAAAAGTTGTCAGACATTACAGATTGTTTTTATTGGATTATACATTTTTGAAGAAAGCTGAATCTATCAACTTAAAACAAATAATTTTGCATAGATCGAGATATGGGGAAAAAATGGACATGCTAATGAAATGCATTTACTGTTCTACATTGATGTGAAACATGTTCTTACAGCTTTTACTAATTTATCGGAACTGTTCCTGAATTGGACCAGTACCAGTGAACTAGTGTTTTGACATCAAATTACAGTCACGTCCCTCCCACCCCACATACTGATTTTCATAGCTAGAACTGGGCATGGTAATTATCTCTGTCAGACCCCCACCCCCCACTCCTCCAGGACAAATAGCTGGATCTTCGCACTAACAGCACTAGTCCCCAATGAGATTCAAATCCACAACTTTGCTATCTGCGGTCATGTGCACTACCTCTTGACAACAGCACCATCAAGATAATATTATGTTGAGGGCTGGCCATGAAGCTGTCCTATCTTTTTCTGTTTCTTAATTCCGGATACTCAAATGACAAAAAATGGTACAATTTGGTCAAAAATTGACAGAGACTATTCTAAACAAGCAGTTAACAAAATAGCTGTTACTAATAAAGTAATAAAAAATTCCTTTGCATGCATTTGCATTCATTCACAAGACATGCTAGAGCTTTTTCACCAATTTTTAACACCTTTGCACTAGAAAAAAAAAATCAAATTGAAAAGGCATGGGTCATCTTCTTAAAACAGAAAAATCCCTGATTTAAAGGTTAAGCTGGGGGTCAAGAGGAATTTGGAGGTTAAAAATTTCAAATATTGCAGAAAAACATCTGATTTCAATGCAATTTTAGCTGATGATTTCAAGCTACAATCGGTTATTTATGAAAACCCTACTTTTTAGAGATTTTTTAGAGGTGCTTTTTAGAGATTGGCAAACAGCTTGTAAGAAACAAACAGGCTGATACTTGCAATGTAGGTCAATTTACTAATGTTTCTCATGCAGTGGCAGGTTAGCTGCGTATGCAGATATAAATATGAAGAATTTTGGAGGAAGGAGACACAGCGACGAAGAAACTGTGACATAGTCACACTCCGAGTGTGTGACCTGTCAGGTGTGTATTATAAATCTTACACTTGAACTGACAGTAATGGGCGGTCAACTGATGGTCATTAATATCCAACAAGCAGGTCACATTCGTGCTTGTATGTCTGTATTTAGATTATACATGTGTATATTGTTTCTAGACTGTTGCAGTAACAGAAGAAATTTTCATACGAACATTCTTCTCTTTTCTTCATCCTTTTTTCCTTCTTTTTTTTTTATCTTCTCTTTTCTACATCTTTTTTTTCTTTCTCTTTTTTTTAAATCAAGTTTTATGCAGGAACAACTATATCTATTAGTTTTGTAAAGATTTGTAAAAGTGTTTGACACACACACATATTTATTTACACTCAAAAGAATTTCTAAAGGTCCACCTTGATTTATGGCGCACAGTTTACAACCACCGTGTCTGATTTATCTTTAGGGTGTTTCTTTTACTGCCAACATTTCAACAGTCAAACAAATGTGTATGTACATGAAAAATATTGTACAACATTTTTACTTATACATTGTTTGAAATAAATAATTTTGCTTGAATTTAATGCATAACCATAATTCTGTAAAATTATGAAAAATCTTAAGTGGACATTTAGAAATTCTTTTGAGTGTATATATTCATCCCGATAAATTAACACTGATATTTTTGTTATACAGGAATATCATCTCTTTAAATCTTTACCCTTTCTTTTTTCTTCAGCTCTTCTTCCTTTTTTCTGTATTCTTCCCCTTGCTTTTCCATTTCAGATACTTTCAACTTCATCTTCTCCAATTGTTCAGTAGCTGCCTGTAAAAGAACAATACAAAGGCATGGAATAGGAAGAAAGTTTCAAAATCCACAACTCTATTACATAATAAAACTCTTGCTGGAGGTGATGGATACCTCCATTACAAAACTGTTTAAAGCAACTCATTTACTGATGGCCACTGACAAAAAATATGATTTTTAACTAGCTGTTTGTATTACATGTATCAATACCCTTTGTCACCAAATCTAAAGCTTTGTGATTAAAAAATAATGGGTGGTTTCTTTATCACAGGCAAAAGTGTTAAGAATGGTATTGAAGCCATATTTAGAAACAAGAGGGCCATGGTGGCCCTGGAACACTCACCTGAGAATAAGGTATTTGTGGGAGGAAAAGAAACAGCAAATATCTTATAATATTGTGAAAAATGGGTTCTGCCCTTTGCCAGCCATAAATCAAGTGAGTACTTTTGGACAAAAGGAATTTTTAAATTTGTACTATATGCATATAAGGAAAATGGGCTTCATCCCCTGGTGGCCATGTTTTTTCAACGGATCAAAATAATTTGAACAATTTTTGTAGAGTGTGACTCAAGGTACATCTGTGCCAAATAAATTTGAAATCCAGCCAGTACTTTTGGCCAAGAAGATTTTCAAATTTGTACTATACACATATTAGGAAAACGGGCTCCGTCCCCTGGCAGCCACATTTTTCAAAGAATCAAAATAATTTGAACAATCTTGGTAGAGAGTGATCTAAGGAACATCTGTGCCAAATAACTTTGAAGAAATCCAACCAGTACTTTTGGCCAAGAAGATTTTTGCAGTTTTTACTACATGCAATATATATGGAAAACAGGCTCCGCCCCAAGGCGGCCATGTTTTTCAAAGGATCAAAATAATTTGACCAATCTGGGTAAAGAGTGACCCAAGCAACATCTGTACCAATTAAATTTGAAATCTGGCCAGTAGTTTTGGAGAAGAAGATTTTCAAGATTTTCATATTTTTTTTCTTTCTGTTGCCATGGCAACCAGATTTCTGCATGGAATGACATAATTTGAACAAATTTGAAAGGGCATCACCAAAGGAACATTCCTGTAAAGTTTCATCAAAACTGGCCCAGTGGTTAAGGAGGAGATGTTGTTTAAAGAAAATTAACGCCAGAGGTACGCACGGATGACAGACGCCGGACAAAAGCAATCACAATAGCTCACCATGAGCATGTTGTGCTCAGGTGAGCTAAAAACCTATATTTGGAATTTCATGTGCCATCACAAGAGTGATCACATTCACTCTTAGCACATGTGCTCACTTCACAGGCTAAACTTATGAATTCACTACCAGGAACGGGTGAAGACGCCAAGTTGTGGAACATGTCACATGGTACCACAAGTACCTGCTTTGGGGATACTGTATTCTATATTTAACCAATTGCTCTAAAGTGGTGTTTAGGAAAATGGGATTTTGCCATGAGATGAGACATACACTTGAAGAGTTTATGTGTCAAGAGACAAAGACTTCATCAACATTAATGAGGGAGATTAAAAAAAAAAAAAAAAAAAACATTTTAATTTCTACCGATCATCTGTGCACAAACTACTTTAATACATAACTAGTTGCTTTATTAGTCCATTACCAGTGTAAACCAGAGGGGACTATAGGTTTGCCCTCCGTCAGTCCGTCCAGATGTCTTGAAATCTGGATCCCTCGATAACTTAAAAACCGTTTAAGATAATATTATAAAACTTGGTATATGATAGATGGCAGTAAGGAGATTCTGCACGTCACTTTGTTTTTTTTCTCTCAGACCAAAATTCTGGTTGCTATGGTAATGGAAAAATTATGCACCTCACTGGTAGGGAACTCATGTATTGCTTGCAACACCAGTTACTTGTTTCTCTGTAAATTCTGTCCATTCACCACATTTACAAACATGTTGCATGTTCGAATCAATACAATTTGTTTATAGCAGTTGATGCTTTGGCTCAACACAGCATTAGATAAACTTTTTGTTTTACAGGATCAGATGTGTCCGGATGGGAAAGGAAAACTTTACTTAAGTTTATAACTTTAAGATAATGTTGTGTAAGGAAAAGATAGCTAACCACACATTTCACATAACTGCATTTATCATCCAGTTGCCTCAAACCCCAAACATGATGTGTTGTCACAGTTACTAATGTAAGACGGGATGGAAAGCATGACCTATTTTGGACAGTCATACAAAATCTGCATCTCTGTCATATGTCAAATTGTTTCAAAACTCATTTTCACCGACATACTTAACCTATTTCTGATAAAGTAAGGTGTTTAAATGCAAATATGACAGGAATAGTCTATATATCATCATCACATGACCACATCATCACATGACCATGCTAATTTTCCTACTTACATGTATATAAGGAAAACAATCCTAAAGGGATATGGTGTCAGTTTACAATTATGATTTGTAAACATAGTATCTTAAAAAACAAGAAAGTCAGTAGAACTGACAGATGCTCCCCGAAGAACGTCATTGTTACAAATAAGGCCTTGGTCAATGGGTGGGAGGATATGTTGAAATCCCCATTCCTAAATCATATCTATTCTCCTCATCAGATGAGATGTTTTACCAACTCTAATTTGGAGACTTAGTATTACTATTTAATATGATAATACGTGTTACTCATCAGATCTTTCATTGATTTTTTTAAAGTTTTTATACTACTAAAAATTAAGTCATACATTTCAATGTGTGCTCATATCAAAGAGGTTAACCAACACTCTTGACATATGACTGGATATTTGAAATAGTGTATAATTAACAATTAGCTGACATGATTATACTGACATTACTAGCATATTGAATTTTGTGGGGTTTTGTTTAAATGATATCTCCTGTTAAATTAGGCAAATGACATGAATATTAGTCAACAACATGGTTGTAGGGGCCATAACTCTCTTAAAAATTGAGGAACCAGGTCACGTCGACGATATGCATATCTACTCTTGGTAATAAAGCTTCCCATAAAGTTTCATTAATTCAAGCCATTAGTTCCTGAGAAATAGCCCGGACAAGAATCATGCAACATGAACTAAAGGCCAAAAAGTCAAGGGGCCATAACTCTGTGAAAAATTGAGGAACCAGGTCACGCCGACGATATGCGTATCTACTCTTGGTGGTAAAGCTTTCCATAAAGTTTCGTTGAATTCAAGCCATTAGTTCCTGAGAAATAGCCCGGACAAGAATCATGCAATATGTACTATAGGCCAAAAAGTCAATGGGCCATAACTCTTTGAAAAATTTAGGAATCGGTTCATGTGACGATATGCGATCTCCTCTTGGTTAAAGCTTCCATAAAGTTTCTTGAATTCAAGCCATTAGTTTCTGAGAAATAGCCCGGACAAGAATCATGCAATATGTACTATAGGCCAAAAAGTCAAGGGGCCATAACTCTGTGAAAAATTGAGGAACCAGGTCACGCCAACGATATGCGTATCTACTCTTGGTGAACAAGCTTCCCATAAAGTTTTGTTGAATTCAAGCCATTAGTTCCTGAGAAATAGCCCGGACAAGAATCATGCAATATGTACTAAAGGCCAAAAAGTCAAGGGGCCTTAACTCTTTAAAAAATTTAAGAATCGGGTCATGCTGACGATATGCGCATCTCCTCTTGGTAATAAAGCTTCCCATAAAGTTTCGTTGAATTCAAGCCATTAGTTCCTGAGAAATAGCCCGGACAAGAATCATGCAATATGTACTATAGGCCAAAAAGTCAATGGGCCATAACTCTGTGAAAAATTGAGGAACCAGGTCACGCCGACGATATGCATATCTCCTCTTGGTGATAGAGCTTCCCATAAAGTTTCATTGAATTCAAGCCATTAGTTCCTGAGAAATAGCCCGGACAAGAATCATGCAATATGAACTATAGGCCAAAAAGTCAAGGGGCCTTAACTCTGTGAAAAATTTAGGAATCGGGTCATGCTGACGATATGCGCATCTCCTCTTGGTAATAAAGCTTCCCATAAAGTTTCGTTGAATTCAAGCCATTAGTTCCTGAGAAATAGCCCGGACAAGAATCATGCAATATGTACTATAGGCCGAAAAGTCAATGGGCCATAACTCTGTGAAAAATTTAGGAATCGGGTCATGCTGACGATATGCGCATCTCCTCTTGGTTATAAAGCTTCCCATAAAGTTTCGTTGAATTCAAGCCGTTAGTTCCTGAGAAATAGTCCGGACAAGGAAAGTGTGACGGACGAACGGACGGACGGACGAACAAACGGACGGACGGACGGACGAAGCGGCGACTATATGCGTCACCTTCGGTGAGCATAAAAATGTATATATTACATATCATAAAAATTAAACTAAAGAAAAAACATACCTTTTGCCAAAGTACTTTTCTGGTTCAACATAAATAAACTCAAAAAGATACCTTGTTTGAAGGCATGTGTTAAAGGTTTAATGGACTTGTTTGATAACTGTTTGTGTAATTCTATGCAATGACAATGATTTTGTCATGATTTTTGTACTAATACTGATTTGAACAGCTAAAGACCAAAACCCAAATGGCTGTTGTGCTTCATTACGATTACAAAATCATTCCAAACAAGTAATAATTGTAACAGTGAACTGTTACTAAGTCTCCCAAAGTTTCTCCTTAGGAAATCATATCTGAACGGTTTTTGAGAAATAAGGTCATAAGTAAAGTTGAGGGGGTGGGGCCTGACCCCTGGGTGACCTTAGGGGACACCAAAATAGTTCCATTCAATCTGTCTCATCATGAGGAACAAGAATATACATGTATATGGTTTAGGGGTAGGGAACTTAACATTTTTTTAGATATATAAGGTCCTGAGTAAAATTCAAGGGGTGGGGCCTGACCCCTTGGTGACCCATGTGAACATAAAAGAAGTACCATTCAATCTGCCTCATCATGAGGAACAAGAATATACATGTATATGGTTTAGGGTTGGGAATCTGAACAGTTTTTGAGATAAAAGGTCATAAGCAAAATTCAGGGGGTGGGGCCTCGGGGGACACCAAAGTAGTACTATTCAAGTCTTCTTATTATGAGAAACAAACAAGAGGGCCATGATGGCCCTGAATTGCTCACCTGATAAATATTGCCTTCATTGCCTTTTATAACACAGTCATACTGAATAAATCTACTGAGTACAGCAAAATAATCGTAATTCCACACAAAAACTGTACCTGTGGTCCAAATTTTGATTTAAAGCTATAAAATCAAGTGACACCTAGGGGGGACCAATTTTGACCCAAGAGCCATGATTTGAAAACTTGGTTCTGGTCTACAAGGTCATGTTACATACCAAATATCTAAACCCATGATCATTGTGGTGTCTGACAAGGAGATCTTTTAAAGACTCCCCTATATAAGTCTATGAAAAAGCCTTTTTTAAGACTCCCCTATATAAGTCTATGAAAAATCAAGTGACCCCTGGGGCAAGGCCAAATCTGAACCATGAGCCATGATTTAAACAAACTTGGTATATGTCTATAACTTAGTATAAGGCCATGTAACACCTAATATCTAAACTCCAGGCCTTGTGGTTTCTGACAAAAAGATTTTTCTAGTTTGTCCTATATATAAGCCTATGTAAAATCAAGTGACCACATGGACAGGGCCAGTTTTGACCCCTGGGCCATGATTTGAACAAACTTTGAAGAGATCCACTAGACAATGCTACACACCAAATATCTAAACTTCAGGCTTTGCGGTTTCAGAGAAGAAGATTTTTCTAGTTTCTTTTCCTATATAAGCTTATGTAAAATCAAGTCAACCCTGGGGCGGGGCCAATTTTGACCCCAGGGTCATGATTTGAACAAACTTGGAAGAGTTTAACTAGACAATGCTACACACCAAATATCTAAGCTCTAGGCCTTACAGTTTTACAGAAGAAGATTTTCAAAATTTGCATTTTGAAAATCTATTATTTGCTCCTGTGACCTACTTTTTCAACCAATCAAAATAATTTGAACAACTTTGTTAGAGAACATCATAAAGATGATTCCTGTGAAGTTTGGTCAAAATCAATTCAGTGGTTACGTAGGAGATGATGTTTAAAGGAAATTGTTGATGATGGACGTGCGCACGCACGGACGGACCACAGATGATCGACGCCGGACAAAAGGCAATCACAAAAGCTCACCATGAACACGTTGTGCTCAGGTGAGCTAAAAATATATGATTCGGGGTTTGAAATGTGAAATATTTAACCAAATACATTTTTTTAATGCAAAAATCCATCTTTGAGGGGGTGGGGACTGACCCCCAAGGACCCCCCCATTTACAAAAATCAGGGGAACACCACTTCTCATTGAGGACTGTAAGTGTGTGAATTTTTATAAAGAAAGGTCAAGCGGCCTCCAAGATATGGCCTGTACAAAATTGCCGGTGAAAGAAGGAAGGAGGAACTCATTTTGACGCATTGGCAAACAAAACCGACCTAGATCAAACAGCTCCTTACAGATGTCTAGTGAAGGTCTCCTCTGACTGTAGCTCAGATTTTACAGCAAAGAAAAACTGAGTGTTTCACATTCCAGTTAAAGTTCAGTATATTAATATTCATCAAGTCATAAATTTGTACATGAATATTAATGAAGTAAAGGGATAAAGATGTCCCATATTAATACAACCTATCCGGAACTACATGTACAGTTTCAATGTGCCATCTATCTGGATTTGACACAAATGTATTCGGTACAGATCAAACACTGACCGGACATGAAGTATAATGACTGTTCTGTCTTTACTGACCCAGTTGCTAGAAACACCTGACGGAAGAGAACCATGTAACACTTATTTCACCCCATGATGGTCAGACATATCATTTCATAATTTTATTTGCACTGGAAAACATCTTGTCCTGGTAGACTCTACAACATAACTCGCTAACACTAAGATTAGAGGCCAGTTTCGCTTAACTTTGAGTGAACAACTTTGATTTTAGTTGTAAGAATGTTGCCCTACATTGTCTCTACAATAATACCTTCTCTTATTTGCACAATTAAACAAAGAAAGAAATGCATTCATTGCATTATACAAATTCCTCACTTTTTGTAAAGAATGAAAAAATGTCAAGAATAAAACTATTTTACATCTGTGAATTACATGTACAAAGATTTCTACAAGTGAAGTTAAGTGACTGATTGATTTTTGAGTTTATCGTCATTTTTTTTCCCCAACATTTTTTTTGGGAAATGCATAAATTTAGCACTGCACGAAATGGTCTTTGGAGAGCATTACGCGAAATTTAGCCCGCACGGAAATTACTAATACTACAGTAAATATTCATGAGATAAAGGTTAAGGATTAGGAATGGAATGGGATGATCCATTAACAAATGACCATGCCCATTAATGTAGCAATAAACCACTAATTACCTTTTCTTCTGCCTCCTTAAGTTTGTTCTTCATTTCTTGAAGTTGCTGTTGATTTCTGAAAACAGAGATGCATAATTCTTTATATCCAGATAATACTGTAAAGTGTGAGATGCTGTTCATTTACAAACTTTTGCAGGGGGCGGGGACTCATATTCATTGAGTTAATGAATAGTATCATCCACAAATACATTATTAACCCTTTCCCTCATATATACTCATTTTGACGCCCTCAATAGGTATCACATAAAGCCTGATCTGCAGAAAACCACAGTTAAACCTTACCAAATTTATTTACAAATCTCATTTCAGACCTTTGAGAGCAGCGAACACATAAAACCTGATCAGCCTGCGAGTTACTCGCAGGCTGATCTGGTTTTATGCTGTTCGCAGAGGTCTTTTCATGGTGTCCTCTATGAGGGAAAGGGTTAACACTCTACTTCATACAGACTCATTTTGACGCATTGGCAAACAGAGCACACCCAGATCAGACAGCTCCTATAGGAGCAAACTCCGTTGCAGTATTAACCACCCCTTACAGTTGTCGATAACCACAAGTAGATTTGGCTGATATAGGCCAGATTTACTTTTTTCACTTCTGATTTTAGTTTTGAATATATCATCAGTTTGGATATATTTCATGAAAATAACAAACATGATTATGAAAAATGTAAAAAATAAACTCAAATAACATTAATTTAGAAAGTTATGAGTGTATTTTTATTGTTTCAATGGTAACTAGACAATGTACATTGGAAATGGCTTGTGAAAGAGAATGACAACTGATTTTCGACAGAGCGAGAGAATTTAATCCAATGATTGTACTAAAAACAAAGCAGATAGTTTGTTTTCAACACATTTTGGAAGGAAAAAGATGTGGTTAATTTACCAGTTGGTTAAATATGGCAAAAGCCTAGTGTAACAGTTGTTGTCAAGCAACATGGTCATATGGTTTCAACTATCATCACGTAACTTATACAATATTGAAGCTCAGATAAATATTTATGAAATCATAAATTTGTATATGAATATGTATACCCCTTTCCCCCATAGAGGAAACCATGAAAAGACCTATGCGAACAGCATAAAACCAGATCAGCCTGCGAGTAACTCGCAGGCTGATCAGTTATGCTGTTCGCTGCTCCTCAGTGGTCTGGAAATGAGGATTTTGTAATTAAATTTGGTAAGGTTTAACTGTAGTTTTCTGCAGATCAGGCTTTATGTGATACCTATAGAGGGCGTCAAAAGAAGTATATATGAGGGAAAGGGATACCTGAAGTAAAGGGTTATAACCCATAGAAAGCCTTTATTCCGTAGACAGACCTATGTTTCAAGAAACATCTTAAAAAGAGATTAATTTGGAAATCTAGAATTCATTTAAATAATAACCTAAAGAATAAAAACAAGTTTGACAACTTGAAAATCACTCGAAGTGGCTCTGGTGCTGGCATAATTATGTGATTATTATTGTGGTAGGAAACTGGACAATCTGATAAACAAGAGGGCAATGATGTCCCATATAGCTCACAAGAGTACTTAACCCTTTCCCTCATATAGACTCATTTTGACGCACATAAAGCCTGATCTGCAGAAAACCACAGTTAAACCTTACCAAATTTAATTATAAAGTCCTCATTTCCAGACCACTGAGGAACAGCGAACAGCATAAAACCTGATCACTCGCAGGCTGATCTGGTTTTATGTTGTTCGCATAGGTCTTTTCATGGTTTCCTCTATGATGGAAAGGGTTAAGTTTATTTAAAGCCATTCAAATCACTTTATATTACTACTTCCAACAGCAACCAGATTCTAGTTTCAGATACAAAGAATGTTTAAGTTAGTCATCATCTGGAGGCCATGTTTTTCATTGGATCAATTTTATTTTAGGAATAATGGTAGAAAGCCATGAAGTGACCATTTGTGTAAAAAGAAATTAAATTCTACCCACTGGCTTCATAGAAGAAGAATTTTGAATTTTCTTTTTACAGAGTACCAGTATATGGAAATTAGCTGGCTCTGTAGGGGCCTCATTTTTAAACAGATTAACTTTATTTAAGGAATTATGGTAGACAGCAATGTAGTAAACATGCATGCAAAAAGGAATTAAATTCTAACCATTGGCTTCATAGAAGAAGAATTTTGAAATTTTCTATATAGTGCTATATAAGGAAACTACCCAATCCCTTAGGGGCCTCAGTTTTCAAAAGATAAACTTTATCTTAGTGATTATGGTTGACAGCCATAGGGACCATATATGCCAAAGGAAATTTTAACCATTGCTTTCATAGAAGTGGAATTTTGATTTTTTTATATAAAGAGTATATAAGGAAACTAACTGATCCCCTAAAAGCCTCATTTTTAAAAGGGGTCAACTTTATTTTAGCAATTACAGTAGACAGTTATGCGGTGACCATTTGTGCTTAATGAAATTATATTCTGGCTATTGGCTTCATTGAAGAAGAATTTTGAATTTTCTTTATAGAGTATAATTATAAGGAAATAAACCAACACCTATGGGCCTCATTTTTCAAGGCATCAACTTTATTTTAGCAATTATGGTAGAGAGTTATGAGGTGACCATATGTACTAAAGGAAATTTCCCAGTCATTGCATTTCTCCTAGTTACATTTTATTCATATATAAAGTTTCAAGTCAATACCTTTAATAGTTTTCGAGTTATGGCCAATGTTAAAGTTGCTGACAAACCAACCAACCAACAAACAAAGTTGCTGACAAACCAACCAACAAACAAACAAACAGACAGGGCAATATGCCCCCTATCACAGATCTTGTGGGCATAAAAATTACCCAAAAGCTATGGAATTACAAATATATTTTTCTTGATAAAAAAAATTTCAATGGACAGATTTCCTTTATTTTTTTCAAAATCAATAATCAATCCTCTGATATAAAACTTTTTGAAAATAAAAAAAAAAAGTAAAAATGATTTTTTTTTTAAATTTAGCCAAATTTGCATAGAAACACTAAAATGTGATTTTTGGACCCTCAACATTATTTTGGCAAATATACTCATGATAATGTTTTTAATACAAGAATCTTAAAATTTGGGGTTTTCTCTAACATTCTACTAAAAATAAATGAGAAACTAAAATAAATATTTTTTTTTACAAAAATTAAAATCAGTGGTAACCCACTGAAATGTCTTTAAAAATTGTAAGTATAGAATTTACACAGTTTCTATTCCAATGCTATTGGTAATTGATAAAAATGAGAAAAGCTGTTTGGAAGTAAAACACTGACATGCACTTGTACATCAACATTTTCTTACTGGTAGTTACAAAATTATACGGGCATAAGATAAAAATACAATTAACATACTTTTCACATTGAATTATAAAACAAAGTGAACTGCAACTCACGTTTTCTTCTCACGTTCTAAATCCTCTTTCTCTTTCTTGGCTTGTTCCATTCGCTCCACACGAGCCTGGTGTCGCCATCGGAACAGACTGGGTGTGTCAATGTTGGGGTGTGTATCGTCTTCATCGTCCGAGATCTGGAACAGAATTATGCAGGTATAAAAACAAGATAAGCATCTACTTCCCTTTCCCTTGACCTTAAACTGAATTAATGCATATATCTCTAAGAATTAAAAAATGTTTTTCGCAAGAATGTCAGCAATTTCATTAAATTTCATTAAAATAACAAGGCTTAAAGCGACAGGGACTGGCACAAAACCAGGTTTTCAACATGGAAAATCCAATTCAAAATGAAGATTTTATTTATAAAATGATCACCAAAGAACATTAATACTTTATGTTACATGGATGAAGAGTAAATAAGGGTCATAACTCTAAGAAATATGGTTAAATTGACAATATAGGTCAAGTCACTATGTACTGGCCATACTGTGTAGATTTGGGCAGAATGCATTCAGAAATGAAGAAGGAGAATTTAAGCAAATAAAAGAATGTGTCACTATATGTTACATGAAAACAAGCTCAAAGGTGTGAAATCAGATTGTCAAAGGGTAATTGTCTCTGACCTGCAATATCAATGCAGGGTAAAATACAAGATTCAAAATTAAATGTTAGTTCAAGGAAATTATGGATATTTTAAAACATGAAAAGCAACCTACAGGAATTATCCAAAGACTGATACAAATGCATTTATTTTATTTCTTATTGAAGGTTTATTAAGCAATTCTAGCAATCAGACATTTGTATAATATTTGTCAAGATAGCAAGGGCACCGCAACTATGTAAATGAAGAAAAGCATAAGTGAAGCATAAAAACAAAAGCATTCATAGCAAGCCGCTATCAAACAGAAAAGAAAAAAAAAAATATATATATTTAGTCATAGTGACCTTGACCTTGATCCGTTTTCTAATATATTTTAGTCATAGTGATCTTGACCCATTTTCCAATATATTTTAGTCATAGTGATCTTGACCTTGATCCATTTTCCCTGAAAAGCAATTCCAACCTTCCTCTTCCCTAAAGGTATCTACTTAACAAATATGAATGCTATACCTTCATTAAGGAAACAAAAAATTTTAACCATTGTGACCTTGACCTTGACCCGATTAACCTGAAAAGCAATCCCAACCTTCCTCTTCTCATACATGTAAGGTATCTACCCATCAAATATAATTGCTATATCTAAATTCTAACTTAAGTTATTGAGCGGAAACGAAAGTTTGACGCCCGCCCACCCGCCCAGCCACCCAACGACGTTCGGCATTCTAATAACCAGGTTTCAACTAGTTGAAAACCTGGTTAAAAACAAGAAATGCTTGTAAAACATAATTTGCACCCCCCCACCCCCTTCATATTGTCATAATATTTATATAGCTATATGTATTTCACTTCATAACGTGGGCATGTCACAAACTGGTCCAGAACTTATCTTGGTGAAGGTTTACTAATAATTATGAACAATGCTAAAATGATGAAATTAAATCTTCACTGAAATAAATGAATTGGAGATGATTTAAAGGGTATGAAATTCTAAGTTAAGTAACATTCTCAGTAATATTCAACCAAAAGATAATAATAAATTTGAATGAATTGTTGTCAAGTTACAATTGGTAGGTCTTTTATTTTAAATTTGAAAATAAGAAGAAGAAGAAGAAGAAGACTAGAACCGCAAGCGGTATCTTGGTTTTCGCTTTTAACCTAATCAACTTGAACACTTTATTTCAACTCAGCCACAATTTTTAATATGAAACAGAACGCAAAGGTTTTTTGAAGACCTACTCTCATTTGAACATTTTTTTTTTTTTTTTTTTGAATGTTAGAACATTCAAACTCCTCTAGCGCAAATATTTCCCCATACCCTATCATCACATCACATCACATTCTGTGGTGCTGTCGACAAGGAACAAAATGCTGAAAACCGCATTTCAATTAGACTTTAACGTTTTGAGTTATAGGCAAAAGAGTGATTTTAAGCAAAGCGCCCTCTAGCGGCAAAATGAGAAAAAAAAATGATAAAAATTTTACAATTAGGTACCTAGAAATGCAGCAAATAGTTCAAACAAGTATATAAGTCGCACTAATCGAACATTCTTTTTCTTATATATCACAATTTTAAGCATAAAAACTGAATAACAATTATTCCAAAAAAGGATCAAACTTTGGATTGCCGTAAAATGAAAAGATAAAGTCCGATCTTCAAAAACTAAACATTATACGAAAGAACTATTTAGAACTAAAACTTTTGTTCATATACTCTCAATGAAATATTTTTAGATTTGGAGCACTTAGGGGCCGAATAAAAACACAATTATCGTAATATGACCTTGACCTTTTCAATGTTTTTTAACTTTTTAATTGTGAGGCCCTTTCAAACATAACAATACATAACTTGTGAAAATTTAATGAAGAATGAACAGAAAATAAAGTCAGGAGCGACAAAAAAACATGTTTTTGAAATTTTAATTTTTCCTAAAATTTAGTGAAGTTTGACCTTTTTCTAGAGGACAAACCATGCATTTCTTAAATTCGCCACCCCATATATTTTGTGCGTATATGTCTTGCAAATCATTTGCAGCAAACAGAATTCTTCTATCTGATTTCTAACAAAAATGGATAGGTTTTTCGTAGACCTACCCTCATTTGCAGTTTTTTTACGAGATTCGAACTTTCAACCTCTCCTAGAACAATTTTTTTCCTGTACTCGATGATAAGATTTCCATCATATTTGATTGGGCTGTCAACAAGGAACATTATGTAAAAAACCGCATCTAAATCAGGTTTCAAATTTTTGAGTTATTAGCAAAACAGTGATTACATGCATTGTGCCCCCTAGTGGCTAAATCAGAAACAAAAGTGAAACGTTTGACCATTTAGGCACATGTTCAGATAAAGATGACTCCATGCCCAAAATTTCATAGCTGTAGCTTTTTTCATCTGGCCGCTAGGCTGGACACAAAAATGGGTGGAATTGGAAAAATAATAAAAAAAAAAAATTAAAAAAATCAACAGAAGAAGAACAATAGGTTTTCGCCCTGCAGAGGCGAAAACCTAAAAAGGAATATGGGTTGTGGGTCATTAATCATATAATCAAAGTCCCTTCCCCCACCCCTGTACAACTGGATGACCGGATCAATCTGGTTCCTAAGAGATAACAATTTCATTCTTTGTCCATCAAATTTAACACTTACCCTGCTCAAACGGTAAGTGCTAACCTTTGTCACAAGTAAGGAGCCAAGCCAGCTTGCACATCTGTGCAGGCTGGCCTGGCTCTTTACTGTTGGCTGACCAACTATAAGTTTTCATCTTGTTATCCCTAAAATTGATAACTGACAGTTCCAAAAAAGATGCCAGCTAAGTCCATTTGAGAAATTCAGCAGGTTAAGGGTTAATATCATTTTAAAAATCTGAATATTAATGGTTTAAACAATCTGTAAGGAAAACAGTGACTGTCGTTGCTGATGTCAAATTGTCTGTCATTAGTGTGTTGAATGCTGTGACAAAACCCTATTCAAGAAAGAATGGCATAGGATAGATAAACAAGAAATTCCTTCAAGGAAGTATATCTTCACATAATTCATGATCCTCTTCTCAATATTGCTCAAGAATGTTTTTTCACACAATAATTTTTCTTCATTAATCAAAATGTTCTGGCTGACCCATCAGTAGACAATCACCTGTCATTTGTTACTATGGGAACACTTAAGGACTTGGTGGTGAATTTCATTACAAGTTTCCGCATCGTAAATACGTAATTATTCCATTGTACTAGTAGGTCCTCTCAATCCTTCAAAAGAAGTCATCTTGGTATAATGTTTAGAGGTAAGTATCCCCAATGACAGTGATGGACACTCACAGTGACTAAGCCCCGCCCCCTTATAGAATTATCCACCTTTGTCTTTCATTAAAATTATGCATGTTACTGACACAATTCTGCCGATGGTATGAATTTTTATGGTCTTGATGACCTAATGAGCTGATCAGCTATCGGTATAAATAGACAGGACTACCACCTTACAGCCAGATTCTGTCTCAAAGCTCAGCTGGATTTGTAATTTTTGTGTGCTGTGTGCTGTACCAGATCCGATACCATCATGAAGGTTCTCGCTTGCGTGCTCCTGGCTTGCCTGCTGGCAACTGTATACGGACAGGCTTCAATAACCGGACAACAATCCAACCCGCTTGTGTCCTCAAACCCCTTAGGCAACATGGGAGGTGCTGGCAATTTACTGGCCATGAGGTCCATGGGTATCGGTACAGGTAAGTAGCCATTTCCTTTTTACTTTCTTTGAACTCTTTACCAAGATACTGGATCACTAGTAAGTCTTACCACACAGAAACATGCTGAATCATCATATCACCATTCCACTGAGTTCAATATGAATAAAAGTACATTAATATGTCACCAGCTTCCTTAAAAGAATTTGGTCCATTTTGTATTTATCTGTAGTTTAAGTAACCTTCAAAATCAGCCTATAAAGCACTTCCAGCAACATCCTCACTGAATTGTAATTTATATCTCCTTAGTGATACATATTACATGCATTTCCCTTCATTACAAAAATGTATGAAATCCTGTGTTGAAATTCTCATATCAGAACATATATGTCAGGGTTTCCATTCTTGCAAACTCCTAAATTGGTGTCCTAAGTTAGGAGTGTGTGAGAATGAAACACCTGAACTCAAAGGACTCCTGTTTTCCTAAGCAGTTCCTATATAAGGATATGGGACAACTCAAACTTTTTGCCAAGTCTTTGTCCAGTTTTCAGAATCCTAGTATGCTTTAACTCTCTGTATGTGGTATATACATAGTTTCTTTATCTTAGGCACTAATAAAACACTTTTTTGGCAGCCATCTTTAGGGGCAATAGTTAATGCAGGCCAAAGTTGAGCATACTTGCTGTGTTTAAATCATAATAGCTTTGGAAAAAAAAGGAACAATTCTTCAAAAGTTAGAAGAAAATGAGATCCGATTAAGACTATAATTGTTGTGTTTCAGACAACCTGATGGAAATGTTGATGTGCCGCAACATGAACATCCCCATGTTCTTGTGTATGAGATACATGTAGACCCAGGTGGGCGCGGCCCGAAGAGTGACGCACAAATCCAAGCAACCTTCATCTTCATCACAGCCACAACTTCCTGTCATCTTGAGCTTCCATCCAAAACATGCCAGACGAAAATCACACATGTTCAAACAATTAACAACTTAACATTTGAGGAGAGCTGGACTCATTTCTTCTATGGATTTCTACCAGTTTTGAATTCTGTTTATGTGACAATATTTCCAGAGTGCATATCAACAACATACAAATGGATTTTTTAATAAAAAAAATAATAATACGCAGCATTGCTGCAACATCTTTTTGTCTATCACTGCTTGTTCTGTGTTTCTATATGTATTATTTATTTGAATAAAAGAAAATGTTTCCTAAAATGGGTGTGTTTTATCTTCATATTGACATCATACCATGAATATTTTCAACAAAAATGTGTCTAATTATATGAAAAAAATTTTTTTCTGGTACAGTGCTTTCTGGTTGTGAGATGTTTGTAAAAATTAATTTGAGAGAGCTTCAGAGAGGACTTGGAAAATGTAGACAAAGAAGTCCGGTGACTAAGAGAGAGAGAGAGAGAAAGAGAGAGAAAGAGACAGAGAGAGAGAAAATGCAAGAAATCATGTGAAACATTGTCTTTTAAAGTTCTTCAACACTTTTTCTTTATAAAATAACCCAGTCACAGACTTTCTAAGCTTGTACAAGTTGCAAAACTGGACCACGGATATCAAAGAAAATAACAAACATTGCTTTCTTGGCACTCATCAATCTTTTGGCAATTAAAGGACGGTGGAAGCCCATATTTTGTTGTTTATTTTCCTGGAAAACTCAAAAAAGTGTACCCATGTCTCATCTCCTGGAATAATGTCAGAAAACTGCTTTCTCAAATATTTTGAAAACTGTTTGAGCAGTTTTCTGGTTGCTTCAATTTGGACACGTTTCTGCTTGTCTGACAATAAGGGATCTATCTAGCTGTAATGCGCCTCATTTACAAATTACGTTTGAGTATGCAGAATAATCTTGCGTCTGACTATAGTAGCTACCTGATAAACAGTTAGTCTTGCATCAGATTTGACCACATTGCATACTTTTTTAACCATAAGCTTGCAGTGGCGCTATGATGATGTTCAGGATTTTTTACATCATAAATAGCGTCACATCCACTTTTAAACTTCTTCACCCATCTCGTGACTGTGGCATACAATACCTCATTCTGCCTGATTTTCATCCTTTTCATTTAAATAAAACAAGAAATATCTTTAAAAATGATGAATACCCACACATACCGCTTTCTCACAGTTAGTGTTACCATGTCAGACAGTGACTTGATAACATTGGAGGGTAAAAATAAAAATACACCAAAACCAGGTAGAGCTCTGATACACTTATACATGTATACCTGATAACAGATATATCAAATATTTTTGTTTGTTTATTAGGTTTAACATCCCACTGAAAGTATTTCAGTCATTTGGAGACAATGTCTACTTGAGACTGATATAGTGTTGCCACACTGTAGTATCACACCGTTGGTAGTTAAAGTATAATGAGGAAAAAATATATTCATAAAATTAACAAATCATTTAAAATTCAGTTGATGAAGACATGCAAATGATATGCACAATTTGGCTTGGTACTTATTAGAGCTGTGAAGTTAATTCAAAATCTGACTTAAGCTAGTAAGAAACAGCCCAGACAAAATACATTTTAAGAAATATAAGAAGGGACCATAACTCATTTAAAATCAAGCAGTTCATGATGTTCCAAAGATATGCACAAATAGGCTTGGTAATTATTACAACTGAAAAGTTAAATCAAAATCCAAGGCAGCTGAGAAATAGCATGGACAAATCAATTTGAAAAATATAATTAAGGGCCATAACTCATTTCAAAACAAGCGAATCATAACATGCTTAAGAAATGCACAACTGGGCATGGTACTTACTATTCTTGTAAAGTTAAATCAAAATCCAAACAAAGGTAGTTGAGATATAACAAGGACAAAT
>CM037779.1:27058772-27108772 GCA_021229015.1 Solen grandis | reverse complement strand
AGTCCTGGAACTATCATGTATATAGTGCTGAAGACCAAACACAAGGCAATTATACCGGTACCATTTTGGCGACTTTTTTATGTCGCGGAAGGGATCGAACAATGCCATATTTTACCAGCCGTTCAGTAAAATAAGAAATATCTCTATAGAATGAAAATTGAAAAATATAGATATAGAATATTTATGAATAAAATTCCATATGTATTTAATTTCCAATCTCGTCCGGGTCACGTTTAAGTCTTGTTGGCCGTGCGCGACTTCAGAAAATTGATATTGGCAAATAATAAGCTGCCAATCTCTGTTTATAAGTCTCTGCTTATGCTTTCAAAAATGCTGGTGTGAGTATGACTGATATTTGTGAATGGGAAATCTGCGACTAGCTTATATAAAAGATAGTTTTATATGTTGACAGTATGTTAACATATATGTGGTATGAACGTATTAGTCTTCAAAAACAAAGTAATTTCAAAATCTTCTGGGTCACTTATGCCACTTTTTGTTGTGTGTGTAGACACGAAGACGAATAATTAGTCTGGCTACTATTTAATCGGAATAAGTCAAAATTTGTTACAACAAATTCCAAAGGGACTAAGCTGTGTTTTCTAGTAAATGTTCGTGCTTCTAACCTACTTTAAAGTTAATCAAATTGGTGTTCCACGAAGAAGGAAACAATCACTGACCCATTGTGCATTCATTTAATATACTCTATCATAACAGCGAGCGTTTTCGAATGCGATTTGATTGTTCTGGACTATGGTAGGAAATCTTCATGTATATTCGACAGATATAATGTCAGCGTTTTTTTCAAGATTTTGTTATGTTCATATAACTTTGTCTTTTTCAATCTTTCCACTTTTCTATGAATATTAATGTTGCTTGCTATATTTTCACAGTATTGCAGCATACAATTTCTGTCAAGAAGTGGTAGGGATAAATTTGGACCGAATACATATTTAAAGTAAAATTTCCCAAACATACACTTCAAGAAATCATTAAACTTCCCCATTTCATTAAACAAATTCACCAATTGGTTTGGCACAGATAACTTGACTATACTATTTGAAGCAATTATCTGAAACAGGTACCACTAAACCGGATTTGCCATAGATACATTACAGCCTAAACGTAATGTACATGCAATCCTTAAAAGTGCCTAGCAACACAGACCCGAGATGCATAAAAATGTATATCCGGAGACAGGCTAAAGTGACAATTACAAAAGATTCACTTTTTAGTCTGGTCAAGTCCTTAGCATATTCATCTTTCATCCCATTCTTTTGCTATAAGCCATATAAACAATCTACTTACACCATTAACAATTAAGAATTCCTGCTGATCTGAAAAAAAGTTGCCCAAGTAGGTTTTCTAATATGGTATAAATATGTCACAGAACAATAAATAAACTACAGGGGAAGTTCTTGTATTAGCATTAAAGTTGTGTTAGGAGAGCATTGCCACATAATACAAGGGACCTCAGGTTTGACTCTCACTCTCATGGCTGCTGAACAATTTTCTTTTCCCCTCACACATATGCCTTATGAACTATAACAGAAGCCTATGCTATGCTGCTAAAAATGATATTATGCAACTCTTGAAATTTAATGTTTTGCACACATGCATACCTTATTGCATTTCAACTTCATCAGGTGTCATTCAATACCAGGGTTATAACACTTGTGGACAGCATCCCCAATAAAGAGAAAAAATATGTGTTAATAAATCATTTGAACAATAGGCTTCTCACGTTGCTTCATAAGCATGAAATAACTCAAGCTAATCAAAATGACGGGAAGATGCTAATTATATATTTAAATCTGCTCCATTTCGCCGCACGCCAAATAATAGGGCTGTTCCGCGAAATGGAAATTTTGTTATATCTATCAAAATATAAATTGAAACCACATTGATATTTATCAGTCACAAACTTACTTTTAATTCGATAAGAAAGAATAAATGATGAATAATAAACTAATGGTAATTAAGTAAAACGTTTCCATTGCTTGTTCTGCGAAGGTGAACTGGAAATTCCATTGCGCGGTAGACTTGAATATGGATCATGAAAGATACATTCTTTTAAATTTTTAATCAAACTTCCAAATGCAAAGTTCATCCAATATGTATTTAGATATATTATAAGAAAGAAAATAATTTAATTCAATACTAAACTTCTTATGCACATTATTATATACATTCCCACTGCGCCGCACCGCGCAATGGAAATTTTGTATAATACCGGCCCCGTAATATCATTCATGACTAAAACAAAAATACATAATAAATAACTTTCAGTCGTAGAGTTTTTGTGGTCACCCTGCGTCCGGCGTCGTTTGTCGTCCGTCGTCAACAATTTGCTTTAAACGACATCTTCTCTGAAACCGCTGGACAGAATTTGGTTATATTTTAACAAAAGTTGCTAAAATAAACTTGATCCATGTAGAACTCTGGTTGCCATGGCAACGGAAATAAAAAATATGAAAACTTTAAATATCATCTCCTTCAAAACCACTGACCAGATTTCAAAATGTTTTAATACAGATATTCCTTGCGTAACCCTCTACTAGGATAACAAAACATATTCCGATCCATGAAAAAGTATGGCCGCCAGGGGCGGGGCCAATTTGCCTTATATGTATATAGTGAAAACTTTAAAAGCCATCACCTCTTAAACCGCTGGACAGAATTGGATTAAATTTGGCAGGGGTGATCTTGGGTGAACCTTCCCAAAGGTTGCTAAAATAAACTTGATCCATGTAGAACTCTGGTTGCCATGGCAACGGAAAGAAAAATAAATTATGAAAATTTTAACAATCATCTCCTTCAAAACTACTGGCCAGATTTCAAAATGTTGTAGTACAGATGTTCCTTGGGTAACCCTATACTCAAGTGAGCAATCCAGGGCCTCTATGGCCCTATTGTTTCGTGGATGGTCTGTGAATGGCTAGGAAATAATCATTCATTCATTCAGTTTATTGGCAAATCAGCATAATACAATGCCTTTGGCCATTTACAAAACAATACATTTACACATGACCAAGACATAAAATAATTAAAATAAAGTGATAAAAAGTAATAAACAAAATTAGAAGTTAATTAACAAACATCGAGTATAAACCTAGGTAATTAAATTCAATAAACAGATATATGTATATTATTAAATATGGTTATGGAGCAGTTAATATTTCAAGGGATTGTTTTCTTATCTGAGATGCTTCATTAATAAATTTCGCTGTATTGAGTATCAGATTTTTATTTTCTGACGACATAATGAAAATGAATTTTTGTTCCAAATTGTCTTAAGTTAGCATATACTGGACAGCAAAGCAAGAAATGATATTCCGATTCAGTCGTGTTACTATTACAAACTCTACATTTACGTTCATGTCTCATATTACCATTAAATCTACCGAATTCAATTTCCAAAGTATGTGAAGTAACTCTAAAACATGTCATTTGCCTGCGTAACTTATCATTTTGGATATCAGATAAATAATTTTCTAAACCGAAATTTAATTTAAATCGCTTATAATAATCTAATTTCGATGTATTACTAATTTGAGTATTCCATGTTTGTATAAACTGATCGCGGATTCTCTGCTTGAAAGTAAAATTTGATAAAGGTATAGCATTGTAATTATTCCACATGTATCCAAATCCCAGTTTATCTAAAAACCCTTTTATGCGGTGACCCCAGGTGTGTTGATTTGATCCATTTATTTGTTCGTTTAAGATTCTAAAAATCGGTAAATGTGGATTTCTTATAATTTTAGTCCAATATCTAAGTGATCTTTCCTTAACTATTTCATTTAAAGGCATTCTGCCTAATTCCCCATATACCGCTACATTTGGAGTTTGTTGCTTGACACCTAATATACGTTTACAGAATTTTAAATGAAGTTTATCTATCTCTTTGAAATTATAAATTCCCCACACTTCAGACCCATAGAGTAGAATTGGCATAACAAGAGAATCAAAAAGAGAAAGTTTTGTCTTTATATTTAAACTTACTTTGTCAAATATTGATAACAAACTATTGTAAGCCCTTAAGGCCTGATCTGAAAGAGATTTTATTGCCTCTTTCATATTACCGGTGTAATAAAATTTAATGCCCAAATAGTTAAATGAATCCACAACTTCTATTTTTTCATCATTTATGAACCAGTCATTAGAATTATCTTGTCGCGACGTTCACAACAGGATTCCGTAATTTGATATCGTTTGACGTGTGCGTTCATCGCTTCAAATACATCTGGATAAATCACCAATGACTAGACATCACGTTGTTCCTTTATTTTAAGGAAAAGAACTATTGAAACTGTCATGTGCTACAGACAAATTATCGAAATGAAATGGCTGATGATTTACATTGCGACAAACACATATAATCAACATTATATAATGACAAGTATCCGTGTCTACATTGTTATATAGCATCGATATAATGAACAAAAAATCTGTATTATAAATATGTTTTCTTATTGTTAGTCACATTTTCAGTTCGACGTGGTATAGGGTTACTTGACGTTGATAATAGATTAGGGATAGCTGTCACCATTGAAGATTGTAATGAACAAACACGAAGAAGAGGCTTAGAGAAAAGATTAAGGTGTAAATCAACAAGTATTGTTTATTGGTATGATTTAATGCCTTAACTATTCTTTAAATACCAGAAAATGCAATCTTGTCGTTGTATCTAGATTTGGTACAGGCCATGACTATTTCTTAAATTCGGAAGCTCTTCGTATACATACATTTTATGAGATTAAATAATTATCACTCTTATAATCAGTGTTGTAATTTGTAGAAAATTAAGGATTTTAAGGTGTCAGGTTTTCTGATATTCTATTAACGGGGCTAGGATTTCCTGGGTAGATGGGAGGCCTAGCACTCTTTTTACTAATTCCTACGTATGGCCATCATAATCAGAAAATTATTGTTATCCATTACTATAGAAGAAGAAGAATTTGCATGTATGAATGTTGCTTTTATAGATGATCAATAAAAAAAGGTCTTCAGTATTACAGTATTCCTTTATCTTAAAAAAAGTAACTGTTATAAGATTTGTATGTATAATAAAAACAAAGATAACCTTATTATAAATACATGAATGTATGGGTTCTTTCCGATGTATAGTGAAGATACATTAATGGTGTTATGAAATATTATACGTATCAAATCAATGAGCCATAAAGTAAGTAAGTAAGTAAGTAAGTAAGTAAGTAAGTAAGTAAGTAAACAATAAGAAACCGAAATAATTATTATTTTTATATGATAAGATGTATGTAATTAGTTAAGTAATTGGGTTGGATAAATCATTCAGTCGTAACATAGTGATTATATGCAGACATCCTCTTTTAGTGAAGCAGTCCATAAAGTTTCATTGATTTAAGGAAATGAGCTTCGAAATTATTTCGGGGAGAATTATAAACATATGTTTCTTACAACTCCAATTTATAAACAAGAGGGTCAAGATGGCCCAGAATTCGCTCACCTGAGAAAAACTGCCTTCATTGCCTGTACAAGTTTCTAAATTATAACATAGTTGTACTGAATCTGAATACATAATCCATGAGATAATTTCAATTCCACAAACCAAAAAGTACCTGTGGTCAAAATTTGAAGTCAAACTTGACTGAGAGAATATTTGATTATTTTTAAAGGGGCAGAGTCAACAAAGTGAAATCAGGCAATTTTTAATTTTAAAAAGGCCATTACTCCTGTCCAAATTGGCCCATATCAGCCATAATCTAAACTGGCTGAAAGATTATGGCTATAAATATTGTCATAAAGTTTGAAGATCATTGCTTAAGAAATGAAGATGCTAAAGTGCAAACAAAGTGAAATCTGTATTTTTATATAAAAGGGCATAACTCCTGACCAATTCGCAGATATCAGCCATAATTAAACTTGGAAAAGAGATTATGGTAATAAACTTTGACATAAAGTTTGAAGATGATTGCTTAAGAAATAAAGATGCTAGAATGCAAACAAAGTGAAATCTGGCCTTTTTTTTTATTAAAAGGGGCATAACTCCTGATCCAATCAGCCGATATCAGCCATAATCGAACTTGGCCAAGATATTACGGTAATAAACGTTGTCATAAAGTATGAAGATGATTGCTTAAGAAATGAAGATACTAGAGTGCAAACAAACTAATTGTGGACGACGGACGGACGACGGACATTCATCGATCCTAATAGCTCATCGTGAGCGCATGTGCTCAGGTGATCTAAAAAACAACAACAACAACAGGTACAGTAGAACCTCGTTAAATCGAAGTCCTTGGGACCAAGATTACGATTATTCTGATTAAAAATCCGATGGATATTTCAGTTTGTGAGCGTGCATGTCTGCGTTTTCATTACCGGTGCATATTGTGGAAATCGTTATTCCGTGAAAACCACCTATTAGGTGTACGTATATATTATTTGCAAATTATGAAAAGTAATGAACATATATCATGCTCTTAGATGCTTCTGATGAACATAATCATTCTACCATGTCAAACAATGATACATATTTTTACATTCGATCTGCTGCTTCATGTAGCGTCGCATGCCGGTGACGAACGCGATATGGAATGTACTAAAGATCTGACACCTGGGTTTATCTGCTGGCACATGCAAATTATGCTACCTGTCAGACGTCGATTAGCAATAATCAACATTTCCGGTGGGGCACACGTTGCCCAACCCAATCTCGAAAAAAGGTGTGAAAAACTTGCCTGAGGCATCACTCCAGATGCTTCCGCAAAATAAACTTGGTTACTGACCCGGATACGCATGATAATAAGGACGATAATTAGTTCACGAACATATATGAAATTTGACTTCGAAATAAAAATTGAAAAATGTACATTAATTGCGACCTTGGGACCGGTATTTTTACTTCGAAACAGCTAAAAATATCGAAATTGCGAAATTCGGATTAAACATTTTATTTTTTGTTAAAATAGAAGGGAAGAAATCGGGACCGAAAATAAACTTCGAAATAGCGAGGAATTCGGTTTAATGATGTTCGGTTTGGCAAGGTTCTACTGTATAACAAACTATCGCAAGACAATTGGTTGAAGACAGAACTTATCAGCGATGTTTCGACCTTATATTAGTTCTTCGTCGGGGTTAAAAACATATTTGAAAGTTACACTAAAATAGAGAAAAGTAGGTACTTTAAATGACGTCATTGTGTCTAAAAATAGAAATCTTCGCGGTGATTATTGTTACTTGTAAAAACTCCAATTTATATGTAAACAAATTTTGACTCAATATTGAGAAATTTAGCTTCCGTTACAGTATTTCCTCCACCCTTCTGTATCTATTGCCTTTTGAGTGATTTTTTTTTACCCTTCTAACTTCTTACTTATAAGTATTCATTATTTTGAATAAAATATAACTGGTTTACTCAGTTCCCTTTTATTTGTTATTGTATCAGAAAATAAGAACACTAAGTTTATTTTCACAAATTTGTCACCGAAAGGGTACGATCAGGTGCAAAATATGACCAGGAACTCTAATGTCTCCATTTATACCTATGTTGTGTAATTTAATCATGTAATGGAAATGTACATTTTTTTTTCATCTTTATCAGTACAATGTCACAGAGGATTTTAAAATTTCGATCAGCTGACAATTACATGTGATGTCAAAAAGAATCATACAAAATCTTAGGTAAAAACAAAATATATGAAAAAAAGACGGAAGAAAATGAGCAAAATGCAATTTAAAGCATTACGAGTTATATCTGTTTTAATTAAATTTCAATACACTATCCGATACAGTTCATTAAAAACATAAAATGTAATATTTTATATAAGTATAAATCGCGAAATCCGACACCACTGGGCATCCTTCAGGAGTAAATCTCAAAAAGTTTTCATTTACAAATTCATCTGATTTTGTTTGTAAGAGGACTGTTTTACTATCACCAGTGAATTCGTTTGAAATTAATTTTGTTTACTCCATTTGCCAATTCTTGATGGGCCTTTCATGGAAGCACACATTGATAACTTTATTTATCGTAATATAAGTAGCAAATCGAAAATAAACGATTGGTCAAACAATTAAGGAGCCCTATTTAAGTTTCAGTTTCCACCTTTTTATGTCCTCTGTACACAACCACTGCGCTGACAAGGAACACCGCGCATGCGCTAATCTGACATATTCCGCAGACGATGATTATTTCCATGTAGGACCCTGTAGCGTCTCTTACCGCTCCTGTGGAGAAATGTTAATCAAATAATATTACATTAAAAACCGATATTATTTTAATATTATTTTCGTATAATGCCCTAACATTCCTCATAAACATTGAAAATAAATCTTAAATTTAGACTGTGGTACTTTTTCATATCAATACATAAATTAAGGCTAATATGACGAAAATGCAAGTTTGATTATATATGTTTAGATTTTTATATATCTTTCCCTTTTTTATTAAATATGACTATTTGCTTCAAGATGTATTCCAAAATTTTGGAATAATTTTAGTGGTTCTATTAATTAATGTGATTCGGTCTATTTGTATAATGATCAGACACAAGCAACCATCTGGTGACCACTACGAGTTATATATAAGCAGTTCATTTGATGAAATTAGTCAGTTCTTCTGGCCGTCCTAGGATGCTGGTCGTAAGAGTATTTAATATTTTCATTTATAAGCATATAATAGGAAGCGTTGAGACTATAGATATACGTTGGGTACATTCAGTATTAATGCAATGCAGAAGAACGGATTGTGGAATGGCGCCGTACAAATTATTGTTAATATTGGAACCATTGTTTTGTGTAGAGAAATATTGAATAAATTTAAAGTTTGTTATGTCCCCGCTCAGTACAAGTTACACTTTTACAATGCGTTGCCCTTATAGGAATTGCAAAACATTCGAAACATCACATCTTACAAGGGAAACAGTATCAAATAAAATACTCTACTTGATCTAGTCATTTTTTTTTAATTCAACCTTAAAGCAGCTCGTTCACAGATGATCGGTATAAATAGATTTTTTATTCTTTTCTATTCGATCTCGTTAATGATGCTTAAGTCTTTGTTTTATGACAAATCTACACGGCAAGTGTAGATCAAATTGCACGGAAAAAAACTATTTTCGTAAACATCCAATTTGGGGAAATCGGTCAAATGTAGAATACGAAATGCCCGACGCAGGTGCTTGCGGTATCATGTGATACGTTCAACAACATGGCGTCTTCACCAGGTCCGGCTAGAGAATTCATAAGTTCAGCCTGTAAAGTGAGCACATGCGCCAAGAGTGAATTTTATTAGTCATGTGAAAATAGAATGTCTATATATAGGTTTCATTATTCTAAATATGGGTTTCATAACCATTCGAGACGCTACTGCCTGTGATTGATATACCGCACATTTTACGGAATATTGCATTGGGTGACCATTCGACTGTAAATGGGCATTGATAGGCGTTATACATGCAGATAGTTAAATACCAAATTCTTAGTCAATGATCATATTTGAGCAAGCTGCTATAACACTATTTCCAGAGCAACACAGTTTGGAGTTTATATTTATGAGAAGTTTGTTATTAAAACATAGTTGGTCCTTTTTGCGTTATAACTCGGCACATGTCATATTTCATACTCCAATAATTTCATTTAGGCAGCAGCTTATTCACTGTTCACTTACTGAGCGCCGAAGAAACGATTTCATATTTTATTAAAATTTGCAATGTAAAAGTGTTACTAATAATCTTAATTAGGTTCTTACCAAATACTGAGCCAATGACAATGGTGACCAGACCATCTGTAGTATACAGCAATCCAAAAGCGACCGGAAATCGTGTTTGATCTACAAGTAATGATAAAGCGACAACCACGCCGGATGGGATTCCGCCTACTCCAACACCTATCATTCCAGACCCAACCAGAGCAGCGGAGTAATGACTTGAAACCAGAATCAAGACTTGCCCAATACCTCCAGCCAATGCGAAGGTACCTGTCAGTACTAATGTATTTGTTCCATTCCTCTGTTTTACAATGCCGGGGATAATGCTGGCAACAATGTTGCAACAATGAAATGGTATGTAAGACATAAGCCCTTGTTGTGCCGTGTAGGTCTTCCAGCTGTAGATGTCGAGTACCATTCCCTGGTATCCGTTCAGTGCCGCAATTGAAACAGAGAAACCAAAAAGAAAATAAATATAGGGAACAGAGAAGATGCCAGTAACATGCTTACATGCATTTGATTGACACGTTTTTGAATTATCTGCTCTTCTTTCGACTCTTGTGACTTTCTTTTCCTGTGCATCATTAATTTCACCTAGAGTGGCATCCAACTCAACCTCAACATTGTGGGTATCTCTAGTCGTATCTGGTGATGCAGAAATCCTTTTGACTCTGAGAAAAATGATTGCTGGAAAAAAATTGTTGAGAAACCATCCACCGAGAATGAGAAATATTCCTTGCAGTCCATACTCTCCCAATAAGAAGGAGATAAAATACGGATAGGTTACACCGGAAACACCGACACAAACACTAGTAAGTGCTAATACAAATGCTTTCTTCCTCCCCGTGAATTCGAGTCCCAACACTGTGACACAGCATACAAACATAGTTGCGATCCCGAATCCTGGAAAAGAAAATCATTTTATAAATGATTATTAAATGGTTGTTATTAATAAAATAAATCATGATTATTTTATTAATTAATAATATTCTGCACATTTCGCTTCCATTATGTTTTCCGGTTTATACTAATCTTAATGTCAATTGCAAAGGCAAGTTTTAATTGGACATTCTTTATAAATAAATACTTAAATAGTTTAAATTTTGCTATCGTATTCTTAGGGACTTAAAGTAAGAACATGGCCCTAACAATATTTTGACCCGGTTATCTTACTAATAACATTCAGGAAATAGATTGTAATTTATTCCAGCCATCAAACATTACCTTTAGACTTTTTTTCTATTATTTTTTTCCTTCATAAATGACCAAAATCTTGTTTTAATTATTTGATCAGTTTTGACAACTGCTGGTGCAGGTACCCTCCGGTATATGGTTAGAAATACAGATAATTGATATGTGAACAAGTTAGACGCATATACTTTAGCATACGTAACGATATCTAGGGAGAAATGTTGATTTCACAAAATCGACCTTAATATTCCTTTTCTATCTTTTAGACATACGTTATGAAGTAGGAATACATAAAAAAATTCCGTCACCTGTAGTTGTATTGGAGTCACCTTAACTGGTAAACATGATTCATTTGCTTGAAAACATGCTGAAGATATGTGAACAAAGTTAAGTAAAGTCTTAACTAATAATTTAAGTATTTTGAGAGGCGTTGCCCATATTGGTAGCAATTATCTGTGTGTATTTAAATAGATTGTACAAATGTATATGCTCATCCTGCAATACCTGAGATCACCCCCACTAATATATCCAGCAGAATAAGGGACCGCCACAAATAGCAGGGTATGAAACATGCGGATATCAAACAGGCGCTCAACACAGACATCTTTTGGTGTCCAACCCGAGCCACAAGCAGTGCAGCCAAAAAGCCTAGAATTACATATACAATTTACGTTTATAATGTCATAATATATTATATTCCATTCAAATTAAATAGTTATATTTCAATGGCCATTTTAAGCACAGAATCAATAATACATCAATGTATTCGATGTATGTATAAATGAAACTTTTATAAACTGTTCTGTCAAACCTAACTTACCAGGACTTTCGGATTATGCATTATGGCCACAATAAAAAAGGCCCACAACAATGGAAAAGTACATTTATTCAAGTTTTATCAACAAGGATAAACCATAACAAGACTCACTAGAACTGAAATCTTAAATCATTCTTAAAAGCACATGGTTAATTTAAAAAAATATATAAATAAGTAAAAATAAATAAAAAATAGATGAAGCATTTTTGAAATTTGTTAGTAAATGTCATTGTAAAGGTTTATCAGCTTTAGATGTAGCTCATAATGTATGTTTCATGACTGGTGTTATTGCCGAAAAGGTTTACCTACTAAGCTTCACTTGTTCAAAGTACAATGTAGATCCAAAATGTCCCCAGTGAACTGATTTTTTCGTGACATTTCAACTGTACCATCGTTTTCAAACTAAATATCTCTTCAATCAAAGCATATATAACGAAAGTAGTTTCAGTTATTTGTGAAATGGCATATCCTCTTCTAGATTTTATATTAGTGTAAGTCTTGCATTGATATTTGCGTGTGAATTTAGAACTAAACATGACAGTTGAATACTTTTGCCATGCAAATTTTCCCTACCTTCATAGGTAAAAAAACAACAACACAAATTCATAACAATATTGTGAATGAAATTGTAATTTGTTTTGTTTCATAAAAGTAATATATCAACCTTGAAAAAAATATCTATCATAACTTACACTTTGTGTTTAAGAATAAGCTGATATATATATATATATATATATATATATATATATATATAACATACTGATGATATGCACAATAAAACTTGGAGTACATATCAATCCTGTGAATTTTCATCAAATTCTAGCCAAAAGTTTCGGAGACTAAGTGCGGACAAGAATCGGTAACGTACATAATGTTGCTAGGGAACGAAGGATCCTTATCCCGTGATGATTCTTCCAAATCAGTCGTGTCGAAGATACGCACAGCTATACATGTACGTGGTACCGATCAATCCAATTTAAGCTAGGTGTATAACAAAAATCTGTTGCTAAACAAACTCGTTGATAAAACATGCTGGTGATATGTACCTCTAGACTTCGTATTGATCGATCAAGTAAAGTTTCATCCAATTCAAGTCAAGGGTTTTCGAGATGAATTGCGGACAAGAAATATGCACAATATGATAATAAAGTTTATTTATTTTACATCGATTTCGAAACAAGTTCTTACAACTTATATTAAACACTCTCGATGGCTCTGGTGGCGGCGTATGTAGTCATTATTGTGGGAGGAAACCGGAGAGCCCGGAGAAAACTCACGTGTTTGGACGGGCGACCACTTACCCTCTCACGTAGGTGATCAGGAATCGGACCAGGGACGCATTGGTGAGAAGCGAAGCGCGCTACCACTACGCTATCCAGGCACCCACTATATATGCACAATATAAACAGAGGCCTTAAGTCATATATTATGTCATATATTAACCCACCCATACATGCCGACAATATGCACAACTTGACCTGATATACGGATCAATAATGATGTGAAGTTTTATCCAATTCAAGCCAGGATTTTGGAGATGAAGTGTGGACTAAATTGCGTCAAATACAAATAGCTTTAACTCTGTGATAAATCATCCGACCCATACGAGCTGACGATATGCACATGACTTGATACCAAACAATCCTGTGAAGTTTCATTCGATTCAAGTCATGGGTAATTGGAGATAAAGTGTGGACAAAAATGCTTCAAAAATACAAAAGGCCATGACTGACTTAATTCATCCTACAAACGTGTTAACGATATGCACAACTACACATGGTACTGATCAATCCTGTTTCATCAAGTTCAAGCCAGGGGTTTTTGAGATGAAGAGTGGACAAAAGTTTGTCTACGGACAGTATACCCACCTCCACAAATTTGTTGCGTGGGTATAAAAATGTAGTTTTGAACGTACTAAAGCTAAACACGTCGTGACATTATCACTGATATTACTTTTTTTTTTTAGTAACTTTCAAATTTTACGTTATACCCTTTCAAACAAGAGCGTTATTTGTTTTCAAAACAAATAAGTGTATCACAGAAAATAAAACGGTATTAGCGGCGTCGAAATACACGGAGCAGCGCACGGTAATAAAATGCGTCAATACGGGATTAACACCAACCGTCACTCGGAAATATACAAGTATCGCGAAAAAATACTAGTGTTTAAGTGGTTTAAACGTAAAACCGATGGTCAAGGGAATGACTGGACCATTGTCCGTACTCACCATTCACAAGACCTGAACCCCCGTTCTCGAAGATCTCAGGCTCAAATTTGAGTATAATACTCAAATCCCTATTGAAACTAAGGGGTATAGTTTGCGTATGAGTATGAAAACCATACATAAGTATAATTTGATTTTTGAGAACACGGTGCCTGGTGTCAATGGACTTTACGCTATTCCCACGTCTTAAAGCAGATTAACAAGGAAACGTAAATGAATTCGGTATGCAGTTCCGCTGTAAATGCAACTTACAAATAGGAATGGCCTTATATTGTATATTAGCATTCAGCAATGGGTAGAGCGCCACGTGAACTGTGTTTGGGCGGAATGAGAGTACTTCGAAAAACCCTAAAGATCGTCATTCCGACTTCGACGTCAGTGCTCAGTGGTGAAGTATATTATACACAATTTATTTTCTTCATGATTTGATTTTGATGATTTTTTACTTTGAACATTAATTATATATAATATTAAAACATTGCGAGAGAGAAAGCCGTGCTTGGGTGCAATGTACACGACATACACGAGATCAAGGTAGAGCCGATCAAAATACTGCTGAACGTGGCTGCACTGGTCCGAGATCCACCGTACGTCTCAAGGATGGCGAGAAACAGGGGACCAGTCGCGAAGATGAAACCAAAGTCCATCCAGGAAACCAGCATTGCAGCTAGCACTATAAGTATACCGTGGAACCTAAAAGATAGAAAATCTTATAGTTATAAATCCATAGTTGACAGGTCATATAATATATCCTGGTTTAGTGACAAAGTGTCAATTTATCTCTCTTCCTCTGTGATATTCCATTACCCAAGCAGGCTAATTAAGTTTACATTTTCCGTTACTCAGTGCCTTACATAAGAGTAGGAGAAACACTATACAAGTATTTCCTGCCAAAGGTGAATGTATTCATATATTGATTACGTCACAAAATTGGCCAAATATTTATTCGAATTGAGAGTTTGAAAGGAGATAAGAGTAAAGGTCTACGGACTGTAAACGTTACGTATCTTCTGTTTTGAAATTGATACTGTATACATACATGTTTGAATAAGAGCAGATATTAAATTTACAACTTTGCTACTTTTTTAATGAAATCCGCCGCAAAGCTTTTTTTTAAAGATGCACTCTGTCAAAGAATGAACTCTTGCCAATACAAGAATACCATATTTACAAATCAGTAGATGGGGTAGGCTACAGTTTAAGCCATTTTTTGCAATATTTTTTCTTTATACTTTGTACTTGGTTAGTTTATGCAATTACTAGTTTAAGTTTAAACTTTATTCATTTTACATCGATTACGATACAAGTTACCACAACTTATATTAAACACTCTCGATGGCTCTGGTGGCGGCGTATGGGGTCATTATTGTGGAGGGAAACCGGAGAGCCCGGAAAAACCCACGTGTTTGAACGGGCGACCACTGTAACCACTAACGTACTTTACAATTGCAAGTTGAAAGATGGACTTTTATTATTTTATGGGCTTTCCAATATGACCATTTCCATCCTTGGATAGAATTTATATTTTTGTCGTGAAAAATCTACACAAAAGGTTTCAATTATAATAATATCTACATATAAACAAACTTATACATAACAAAAACCTTAAATAAAAAAATCTAAAAAATCTAAAAAATTAATAGATACTCAAATTGCTTTTCAAAATAAAAACAAGGGGGCCATGTGGCCCTAGATCGCTCACAAGAGTACATAATCTTATTTTAAACGAATCAAATCGTTTCTATAAGGAAACTACACGACACCCTTTGGGCCTCATAATTAAATCGATCAATTGTATTTAAGCAATTATGGTAGAAATTCAACAGGTGACCATTTCTGCAAAATGAAATCAAATTCTGACCATTGCTTTCACAGAAGAAGAATTATGAAGTTTTCTAAAACGTATATAGGGAAATTAGCTGAACCTCTTGGTACCTCATTTTCCAAGGGATCAACTTTATTTTAGCCATTATGGTAGACATTCATGAGGTGACCATTTCTGCAAAATGAAATAATGTTTTGACCACTGTTTTCATAGAAGAATTTATTTTTTTTCTATATAGAGTATATACGGAAATATGCTGACCCCTAGGAGCCTCATTTTTCAAGGGATCAACTTCATTTTAGGAATTATGGTGGCAGTAATGAGGTGACAATTTTTACCAAAAGAAATTAAATTCCGAACATTAGTTTTATACAAAAAGAATGAAATTTTTTATAAAACATATATAAGGAAATTCGGCAACCCCCTAGGGGCCTCTTCTTTCAAGGGATCAACTACATTTGAGCAATTATAGTGGCAGCAATGAGGTGACAATTTTTACCAAAGGAAATTAAATTCTGACCATTAGCTTTATAGAAAAAAATTGCAATTTTCTATAAAGAGTATATAAGAAAATTCGGCAACCCCCTAGGGGCCTCATTTTAAAGGGATCAACTTTATTTTAGCAATTGTGGTATAAATTTATGAGGTGACCATTGATCGAAAAAAAAAAGTTACCTCTCACAACGAATAAAGAATAAGCTATTTTAAAACTGTTGATACCCGAATGTACTGCCTTCACCTACGTATCGATAAACATAAAAAGTTATTTCGAATCGTAAACAAATAAAGTCAATATCACCGGAAGGCTTTACTGATATTCTAATGAGCGTCATAAAAGCCTCGTTCTGAAACCAGCTGTCAAAATAAAGCGTTCGTTTTATAAAGTTCGGCTGTACGAATTGTTGCAAACGACATGACATTTTGAGAAAAGTACATCTGTGAACTGCATAATCAATTGTCTTCCCATTGAAGTAAGTATATTACATTTTATCTGGTGAAAATATATTTGATGTAGAGTCGCCAATAGCGGATCGGTGAACCGTGAAGATGACAACAATACCAGGGATCATCTCAAAATTGATTCGGGCTGTCAAACAGCGACTTTCTTATACATGGTGTTTAAAACTGTTTATTTTTATGGTTGTATAAATGTATTTAATGGGAAAAGATCTTAATTTACAAAAAATACATGAAATAAAAGACGCCAAAAAGTCGTATTATTCTGTGTATTGAACAGTGCAATGCATACCGTTCGGATTAAGCATTTCGCCTACCCATTTTTGCATCAGGATTTTATAATTCAATATGACGAATGCAAATCAATATAAAAAAAAACATTTATTTATTCTGATATTTTATATTTCATTAAATAAATACACACAATTATTTATGAATAAATAAAACCTATACTGCATGACCGTAGTACCGTTGTTACTCCAGTGCCGGACATTTTCAGGGCCTAAAATGGCTAAAACTTGCAACACATCTATGATCATTACAAAATAAATAAGGTTTGTAAATTTAGGTTGGTGTGACTTAACTAATGGGTATTTTTAACAGTATTTTGTAAATACGATATTGATTTACAGTTTGCTACCCTTTTAAAATAAATTTCCTTGATAAAAAATAACAGGTCCCAACATGTTCATGTTTTAATAAATAAAGTGTATGAACTAGATAAATACATAAATTTATTTATTTTAAAATGCTTTTTTGTGGATTATAGGGAAATATCATTCAACTAAAAAAGGTAATATTTAATGTTGAAGTTATTGAATATTATCATTTATAATTTTCACTTCATTAAATGAAATAAAAAATATTGGATCAATGTATATCATTTATAAGTGGTATTGTGATAGTAGAATCAATATTATTACCCGTGGTTTAATGTTTGTCTTACTTATATTTTGCTTTTTTTTTTTAATTCAAGGTAATGGGTCCTAAGAAGAAACAGCCACTTACGGGATATAGATCACAGAGTGTCTGTAGTCCAGTGCAGAAGAAGGCAAAAACTATAAGTGAGAAGTACAGGGGTAAGCGGATGAGTCCGATGAAAAGAGAAAATGTGAGGCGAGCTCTATACAGTGTGAGTAAAGGTGTCTCTTTGAAACAAGCTGCAAGAGACAATGATCTGTCATATTCATTTTTGTACAGGCGATGGAAAGGGGAAGTGAATTTATTTAAAATGAAAGGACCACAGACTATTTTTACTGAAGAAGAAGAGGAAGCTATGGCAAAATGGCTCAATGAAATGGCACAACGTGGAATGGGATTAAGAATGTGTGAATTCTTAGATTTTGTTGAGAAAGTGGTAAAAAAGGAGAAACGCAATGTTCCATTCAAAAATGGAAGACCAGGAAAGAAGTGGTATTATGCTTTCATGGGAAGGAATGCTCATCTCATATGCAGCAGAACAGAAACACCACTTGAACTAAAAAGGTCAAAAGTTACAAAGGAAAAAACTGATGCATGGTATCACAAATTCAGAGAATTCTTAAAAAGCAAAGATCTGTTGGACAAGCCCGCAAACATTTGGAATGCAGATGAAACAGGATTTACAATGGGATATAATAAATCCAAAGTAATTGGACCATCTAGAAAAGATATCACAGTACCAAATATTGCCAGTGGAAAGCAACGGCTCACAGTCATGTTTTGTTGTAGTGCTGCTGGTCAAATGATGCCACCCTACTTAGTTTATCCAGAACCAAAACCAAGGGGGTATAATCCATTAAATGGATGTATTGATGGATCAGAAATTGCATACACACCAAAAGGGTGGATGGACATTGTCACCTTTTCAAAATTTATTGACCATTTTGATAAATTTGCTGGACAAGATAGGCCCGTGGTGCTGTTATTTGACAGTGTTAGTAGCCATGTTAACCATGATGTTTTCATGAATGCCAAATCAAAAGGAATAGAACTGTACAGAATTGTACCAAATGCCACGCATTTAATGCAACCGTTAGATAAAGGGGTATTTGGGCCCCTTAAATCCAGGTGGCATTTCACAGCCAGAAAATACATGAGAGAGAATCCTGGGAAAACTATTGGAAAAGAAAACTTTGCTGAAAAATTAACTGAAACTTACTGGCAATTTTACAAACCATTGACAATTATGAATGCTTTCAGGTCATCTGGTATATATCCCGTCGACAGCAATGCCATAAGTAAAGATATGCTAAAACCATCTTTAACATTCTCAGAAGAAAATGAAGAAATTACACCAGTTGAACAAGAAACCACAGAGGAGCAGAATAAGGCTAAGGGAGCCCTTGAAGCTCTCGAAGAGGTACTAAGTACACCTACCCGCCAAAAATACAGGAAACGACTGGAAGAAGGCTATGACTTACAATGCCAATCACCCTGTTATGATGTGTACAAGAAACTGCACAAGAAAGCTAACCCTACAAAAGAGGATACCGTAACCGGTACTACAACAGTTGGACTAGAATTGTTAGCGGAAGTGGCAATGACAAAACACACTAAATCAAATGATGGGCCGTCATATATCAGTAGTGAGAAGGTTGTGTCCCCTGTGTTGGCCGAGTCTTTGGTTTATCCTAGAGCACCTGAAATCAAGAAGTCAATCAGGAAGACACTGGTGAATGACCTACCTGACAATCTCACTTCCAGTGAATGTATCCGAAAACTATCTTTGAGACAGCTGGAGAAAGTTAGAAAATTTGCAGAGCTAGAAAAAAAGAGTAAAATTCGGTTCATGAAGAAAAGAAGTAAAACAATTGAACTGGTGAAAAAAAAAAGGAAAAAGGAAAAAGGGGGGCCAAAAAAAGGTACCTTTAAAGAAGGTTGAAAAGAAAAAACAAGAACTGATAAGCAGAAAGAGAAAGTGAAGAGAATGCATCTTGTTTGGCCTGTGACATTACCTGGAAAGAAGACATAGAACTTGGATTAATACGTACCTGGATCCAGTGTGATATTTGCAATTTGTGGGTGCATGCTGAATGTCTATCTTGTGAAGTGGATGAGAATGAAATATTCTTATGTCCTGATTATGCAAAATAGTGATATAATTTTTCAAAATGAATTTTAATTTTTAAAAAAAATTCAATTAAATAAAATGTAAAAAAAAAAATTTTTGTATTTTCAAATTGATCTTTCAATATGTAAACCAGAGCAAAATAATACCAAGCAGTTGTTATATGTGTGTTTATTAAAAGGTTCAACATATATACAACATAAATATATATATTAATATATAGAAAAAAAACTATAAAAAAAAGAACATTCTAATAAAAATGCAAAAAATATTTCATGTTCCAGACACATTTATGAAATATAATTAAGAAAATGGCATAATAAAGATTATCTTAAAATATCAGTCATTTGAAATGAAATTCCTGTAATACAATTAAATGCATGTTCCCGTTGCATAAGTAAAATATTATAATAAAAAAAAAAACACAGTATAAAAAAATATATATCGAAATATCAGTAGCTTGAATTAAACAATAAACAATACAATGAAAATTAGAAATGTGTGTAACACAATATTACATGTTACCAATTAATGCAAATTTGAAATATCATAAATTCAAATTAAAAATGATAGTTATTTTTTTTAATTATATTTTCATTATATTAAAGACAATTATAATTTCTTTTTCTAATGTAAGCTACATAGTAGTTATGATTGGAAGTATTATATATTACACCTGCTGAGTTAGTTTTACATTTCAACCTTTCTAAATGCCACCCTTATTTTAAATATATTACAGTCTTCTGGCAAAAGTGACAGCCATGGCAGTGATCAAGAAGGTGCTTCAATTTCACTCTCTGGAGGAAAGGACATTGGTTCAGTTTCAATGCCTGGAGGAGCAAACAAGCATTTAATGACTCTTGCATATGCTGTGATAAAAGGCTACCATGCATTTAAAATAAAACCTCCTGTAACACCTGTATACTTAATTATTGACAGAGAGTATACAAATGTTCATGATGAAAATGCATGTTTGGTCTGGTTGCCACCACTTCATCATTCCTAAACATATGCACCCTGATTTTACAGATACTAAAAGACAGTTAAAGTTGGAAGATATTGCCGGTCTACCTGTTGGACATGTACCAAAACCTTTGGCAGGTTATTTTAGAAATATACTTGATGAGGGACAAGTGTATGCTCAAATTACTGGTGAACCTGTCCCCAGTTTCCCACCTTGGCCTGCTCCAAGTGAAGAAGGTGGTGGTGTTGTCATCCCATGTAATTATGTGATTATTTTACCCAACAGTTCTCTTCTCAAAAAACATTATGACTGTCTTTTAGGGCTTATCAAATCAGAACCTGAATGTTCAGTACTTTGCTTAACAATTTAAGAATGGTTGAGATGCAAATAATATTCTTTTAATCAAGATTTTACCTTGATTTCAGAAATCTACATGGGTACTTCCAACAATCAGTTACTGATTATGAATGGGAGTCCATGGACAAATGTTTAAAAAAAAATCCGAGATTTTATGTTAAAATCACATCTGTTTATTGTTAATATATTTACAGTTTTGTTGAAAATAAAAAGAGACAGTTCAAATTAGTAAAGGTTATAAGTGTGAGCTATCTGTGAAGTTCTGTTACACGATAAGACATTCCAGGCTTTGATAGTACGTGGAAAGAAAGAGTTCATGTGATACTGTGTTATTGAATGAGAATGGTATAGCATAGTAAAAAGTCTTTGATGCTGTTATGATCTTCTATTACATTTTTTTTAAAACTTTATATAGCATAATTAGTGAGCTTTTTATTCTTTTTTCTAGGGTTGGCTGATTTAATGTTTTAAGCATTGCTGAAATGCATTATTTATTACCTTTAACTTAGATTCACTGTTTTTGTGTAATCGCAAGAGTGATTTCACAAACGAAAGGTTGCAAAAAAAAAATAAAACGTGATTCCATATGTAACTATTGTGTTTTTGATACGGCCCCTAGTCATGTGATCCTGTATTGGGGAAAGCGTTCCGGTATTGGAGAAAATGGCGGCTGTAAACATTACGTGTTACCAGTGATGTTGTAAAGCCCATCCATTTAAATCAAGTATGTGTTGAAAGAGCTGATAATTTATTATGTAACTCACAAACCATTTAATACTTCCGAGGTTTGAACAAACGAAATACCCCCGTACAATGCTTAGCGATCCGTTATTGGCGACTTGACTGTATAATAAGGAAATCAGCTGACCCCCTAGGGGCCTAATTTTTCAAGGGACCAACTTGATTTTAGCAATTATGGTAGGCAGCAATAAGGTGACCATTTAGCCAAAGGAAATAAAGTTCTGACCACTGGTTTCATAGAGGAAGAATTTTTAAATTTTCTATATAAAGTATATAAAGGAAATTAGCTGAACCCCCAGGAGCCACATTTTTCAAGGGATCATCTTGATTTTAGCAATTATGGTAAACATTTGTCATAAGGTGACCATATGTGCCACATGAAATGAAATTCTTACCATTAGTTGGTTTCACAGTAGAATTTTGAAATGTTTATTATAAGGAAATTAGCTGATCCTTTAGGGGCCTCATTTTTCAAGGGATAAAATTTATTTTAGCAATTATTGTAGGCAGCAATGAGGTGACCATTTTGCCAAAGGAAATTAAATTTTGATCATTAGCATCATAGAAGAAGAATTTTGAAATAATCTTTATAGAGTGTATTAGAAAATACGGCAACCTCCTAGGGACTTCATTTTTTAGATGGATCAACTTTATTTTAGCAATTGTGGTTTAAATTCATGAGGTGACCATTTGTGCCAAAGGAAATCAAATTCCAACTATTGGTTTCACAGAAGAAGAATTTTGAAATTTTCTATATAGAGTATAATAAGAAAATTAGCTGACACCCTAGGAACCTAATTTTTCAAGGGATCAACTTTATTTTATTTTTTTATTAATTATGGTAAACATTCATTAGGTGACCATTTTTAGCAAAGGAAATCAAATTCTGACCATTTGCCTTATAGAAAAAGATTTGAAATTTTCTATAAAGAGTAAAGAAGGAAATTCGGCAACCCCTTTGGGCCTCATTTTTGAAGGAATCAACTTTCTTTCAGCAATTGTGGTAGAATTTATGAGGTGACCATTTGTGCCAAAGGAAATAAAATTCTGACCATTGGCTTCATAAGAGAAGAATTTAGAAATTGTCCATATAGAGTAGATAATAAAAATAGCTGACCCTTTAGGGGCCTCATTTTTTAGGGGATCAACTGTCTTTTAGCAATTATGGTAGACATTCATAAAGTGACCATTTGAGCTAAAGGAACTTAAATTCTGACCATCGGTTTCAGAGTGATTTTTTTAATTTTTCATTTTTTTTCCGTTCCCATGGCAACCAGAGTTCTACATGGATCAAGTTTATTTTAGCAACTTTTGTGGAGGTTTTTCCAAGGATCATCCCTGCAAAGTTCAATTAAATTCTGTTAAGCGGTTTCAGAGATGTTGTTTAAAGCAAATTGTTGACGACGGACGACGACGGACGCAGGGTGATCCTCATAGCACACCTTGAGCACGTTGTGCTCTGGTGAGCTAAAAATGTTCTAATTTGAACCCCCGATAAGTTGGAACCATATTTATTTATACAAAAAAAAATCAGTTTGCTATAAAATAATTTTTACATACTTTGTACTTTTGTAATTTCTTAGTTTATGCAATTATTTCTTGACATATGACAACAATTTAAGGCCACCTGTCTCGTTTCATTTCTATCAGCCTTTAAATGACATGCAATTGACATCCTCGGAAGAAATTTTGAATTTGGCTAAAAATAAAAATCTTGAACAAAACAATCAACACAGAAAGTCTGAATCATCATAAAATCTCCATATACCCAAACTTAGTGATTGAACTAGCTACACGTTTCGGTTCAATTCATAGTATTCAATAAATGGGGTCGTAGATTAGGGCTGACCTGGTCCGGGACTTTGGTACAGTTCTCGGGATTTACAACTTTCACAATATAAGAGTATCAATTTTATTTTAGTAATATGTATAACATTGAACATTATGTACATTATAAACAAATAAGTGACTTTACAACATTAGCTACAATACATATTTTTGAATCGCTATATACTGGACCGTCAAATACACATGTCCATGAAAAGCATTTAAACTGTAGCAAATGCCTTTAAGTCACACCGGATAATGCATGTGAATTATGTTAAAAGGTAAAACACGGTATTGACGCCAAAATTTGTCTTCATTATAACTAGGCTTAGTTTTTTAAATATATTTCTTAATGTATTCTTTTTTCGTGTATCTATATACATTTGCTTGGTAGCAGGTTACGGACACCACACAAAAGATATCATATGCAAAAAAAAAAACGAACCAAATTATTTTATAGCTTTTTTAGATCTAATTCTTTTGTTCTTTGAAGTATCAGTTGGGGAGAAAATTACGAGGGCAAACATAGAAAAATACACAACAAGATATAAGGGTAACTTTACAACAACAGATAAGACAGAATTTGGCGTAAATTGACATCAACCATACTGCATTGCCTTTTTTTTTAAAAGAAACATTAATTGCAAGAATCTCAAATGTCAAGAAGATGAATCCTTGACTATTTAATGATTAAAGTAATAGACATATTTAACATATCATTCTGAAATGCACTTTATCCCAGAATTTTAAACCAATCAGATTACCGCTAAATATTAAGTGCGTTCTACTTGTTTCTATCCACCATCTTGCGCTCACAAGCTACTACGCAGCAACCAAACGTCAAAGATCTAGATTCTCTAAATTGTACGATTGGTATGGAGTTATGCGAAGGCTATGTGCGACAAATACCAATATTCCATGAAAACCATTAAATCTATGATATTCCCGAACCCAAAGAAAAGTTATAAAATAATCTGCGATGGATAAAGGCATTCCGAGAGGAAAATGGCAAGACCCAACCAGTGTAATTTTGAGGTTATTCTGCTCGGAGGTGAGTTGTTTAGCAATCAACCGAAACAAAAGTTATTTGCTGCTTTTAACACTCACGAGAGAGATTGGCAGTATGCAAAGATTGATAGATGAATGAAAAAATATTTCTTATGAATGTAATGTTCGTACATTTTCAGTTAAATTTTCTGATCCATTCGGTCTATTCTAAATCAAATGAATGACATTCCACTTTTCATAAACTGCCGTTTATTGTAGTATCAGATAGTCACAACAAAATAATGAGTAGATCTAATAGATATTCTATAATAAATATAATTGTAAAAGTTATATAAGTAAATCTAATTATACTGAAAGTCACATGCAATTTACAGCACTTTGTTGGAGAGAAGTGTCCTACATATCTTTTCCCAGACCCCATTCAAACTGATGGAAGTAAGTGGACACTTTCCATCACCTCAATGTGCAGTTTATACTGGATCAGATCAATGGCAAGACAGAGTAAGCTTCTGGCTTTATTCTTTATTCTTACATTTTCTTCCTATATAGCAAACCAATATACCAAGTCTGAACTACGATAAGAGAGAGAGAGAGAGAGAGAGAGAGAGAAAGAGAAATACTGAAGTTACATATCAATAGATTTTTTTCTAATTAAATCTAGTTATGAACCATTCCTGTGTTATGCACCAAATCATACTAAAGATCTGGCAAACAGATTGATACAAAAATATTTTGCTCAACAATATAAATAATAATAAAAAAATACTGATCTTCAGGATCATTCCAGAAGAGTCTACCCATAGAGCCCATATTCAATTGCCATGATTATTGGTGTCAGACAAAAAGGTACATGTTACATTCTTTACATACTATAGTAAGAAAATGAAATCCATCAAATTAATGGGCTTGGACATGCATATGATATGCATGACTTATTTTCTGTTGTTTTTTTTTTCTTGATTGTTTCTTTCTATATAAAAGGCCGGATTATTACATGCATTTTGTTTAAAACTGTGCCCTACACTAATAAGTGGGTTCTTAATTTAAGTTAAACCAGTTTTACCCTTTTCACACACTTAATCATTATGTGTTGCTCCAGAAAAAGGAAATGCATTATTAATTATGAGCCCACATTCCTCAATATGACGGTTTACAATGGTTTAACCTTTGCCTCATTTTATTTACCATATTTTAGAGATGCAACATGAATTTCATAGAATTCTTTGCAAAAACTTCTCAGCTGTGTCAGACCTTCTGTTGGTGCTATCCCCAGACACTGAAGTAATATTCCTGTGTTTTCTAGTCTGCTTACATTCAGCTCACTTACTCTGGCCAAGCACGTTTCTATAGACCGGCAGGTGTAAGGCAGCTCTTAACTAAAGACTCCAGTGTCAAAGATTTCTAGTCTTTTTATTATTTATTCTTTTTTCTTCAATTGTAGTCATAAGGGATGGAACAACAAAAGGAGGAAAAGGGTTACATATAGAAAAGACCACAGGAAAGAGACCAGGAGTGTGCTGCCCTAAGGGAAAAGTTGGAACAACTAGAGACTCAAATTAGAGAATAGCAACATTTTACTGTGGGAGGTGAAAGGGAAAGAATAAAAAGCATCTTAAACTTTTTTTGTGAATTACACATGAAATAGACATGTAAACTTTTAATTTTTAATGTCCTTTTAGCTCCCAAACCCTATTTCTAAAAGAAATTAGGGAAGAAGTGATACCTACTATTCAAGAAATGGTTATACATTTTTTCTTTCTATGTAGATTTAGATTAAAGACTCATGCAGTAAGATTTAATTTGACTCTTTAATCAGTAATATTGCTTTTTAATCAAGTTTAAGAAATGTTTTACTTAATTTTGGTCAGATAATTTCAAAATGCCATCTGAATTCCAAAAATTTTCCAGCAACATTAGTGTTCATTGATGATACTGAATTATCTAGAACTCAGATTAAGATGTTATAGGCATACATTAGCTGTAATAGGGAACTGTAATATTAATAGGTGAACAAAGGCGATCTTTTCAATTGTTGACGGATTTATTGGCACACGATAATCATAAGGAAAATGATTTACAATAGTTTTACTATGCATAATGAGTTTTAAGAAATGGTTCTCTTCCTTAATACTGCGCCATTCTCTACAAGCCCATCAGATACATATCTAACTCAGAAAATTTTAAGCATAAGGTGAATATTGAAAAAGTAGTAGCTATGGTAAAACATTCAAATTTCTATCTCAAAATGTGCATATCAAAAGAGTAATAGCTATGGTAAAACATACAAATTTCTATCTCACATAATTCCTACATCTCTTTTTAAACTGGCAAATAAAATTTGGACAGTAATGGTATCCGAATATTTCTGTGAAAGCTAAATACATGTAAATAGTTTCTTGTTGTATACTTCTGACAATGTCCATGTAGATGCTACTAGAGAGAATGTTACCAAGTTCCTTTATTTAGAAAGTGTTCACCACAGTTCATGTTAATAACAAAATGGTTGAGATAACACATATACAATTTTGTTATCGAAGTTTGGTTAAGTATTTGAATCAGCAAGTCTCTTTTTTTCCTCAAGGAATTGTTTTTATGCCATATGAAGTTGTACTTAAATTTACCCCCACCGCAACAGTATTTCAGCCATATAGCTAAGTGCTCCTTGTTTAGGGTACTCTGTGTGTGTTTGTGTTAGAAGCATTTTCACTGTCAGTTAATAATTTCAAATTCTATAATTGTCGCAATGAAAACTTTAAAACTATATTATTGGAAAGAAAAGTATAAGTGAAACACAAATTAAGCATTGCTTCAAATATTTTGAATTTTGTTGTACATGTTCTCTCTCTTTTTTTATCTATCTATTCTTCTTGATGTTGATATTTTATAGAACTATGGGAAATCTATTTGTAATAGGGCTTTAATCTTACATTAAAATTATCATTACAGGCAATCTGTGTGTTGTTTTATTTCTTCAGTGTTCCCCATGGTATAAGACAGAGAGTTTAACCGCCGGTTTAACAGCTTTCAGTTGCATAACAAAGTAACCCCAGAGTTAGTGTTAAACCTGATCTATTGCATAAAACTAGTTTAGTCTAAACGGGAGTTTAAATTATCCACAAACTCGATGAAAATTAAACCTGATAGAGGAGTAGTTAAAGCAGTCAATTCCGAGAAATTACTGAGTATGAATACATTTTACAATGGCTTTATTTTAACAGAATACGAAACAATCTGCGCAGGGAACGGTTGTTTAGGAACAGAAATAACCCCTTTGAACAATACGAAAATGAAGAGTTCCGTCAGCGATTTCGATTCAGAAAGGATACCGCAATGGATGTCCTTCAAATGCTACATAATGATATCAAACCTGCATCTGCAAGGTATGGGACAATCCCTTGTCATCTGCAGGTATTATTAGCATTCTGGTTCTATGCAACAGGACAGTTTTATCGAGTAAGTATGGACCTTATTTGTGTTGACGTCACAACAGCTTCTCGCATTGTGAAGAGTATCTGATCCAATCGCTAGAAGAAAGAACCAATTTATAAAGTTTCCTCAGGTTGCTGATATCGCACAAACTAAAGGAGATCTTTACAGGATGGCAAATTTTCCGTGTGTTATTGGAGCAACTGACTAGACCCACGTCCCAATTCTCAACCCAGGTGGACCAGATCCTGCAAGATTTGTTAACAAGAAGGGCTATTATTCGATTAATAAGCAGGTTGTATGTGATACCAGGATGAAAGTTACAAACACTGTAGCTCGTTGGCCAGGATCAACACACGATAGCCGGATTTATCTGAAAAGCCGTCTTTTTATCCAGCTAGAGACTCGACCTCATTATGGTCATTTGTTGGGTGACAATGGGTACGCATGCAGCAATTATTTAATCACGCCACTTCGTCATCCACAGACAGCCGCAGAAATGGTGTACAACGCAGCACACAAGACAACGCGCGGAATAATATTTGTTATCTTTACCACATATGGCATTGTTTAAACAGTATACTTATCAATATGTCGTATTTCTGGTTATTTTTTTGAAAACCATAGATCTACCTTTAGTTTGTAAAATAAGTTTTTTGTGTTTACCGTCGCTTCAACAGTATTTAAGTCATATAAGCGACGTCCAGCTAATTAAAGGGGGAGGACGACACCGGGGGACCTATGTACAAGGTACAGAGGCCAACCAGGTAGAACCCGAGACCTACCGCAAGGATAAGGATTAGCAGTTTGACGGACAACATGTCAGTCGGGGAAATGCTTCATCATATGAGCAATCCTTAGTCCCGACCGGGATTCGAATCCACGGCGCTGAGGGGCTGAGAGATTTGAAGTCCACGACTACAATCGGAAGTTGACATTGACAGAACAATAGCAAAACGGAGAGTGATACCGCTCAATGTTCTTTATGAATTTCATAAAATCGGTAATCTTTTGAATAGTGAAACTTACTAGTTTTGTCTGTTGAATGCGACCACTATATATCTTCCGTTGCTTGCTTGAATTTTAAAAATAAAGCGGAGACCTAACCCACTGCAGAAAAACGTTCAACACCATGTGAATATATAGTACATTACACGTATGTGTGTGTTTGTGTGGGGTTATTTTTCAAAACACAGGTTTAGTTCTCTGGTGGCAGTGGTAGTGGCTACTTCTGCTTTTCAATCAGAGTCAAATTCAACATCTGAAATTGTCTGTGTTTCATCTGATCCCTGCTCTTCTGCGCTACAAAATACTTCAGAATCAGAGTTTTCAAAGTGTGAAAGTAAATTGATAATTGTTCCATCGGTATCTGGAATATAGGTCTCATTTAAATATTCCGATTCCGATATGGCACGTGCAACTTGCAATCACAAAATCAATGGAGGAAATGTCTCTGTCTAAAACAGAAATTGAAGAACACATACAATTAGGTAGTAAGTTGTTCGTGGAAAAATTGCTCCGAAGAGAGCAAAAACAGAACCAAATCATATATATTTTGAAATACAACATTATCTGAACTTATTTGAAATCTGCGCATAAATTCTATGAAAAAAGGAACACAATGAAGGGGGTAGCGATATTCCTTTTTGCAAACTCACACTAAAATATTCTCATATCTGTTTGCGCGCATTTCAGCTAAAAGAGTTTTAAAAATCAAAGAGTAACTGTTTTGCTTGTATTTACTGATTTTCCTTGCAAATAATTATGCTTTGGTGACTTTAACACTTACTCAGCTCCTCACCGCATGGGTTCGAATCCCAGCAGGGTCATTCGGATTTTCATCATGTGAGGAAGCCTTCCAGCTGGCTTGCGGTAGGTCGGTGGTTCTACCCGGATGCCTCCGTGCATTCGGGGTCTTCCTCCACCTGTAATTAACTGGACTTCGCTATATGACTGAAATACTGTCGAAGCGACGGTAAACTCAAATAGTCAAGTTAGTCAAGTTAAGTCAACTCATAGTCAGTTATGTTTTGGGTTTTCTCTTTTTTAATTAAAAAGTAACAATTTGCGGCATTCTTTTAATAGTCTATTCTAGCTCTGTGGGTCTTCCTCGGCATATTTTTCATAATTACATAAAGTGAAATTTCCGATGATTTTCTCTTTTCTCTTTGCGACTAGATTCTGTGGTGAAACAGTTCGGTGTTTGTTGCATTTTCTCCGGAGGCTTTGTTACAGTTGGACTAGATAATGAAGAATGTGAAGGACATTCTCTGTCTGATAACTCAACTGATTATGCGTTTACAGCTCGGTAAGTTTGGCAATGGCTACTTTCCTTTTCCCTGAAAGTACATGCTAACTTAACAGAGAAAAACAAACATGACAGATAGAAAAAGAGATTCTACATACAGTTTAATTTCAGAGAGCAGGTATTGTTGCTTTCGTAAGATTACTCATCTCCTTGTCTCTTAGGGTTCGAAACATAAAAAGAGCCAAAAACCTGACTTGGAATAGTTTGTCTCTGTAAACACGGGTTTTTCCTCCACCATGCTAGACGTCACAATTTGACAAAAAATGTTTTAGCGATGGTAAACTCTAACACACACTTGACAACAACACGATTCAATCATTAAATGGTATAAAAAGAGATACACGTTTTTACGTTTCACGATTGGCGAGACCCGTATTAGGCCTTAGACCCGACTAAAATAAACTTCGGTTATGCATTTGGCCCAAAGCTATTTAGGTTAAACTAAAACATCACTTAATGTAACATACTTCACATTTGTTTCTTTGGCTGAAGTAAACACAATGAGGAGGCATATTTATTTTTGTAAATGAACATAACCAACACAGTGAGATAGTACATAAATTAAAAGCCAGAAATTATACAAATATATGGCTTTTTTTATCATTTAGATCGCTTAAGGGTGTGCAGGCCTTCAACTGACCTCGAGGGTTTCTTGGGAAATGGTAGAAAAAAGGAAGATTTTCAATACAAAATGTGGTAGATGTAATAGGAAGTGTTTGATATAAATTTTACAAGATAACCTATGGATTTATCATGTTCATGGAGATTTCAGCAAACTTTTACCTTGACTGGTGGTTATTCTCAACATTAAAAGATAAGTATTTAGGTCCTAATTAATTGTTTGCTGTTTCTTGCCAACTTTCTGCAGTTAAATGTGTGGCCATCTGTTGCACTCAGCCTGAAACATTTTTTTTTAATTTATCAATTCACAAAAGACAAAACATGCTTGATGTACTGATATTACCATGCTTAATTCTAACAATGGTATGGTTACAGAATTCAAAAGATTGACTAGCAATATATGTTAGTATGTTAAAATAAATTACAAAGAACAAATTACAAATTAGTAGGTTAATAGGGTATTACAATATATCTAAACACTTGGTTATATACTAGCAGAGAGGGTGACTACAAAAAAGTATATAACTGACTTATGACCCATATGATTAACATTTAAAATTCAAATATTAGGTCAAATGAAACACAGTCTATCTATCAAATGGATTATATTCTAGCAGTTAGGGTTATTATATCATGGCGAATAACGTTATTATATCATGGCGAATAACTGTCTTCCGTTCTTCGTGATAAAGACATTGGTGCAATTGGGTGAACTCCAGAAGGAAAGAGACCATACTGGTAATATACACATAAAACAAAACAACTTAGCAGGCTAATATAATTGTGGGATAAAAGTAGTTTCTAGTATCCTTTACTAAACAGACATGAGACAAAAAATTTAAATGATATATTCCAATGAATTTGATTGCTTTGACAGATATTTGTCAATAATTCTCCTTCCCTTTTTGTCAATGTCGACCGTTTGCTCTTTGCATACTTCCAACTGATTTAGTGGCCTTCTTAAAATTTCCCTTTGTCATTTCCAGCTGAGACTGTGCCATGTTAAGCTCTTTGAAGGCCTTTGCTTTGATACCTGCTGCAAGTCTTTCATTTGCTTCACCAATTACTTCAGTTGCTTTTTGCAGTTCATCTTTAAGATACTTTTCTTTTTTCCTTCGTCATTTAATTTCCCTCTTTTCAATGTTCTTTAGCTGGTCAAAGCTTTGAAATTAACATTGATTACTTCTAATGACACCCCCCGAAAAAAACCAACAGTATATATCTTTTGCAAAAAACAATATGGAAATACGTAAGAGGATGAAATGTCTTTTTTTCAACACATTATTTACAGTTTTTAAAGGCACATTTGAAAGTAAAGTAAATAACCCTTAGCAGCGCATCATTGTGTTGTATCTTTCAACAAGAGGGCCATATGGCCCTAGATAGCTCACAAGAATACATAAGCCTATTTATATCAATTTAAGTCACTTGGTTTTACCTTGTTAACTTCAGCAGCAAACCGAGATTCAAGTCAGATACAAAGACATTTTAAGTTAGTCAATCATCTGGAGGCCTCAATTTTCAAGGGATCAAAAATGGTATAGTACTATGAGGTTATCATTAGTGCAAAACAAGACTGTCCTCCCTCCGTCCCATATTTTTGCCCGGAGCATAACTCAAAAAGTATTTGAGATATCAACTTGAAAATTCATAGGTGGATAGATCTGATTGAGGAGGAATGCAGTGTACAAGACTGATAACCTTAACCTTCATACTTTTTTAGTTATTTTTCAGGTTTATTTTTGTCCGGAGCATTAGTCAAACAGTATTTGAGATATGAACTTGAAACATTATTGGTAGATAAATCTTATTGGGGAAAAGTGCACAATAATGAAAACTCTACCTTTCATAAAGTTTGGGTTATGCCCTTTGTTAATAAGTGAGATAGTTAAGTGAGGAAAAAAAAAAGGTCACAGTGACCTCAAAATTGGGGAATTCGTAGGGCTTCACATGGGTTTCATATCTATAATCACTTCAAACATCAGTTTATATTTGCATCTATTCTGAAGGGCCACATCACTTATGCCAGGTTTCATCAATTTCTATCCAGTGGTGTCGGAGGAGATATCTTTTAAAGAAAATTGTTGACTACACACGGCGACGGATGATAACAGTAGCTCAGCTTGAGCATGGTGTGCTCTGGTTAGCTAAAAAGACATGCATGCATCTGGAATTGTATCCAACAACTATAAGGATAATCAATGCATGTAGAAACTGACCTTCAAAACAAAGACTGTCATCAGGGGAGTAGCATGCCACAACTTTCATCAACAGAAACTTGCCAGTTTGACAGCAGTTCCATTCTATCTGCAAATATAACTACACATATTTTTATGCAAAAGCACGAATAGTAGGAGCTTTTAGTAGACAAATAGGAAAATGTAGGAAGGTGATAAAAAGTAGGAAAAATTAGGACAAAAGTGTTCTTTGGACCACATGTGTCACCTGCTGAAGCGTGACGAAAAAAGTGACGGGACAGACGACGGAAAAGTGATCCCTGTGTGTCATCTCTGCTTACAGCAGGTGACATAAAACTAGGAACGGTTGAAGACTTGAGTTTGTAAGAAAAGCAACAACAACAACAAGAAACATGTTGTCAATGTTAGATGTAAATACCTTTCATCATTCTATTAAATTTCCTCTAATATTCTAGCAAATCTCAGGTGATCTTAAGATAATTAGGGAAGTATGTGTCTAATGTATATCTTATACCACATAGCAATAACGGATTACTTTGTAACGTGTAACGTAGTTAACGTATTTAATAATTAGATATTCAATAACTTGAACCAAGGAAATAAAATGTTACGCAATTCCTTCGTATTGTCATATGCATAAATATTAATACTGTAAACCACTGAAACACTTTCTGGACGGACATGTCTCCAGTTATGTTTACCTATAAACATGTATGATGTTCTGAATATCTTTTCGAATCCTGTTGAAGGCCAGAATGAATTTTGTAACTTTTCCCCTCCGATTATAAATGTAATGTGATACTCGCCATCACCTCTGTCGTCGTACACTTCAGAATTTTGGCCATGAAGCATCTGCGTCGTACGTATCAATGAGTACAACTGTCTGTACAACTTGTCTCCGAAGGTACCAACGGTCGTTTTACTAAACATCGCATTCTGTTCAGGCATGTTACTCTATCGGTTTGTTTCCAGGAACAAGCGTAGGTGTCTACCAAAAATGAAAACCACCGGTGTTATCGCTGAAGCATTTTCTTTTCAATAGCAGGACGTTTCCTTTGGAGTTATACTGCCGTTTCCAAGCGAAACAATTGCAAGGAACTTAAGAGTTATTTTTATTGGTTTTATTGTCATGTCTACCAGTTCTTTCTGAGTGGCCTCGCATTCACTTTTGTTAATAGATAAGAAACTTTAGGTTTGTTGTTTTCTTTTTTCTTATTTATTTATTTATTTATTTTTTATTTTGCTCTTTTTCCCGACCGAGGAAGTCTTCAAGACGTTTTGCGGTTCCCCCACCTCATCGTATGTCTGGTCCTTTTCATTTATATCCATTTTCTCAGAGCGATATTACGTTTTTGCAAGTTGTTAACTTTTTCTTTCAGACATTTTTTTTCTATTTTGCTTGCATTCTGAAGCTTCGTATGTACCTTTCTCTTTATGGGGATATCTATCTTACAAGTCAGCCTGGATAGTTCAGTTTTTCTAATTCTTGTAGATCTACAGTTGAATCACAAGGCGCGTGATCTGTATTCTCTCTTGAAATTCCTGCATGATAACTTGCATTCTGGTTCCGTACTTCTCTATTTCTTTTTATGTAATTTCGATTTTCTCTCGATACTGAACCAATTTTCTTGCACTTAATTCTGATGTCGAAATATTACAGTTTTACCCGTTCAGTTTCTTTTATCAGATATGCTTTGCGCTCCGTCACTTTATTTTTCCTCTCGGTTCTTTCTGTAGCGATTAGCGTGCCATTGTCTGTGAGTAAGTTTTAGAGCGATTAAATGGCGAATTAAGTTAATCTTATTGTGAATTACATTACCTCAAATAACACAAATATATAGGCGCTTAAATATTAGATTGTAAAAGATAGTTCGTATGTGCAACACAATAATGACTCAAACATTTGTAAATACGACAAAATGCATTTTCGACATTTTCAGTAAATGCAGTTTAACAAAAAATTAAAAAGATGATGAATACTCACCTACATGTCTTTTGAAATGACATCATACATGTAGTTTATGCTCCAGTCATGAATTAAATCAAAACCATGCAGGGTTGTGGTAATATTGATTTTCATGTTACGCAATTCACTATAACGCATTTCACATATTGTGGACGGTCTTTACTAAATAATATATATGTATGCGGCAACTTACTTTTGCACGGTAATTTGTAGTAGAAAACGTATACTCGCTGGAACATGAAGAGAGCAATAATACTTGATTATATATGTAAGCATGGTACGTGCAACATTCTTTTCACTGATTTTAAGTGTTGAAATCTAGCCGACGATATTTATATTTCTATCTATCTATGGGTTCGATCCCTGGCCGTGACATACCAAAGTCGATAAAAATGGTACTGGTATAGCTCCCTTGCTTGGCGCTCAGTATAATGGAGGTTCCGGGACTGGTGGGCCCGGTGTCAGGATAATGTGACTAAGTGTGGTATCATGCCACATATCTATGGCATGATATTGCAGTGTGGCAGCACTATATCTGTCTAATGTAGACATAGTCTCCAAATGACTGAAATACTGTCGGTGAGACGTTAAACGCAACAACAAACAACGTATTTCAGATTTGTGACAAAGGTTGGGGCATTCGTGTCCTGTGGACACATTTCTAGTTCCTGTATTTTTGTTGAATAATCTCATGCCATTTACATTGCCAATGGTAGAGATATCAGTCTGGCTTTCCACTGACATCTGTAAAGATATTAGTTTTGTGATGCATTGCAAGCTTACTGGGGTTACTACAGCTTGACATGTAAGTATATAAAATTCCAGCCATCGAAATTCCTTTTTGACTTAACTAATTATTTATAAAATGAAATACTTTTTTTGCCCTTGTGAATGTATGGCTGTACAATTCTACAATAAATGGAGATGTCCTAATACAGCAACTTTCAATATGTAGCAAATTTTCATGGCTGTAATTCTATCACCACACAGATTAATATAGGATACATTAAGCAAGCTATCTAATCTAGCCAAGGAGTCACTATAAATGACTGTGACGATTAAAGCAAATTAATAGGAGTGTATCAATGCTTGTATCAGCTCTTAATTATGAAGATAATACCATATTGTTATATATTGTTACACAATATGAAGGAAAATGCCATTTTAATAACAAATATCTAGAGATAAATCTTGATTAATCAAAACAAGCTAGCATGCTATAATAAAGGTTATTTTTTTGGTATAATACAGAGAATTAAGCAAATATTGTTTTGTGTTGGGTATAATTTATATGAATAATTTTCTCTTTTTAATACATAGCAAACAACATTCAAATTGTTTTTAAAACATGTGAATTTAAACATATTTGTTTTGCTGTATCACGAGTATGCAACCTTTTCCCATAAAAGTTCCTTTAAATCAAAATCATGACATTTCCTCAATATTGCTACTGCGATTTATGTACCATTTAAGTATGATGATAAGGCTTATTCTACTCCGTCAAAAAAAGGCCCTGTGGCTGTAAGTCAAGAGTTTTTAGTTGAAATCGCGAAAACATGTGACATTTGAAGTTATTATCATACACATTTCACCAGTATAAAGAATTGTGATTCGGATTAAAACAGAACAGGATTATGTTAATACGAAACAAATCATGAATTAATATACCTCTCACCAAATGAACGTTTTTAAACGCAGTTTTGTATAAGGTCTGCAAAAGACGTCTGTCAATATTGAAGAGTATCTTCGTCAAGGGAAGTAATCCAAAGGTCTCGTAAACGGCGCATTCGCCGGGGCAACAGGAAGGGGTTTAGGATCGCATATCGCAAAAATTCGAAAGCTCCAAATGGAATAATTGTTTCATATATTTTTTGTTTAGTGATGAATTGGGCCGAAGAGGTCATTTAAAGTAGGATTATTGCTTTTGATGGCTAAAATTGACATATATTCGATGTCTTGCAATATTTATATGATTTTCTGTTTAAATGAACAATAAAAAACCAACACCTTCTGGAGCCATTCTAATATACAAAAGAAGCCTCGTTGAGATGTTTTATGCACCAAACAAAAATGGCGGCCGAATAGACATGAAGTTGACATATAGCGGACGATCAGGTTGGATTTACATAAATTCATGCATGTTTTTTACACAGGAAATAAGAAAAAAAATCCATTTATTGATTGAAATAAAGAAAGCCGGCAGTTTCTTGTGATTTATGAAGTTTTCATTTGCCCAAACAAGTAAGGTACATAACGGTGACAGATAGGCAGGGCACCAGCGATCTAAACGCTGTTATCTCTATCTATGACGACTTCATCGATGACAAAAAAATCTACGTCACATGCGTTGCGTTGGTGAGTACACATCAGCCTCACGTGCCATATGGGTCGAATGACCATTAGCGAAGTGTATGACCGGATTTTGAATCCCTTTATCGCAAACATACAAGTGCAAAAGAAAGGAAACAAATAAGTCGCGTTCATTCATCCGTTGGCTGATTTCTAGTAAAACCCTCCAGTTTCACGGAAACGCTTTCCCAGAAAGCCACTCTCGTCTCGTCTGCGTTAAACATACGACGGGGATCACAAATTAGGCCCTTATAATTGTCAACTTTTTCAGCAAGTTTATCGCTAAGACGTTTATACCAACCGTCTACCAAAGCACCGTTAATAATTGCTCGTTAGTACTCGAGAGACATGACATTTCTTTCTGAAATGCCAGGGTGTCATCGGCGAAACCCATAATCGCTCTCCCCTTTTTCACCTCGATGGACAGCCAAGTTCCGATTAGTAATTACAGTTTGTAACAATAACAATATAAATATATTAGGTTTAACTGTATTGTCAAATGTTGATTTCCCTTGAGCATGTTGTGCTCTGGTGAGCTAACAAAAAAAAAATTAAACTAGAAGTCGTTTGTTTAAGATACAAACGAAGCGGCTTTCCGTTTGCTTATTTCAAAGGTATTGAATATATAAGTTAATACAAAGAAAAGGAATAATTATGCATAAAAATGTAAGATTTATTACGTAAATCATCATTATAATAAATATATACTAATGTTCAAAAATAAGCTTTAAATCTTTTTTTTTTCATTTTTATCTTCGTAAGATGATATTGAGAAAGCATAAATATGGATCTTATTTGATTACGTAGCCGTTTACTATCATGAAGAAAATAACAACAGGAAAAGTTTTAAGATAATACAATCCTCAAGAATATTTTTCTTACGTTATTCAATCGATTTTAAAATTTTTTTTTTTTAATTACATTAATTGAAATTGTAAAAAAAATACTTTGAAGTTCATGACTTTCAACCTTTAAATTGATTGAGTTCTACACTTGCAAAAATAGATGGAAAAAAAGGCAGAGGTGTAAGCAAAATCATGAAAATAATTTCTTATTTCTATGTAATTAATTAAATTTAAATTTTTTTTATTTAAAAAAACTTTTAAACATTTAGAAAAAATCGATAGGTAGATAATCATGTATTTGATATTTTTTTCAGGTTTTCGGTAAGCCGTGATTGCAAATGCAATATGTTATCCATATAGGTTTTATGGCTCTAGTATAATTATACTTATTCATCTTAAATGCGACTCCTTTACTCAAAGACGTATCATAATTCACTATTCAACACGGGCACTCTTTCCTGCAAAAGAACAATCGGATCTTGCTCAACCAACCAATGACCGGTTTCATGAATTAGCCCTTATACGATAAACATGAATATGTCATGTTTGATGACGTAATCACTTGAAATTTTCTTGACTTTTTTCGCATTATAAGGTACGGCAATATTACTTATTTAAAGTAAATATATCCTGTCTTATGATCTTTTTAACTTATTTTGCTTACAGAGTATGCAAAGGTATGTTTAAGATTATCAATACTCATGACGCTGGAGCGCGAATACAAATTGAAATGAATGATTTTTATATTTCAACGACGTCAAAATCAAGTGACTTAAGAAAAATATCTTTTTTTTCCCAAGGACATGTTCATTCTAACGTTCTATTAATCCAGAAAAGAAAATATAATCGATAATGCGAACAGGTTTGTTTCACGTTTTCAAGTAGGCATTCCATCAAACATGAATATCTGCCATGTTATATGACGTAATCACTTGAAATTTTCAAAACCTTATGAACGTACTAAGTTTCGATAGTTTCGAAAATTTTAAGTTCATTGGTCTAATTGGCGATTTCATATTATTTTTCAATAATTCTTGCTTTAGTATGCATGATGTCACAACCACGTGACAAAACAAATATTTCTTGCAGTATCACTTCAAGTTTATCTCTATCAATTCTGAAGATTTAATAAAGATTGACTCAAAATTCATGATGCCAGAGCGAGAGAAATCTTTATAAAAATGCTTTTTGTCTTTTTAATGACATTATAACCACGTGACTTAAGAGGAAATAATTCAGATAATAGAATGTAAACCTCTATGCCGATATGCTGTCCAAATTTCATGTTTCTAACGCATCAGGGGGTTTGAAACATTTAAATATATTTTAAGAACCGAAGTTCGAAACTCGGTATTGCCATGAAATCTTAATCGTTCCAAATTTGGAAATTTGAATGCAACGGTGCACATCTACATCCTAACGAACATCTTCCGTGAAAATATCAAGATAATCTGACTAGAATTAAAGGCTGCAGAGCGCGAACAAGCTTTTGAAGTTGACGTCAAATCTGACGTCATTTGAGGTCATTGAAAATTAAAAACAATTGAATGTATAAAAAGCTACTTTTTTATCGCTGCATTTACAATTTCATTAAAATTGATTCAAAATGTATGATGCCAGAGCGGGAGAAATCTTTGAAAAAATAGGATTTTGTCCTTAAAATAACGTCATTATCACGTGACTAAGAGGAAATTTTTCAGAGAAAAGAATGTAGACCTCTGGGTCGATAAGCTGTCCGATTTCCATACTTCTAACTCATCAGTAGCCTTTGTAACATTAAATAACAGTTTAGGAACAAAGTTCGAAACTCGATTTTGCCAAACATTCTTCAATTTTTTTTAATTTAAAAAATTGAAAGACAAGGTGAACATCTACATCATAACATACATCTTCTGTGAACATATCAAGATAAAATATAAAAAAATAAAGGTTCTATAGCGCGAACAAACTTTTGAAGCTTACGTCAAATCTGATGTCATTTTACGCCATTGAATATTGAAAATGATTGAATTTAAATATATGAATTTTTTTGTCGATGAAATTTAATTTTTATGTTGCTAAGACACTGACAAAATATTGAAATTAACTCTTAGATTTGGTTGGAAAAAAAGGAATAATAATAATAATAATAATTACTAGAAGTCGTTTGTTTAAGACACAAACGAAGCGGCTTTCCGTTTGCTTATTTCAAAGGTATTGAATATATAAAATTAATACAAAGAAAAGGAATAATTTTGCATAAAAATGTAAGATTTAATACGTAAATCATCATTATAATAAATATATACTTATGTACAAAATAAGCTTTTTATCTTTTTTTTATTTTTATCTTCTTAAAATGATATTGAGAAAGCATAAATACGAATATTATTTGATTACGCATCCATTTACTATAATGCAGAAAAAAAACAGGAAAATTTTAAGATAATACGATCCTCAAGAATTATTTTCTTACGTTATTCAATCGATATTGAAAGTTTTTTTTATATTCTTTATTTAATAGATTTTTCTTCGTAAGCATGTGATTTAACAAATAATCATTGCAATTTGATCTACATAATTGAAATTGTAAAAAAAATACTTTGAAGTTCATGACTTTCAACCTTTAAATTGATTGAGTTTTACATTTGCTAAAATAGATGGTAACAAAGGAATGCAGAGGTGTATGCAAAATCATGAAAATAATTTCTTATTTCTATGTAATTAACGTTCTAAACGTCTTGAAACTTTCAACAATTCATTTGCTATATATATCTGCTTATTTTTACAGATTTAGAAAAAGAAACCGTTAAACATTTAGAAAACATCAAATATCGATAGATAGATATACATGTATTTGTCATTTTCTTCAGGTTTGAGGTAAGCCGTGATGGCAAATGCAATAAGTTATCCGTATAGGTTTTATGGCTCTAGTATAATTATACTAATTCATCTTAAATGCGACTCCTTTACTCAAAGACGTATCACAAATCACTATTCAACACGGGCACTCTTTCCTGCAAGAGAACAATCGGATCTGGCTCAACCAACCCAATGACCGGTTTCATGAATTAGCTCTTATACGAATAACATGAATATGTCATGTTTGATGACGAAATTTCTTGACTTTTTTTCGCATTTAAAGGTACCGCAATGTTACTTTTTTAAAGTTAATATATCCAATCTTATGATCTTTTTAACTTATTTTGCTTAAAAAGTATGCAAAGGTATGCTTAAGATTGGCATCAATACTCATGACGCTGGAGCGCGAATACAAATTGAAATGAATAATGTTCATATTTCAACGACGTCAAAATCAAGTGACTAAAGAAAATATCTTTTTTTAGCAAGGACATGTTCAGCTAACGTAATATAAATCTAGGAAAAATATCTTCGAGAAAGCGTTTGTTTTCATATTTTCAAGTAGGCATCCCATCAAACATGAATATCTGCCATGTCCAAGACTTCACCTTGTATTTCGTTTCGACAAGTGAAGATATATGGATACATTGGATAGATCAGATTATTACTGAACCATATTGCTTCCTTGTGTGTATGTATATATGCATGCATGTGCGTGTGTGTGTGTGTGCATATATATATATATATATATATATATATATACGTCTATGTATATGTATGTGTATGTATATATATGGTCAAATTACAGTATTCAGATGTTCATGCTATGTTTATTCTTCTCTTTATGGAACGCCAAATCTACATAAACTCAAATATTTGAAGATCTCTTCAAATATTAAGAGATATCTTCAAATGAATTATTGATATCAACAAATCATTTGAAGATATCAACAAATCATTTGGAGAGATTTTCAAATGAATTAATGATATCGAAAAATAAACTGTTGATCTCAATACATAATTATTGATATCTTCAAATCATGTGTTGATATCAACAATTGAATTATTGATCTCAACAATTCAATTGTTGATATCAACAAATGATTTGGAGAGATCTACAATTAAATGACATGAATACCTATCCGTAATTGATTTGAAGATATCAACAAATGAATTGTTGATATCAATAATTCAATTAATGATATCAACAAGTGATTTGTAGAGATCAACAATTGATTTGTTGATATTTTCGTGATTTTTGTTGATAATTAGAATTGTATAATTATTAAGCTAAATTGTATGTTTTGGATATTTTAATGCTCCGTTTGATGATAGTTTAAATGCTATTTGTTTATTTATTGTTTATTGTATAAAGTATATACTGCCGTCATGCTATGTTACCGCATGGGTCTTATGACCTTCTGGTTTGCCTCAAATAAAACTTTGAAACTTTGTATGAAACCATGTACGATTTGTTAAAACGGCATTTACAGCCGCCAACTTAAATGCAGCCCATGACCATCTTTAACCATGGTTTTAAGACCAAAACGTTCAATTTTGAGCCACGTAAGTGAATTTCGATGTCATTAAAACGTTATCGTTTCACTGTCTTCAAAGGATATATATATTCTGTCAGGTGCTAACGGAAACAAACATTACAGCGGCCTAAACAAAGTCATAAAGAAATGCACAGGCTGTTACTGGTTCCTTTGACGATACGTCCGATACGGTGTTCTGGCTAGAAAGAATACACCGTTTCCCTAAAGCTTCACGAAGAAAGAAATACAGAGAGAAGAAAGGACCAAAGAAAAGGAATTAAAGCAACTCGTTCAGGGATGGTTATTGACTAGGAATTTGAAATAAAAACTATGTGCATGAGCTCTATCAATATCAATCTGCAGAGGCATTCCGTGATTAAAAAAGTAGTTTCTACATCACAGGAACGCTGTAACGGTACATATATTTAGAATTATAAAGTCTATATTTTTAATTTTTTTATTGTCATGTGGCGTCACGCAAGTCATTACTTATTTCCTGACAATATATAGTAACATAAAAATTTTTCTTGGAATTATTTTTACCTTGACTTATGTTAAGTACATATACATATTTATACCCGATATGTATACATTACATCAAATAATGTACATGAATTAGCAAGTTATACGCCTTACATATTATATTTAACTTTAAATATTACATTATATTTCAAATTTTTAGGTACCAATATAATCGTCTAAAAAGTCTCTACATTTCACACGCTTTATATTTAGGAATATTTTCAATATTTTTTGAGATACAAGCTCTTAAACTTCGAGTAAACTACAAAAATCACCAAAGCTATATGCATGAATTTCGTTTTTTTCTCCATTTCTCCATGAATCTTAGGTCAATCGTTAAACTTTAAGCATCAATGGAACGGCCAAACATTGCTCTACAAATAATATTCATATTCATATTTTCGAAAATCAAAGGTTTTCTAGATATAAACTGTTAAACACACTGAGGGTTACCAATTTTTTTTTCCGTCATAACTCAACTGATTCAACCCCGATTATTAAAAATTAAATATCATCTGAAAGATCTTTCTAAGCACTACAAATTATACGCATAGTTTCTCTATAGAATATTTTCTGTTTTTGAGATATTAAGGACGAAGAAAAACCCGATAATTGATATATAACCTTGACCTTTGGGATTTTCCGAAAACGGAAGTGACATGGCTCCATAGAATTTGATACACCATCTTCAGTCAAAATTTCAAGCAAATCATGCAAAAAATAAAGCCTACAGGGCTTAAAAAAACCGTTTAGTTTTAAATCGAAAGTTTTATTAGCATTATGATGTCATGAGACGTCACATGACGCTCATCTTCTTAGAATGTAAAGAAGACCTGAAGACTTATAATTTGTCCAAAGATCAGCTTTCTAACTCATCTGGAAGCGATGTTATACGTATTTGAATTTTGACGTCAATGTTTCGAATCTTGGATTGGCAATAGAACCATTGCCTTTTCGAATTTTGATAAACGGACACCGAGATGCACAGCTAGAGCCTAACATACACATTCTGTGATTTTTTTATGAAAAATCGGCCCAGAAATAATAGCTGTAGACCGCGTACAATTTTTTTCAGCTGACGTCAAATCTGACGTTATATGACGTCATATGAATATGAAATTCATTGCATCCGAAAGCTCATGATTTGGAATATAAGTCGTAAAATGTTCTTAGTTCTGGGCCAATGGCAACACCTCAAAATTGACACAAATATAAGAGGAAGAAAAAAGAATAATAACTAGACTTCGTTTGTTCAACAAACGATAAAGGCTTTCTGCGCTGCAACTCAGCCTGATCAGCTGAAAAGAATTTGTTCATAAACAATGTCGACATCCCAAATTTACGTTTCTCTGTGGTATAATACCTGCATTTCCATATTGAGAATATATGTGTTCTACCTAACTTAATTCATTTCACATGTATCCTTTCTTTAATATGAAACAATTTTCCCTGTTAAAATAGCGTAAAATTACACGTAAAGTACGTGATGAATATATAGATATAGATAAACCGAACAAATATAGTAGGCTGCGGCCTCACATGAGCACAGGTAAACGTTGTACCTTTACTGCTTGCTTACAGTGACGCCCAGTAGATTTTTCAATAGAACATAACATTCTACTTTATTTACATATAACTCTTTGACATTCCAGTGGTATCTGAATTAACTGAAACACATTTTAAAATTTTAAAACCTGTTTAATTTGGCTGAAAATATTAAAGCATAGTTATATTTTTGCTTTACAAAGGCTATTACTTCGGTATCTACCAAATAACGTTTAATATGTTAAACGAATAAGAATGAATAGTTTATTGATTGCGTTTGAATGGCGCATTTACTTTTTATGGTTACTATCACGAGTTAGAAAGGTCAATAAATTCCCAACATTTCACACGCTTTATGGATTTAAATGCTTTTGAACTATGGACGCTTAAACCTCGAAAAATGCAAAAATATGTTCATGACATTTACTTCATGAACGATATTTTAATAACCTGTTTTTGGATTTTTAAAAGCTGCATATCGTTCGAAAGGAAATTGAATGGGCGATATTCCGCCATTACTTTGCCATTTTAAGCCCGATCTTCAGATAGTTTTTGCCATCAGAAAGAGCTTCGAAAGCACTTATAAAAATACACATATTGTCTCGATAAAATGTTTTTTGTTTTTGAGATATTAAATGTCAAATGAAAAAACGATTATTCAAATATGACCTTGACCTTTGAAATTTTTCGGAAACGGAAATGACATTTGACAATGAGATGCTATTTTGCACGATCAGTGAAAATTTGAAGCAAATCGGTCAAGAAATTTGGAGTACAGGGCTTAAAACCCGTTTAAATTTGTTTAAGAATTGATTTATAAATGTGTGATGTCAAATGACGTCAAATGACGTCAAATGTCTCAGAATATAAAGAAGACATTCACGAGTATACGTTGTGTCAATTTCAGCTTTCTAGCTCACATAGCAGCTACAAAATACTTAAAAACATTTTTAAGGTCCAAAGTTTGGAACTTTGTTTAACCACAGAACCTTGTTTTTTTCAATTCTGGGAAAACGTTTATAATAATGCACATCTAGAACGTAATATACACATTTTGTGATTATATCTAGAAAATCCGCCGAGAAACAAAGGCTGTAGAGCGGAAAGATACTTTTGTAGCAAATGCCCTATTTGACGTCATGTGACGTCATTGGATTATAAAAATCATAGATTTCATCGTATCAGATATTTGCTATTAAATTTTCGTGCTTCTAGACCGTCAGCAACCTATTTAAATAACAACCTCTTTTGGAAGAAAATAATAATAATAATAATAATAAAAATTAAACAGTACAAAAACAATAGGTCTTTCTGCATGAGGCAGAAAGCCCTAATAATAAAAAACAGAACAAAAACGATAGGTCTTTCTGCTTTAGGCAGAAAGCCCTAATAATAATAAGAAAATAACATTACAAACCCAATAGGTCTTCCTGCTTGAGGCAGAAAGCCCGAATAAAAGTTTGGAGAAAGCCGTAATGACAAAGGCAATATGCTTATCGGTCCTTGTGTACACAATTGCATCCTAAAATGCACCTCATTCTCTCAAATACGCATCGCAATTCACCTGTCAACACGGGCACTCTTTCCTGCGTAGAAACGTCCGGATCAAGGGTAACCAACCCAAAAACCGCCTTCTTTTCTTACTTCAAATTGCTAGATTTTCGTGTGCAAGTTCTTATCCGAAAAACATGAATATCTTCCATGTTTGTTGACAGAATCACTTGAAATTTTCAGGACTTTTTGCATACAGTAGGCTACGGCATTCTTTCAAATTTCAAATATGTTTTTTTAATAATTCTTGCTTAAATATGCATGACGTCATAATCACCTGACCAAACAAATAATTCTTGCAGTATACATCACTTCACTTTCAGAGTGTTAATCCTGAAAAAAATATGATGTTTGACTCAAAGTTCATGAAACTACATGCCATAACTCAACCAATTCAACCCCGACCTTCAAAAACTAAATATCACCTGAAAGGTCTTTCAAAGCACTACAGTTGTTACCCAAAATGTCCAGGTAGATTTTTTTGTTTTTGAGATAAACCTTGCCGAATAAAACCACCAATAACTGACATATGATCTTGAACTTTACGGGTTTCCGGAAACGGAAGTGACTAAGGAAAATGAGATGCTATGTTGCACATTCAGTGAAAATTTTATGCAAATCGGTCGAAAGTTAAGGCATGTAGGGCTTAAAAGCCCTACATTTTGGATTAAAAGTTTGTTAACGCGTCACGACGTCATTTTACGTCAAACGACGTCAGTCTTTTCAGAGCTGTGAGACATTGATAAGACACATATTTTGTCTAAATTTTAAGTTTCTAGTTTATCTGAAAGCTTCGTAATACTTAAATATATTTTCAGGTCCAAAGTTGGAAACTTAGTTCAGCCATAGATCCTTGGTCTTTTTTAATGTTGCAAAATGTATATAATCCTGCAAAACGTAATTGCAATCCATACAATCTGTGAAAAAATCAAGTCAATTGGTCAAGAAATGACGGCTGTAGAGCGCGTACAAGCTTTGGTAGCTTTTTTGAACCCTGAGGTCAAGTGACATAACATGAAGAAAGAATTGCTGCAATCAAAAGCGCCAAAGTCACTGTGCATACTGTTAAAATTTCATGCTGCTGCCTTCTCGGCAACCTGTTTTAATTTGAACCTCAAAAGGAAGAAAAAAGTAGAATAATAATAATAAGAAGAAGAAAAAACATAAAAAAAAAAAACAATAACCCAATATTTCCAGACTTTTCGTCTGTAATAATAAGAAGAAGAAAAAAAAAAAAAACAAAAACAGTACAAACCCAATAGGACTTTCCTAATAAGAAAAAACATAACAATGCCAAAAAAAACAACTTCTGCTTGAGGCAGAAATCCCTAATAAAATTTTGAAGAAAGCCGTAATAACAAAGGCAACATGCTTATCGGTCTTGGTGTACACCTTTTCATCCTAAATTGCACCTAATTCATCCACCTTTCAACACGGGCACTCTTTCCTGCGTAGGTACATATCCAAATTTATAACCTATATACATACCCTCAAAAATTTATATGAATTAATAAATTATACGCCCCACATGTTATATTTAATTCTAAATATTATATTATTATATACAAGATCTTTCTACACAGAACATTTAAATTCATGCATTTTCTTTCAGATGATGATTGTGCAAAAAATGGATGATTTTTATTCTTTAGAACAGTTATGTTCCTTTTAACCGTGACACAAATTGAATGACTTATAATAATTTTTTTACTTTATTATATAATATCATAATCGTTATTATCATCCATACTTTAGTTTAAACATATTATGTTGTTTAAATGTTAACAAAATAAACAAAACAATATCAATACACTGTAAATATACAAATGACAAAAGGGTCTGACCACAAGTTCTCACAACTTAGATATAGAACATTCTCGTTCTATCATCCATGGTATACCAATTAATCCCTTTATTACAAAGAAAAATATCCTACTTGCAAAATGTTAAAATCCATAGTATTTCAAAATAGATCACTAATATATGTATACAATCACGTATTTTCATAACATTCACTAAATATGTTCAGTGTTATCTGAAATGATGTGAAAATGTTGTTTTTTTTAACCAAAATTTTCTCTTAAGGAAAATTTCTTGAAATACTTTCAATAAAAATTTAAAAAATGAGTCAGAATTGTATTTTTTGTGCAGTTTCGACCTTTCACCTTGAATATGACCTGTAACTTTTTCTTCATTTAAATTATCAATATCATCAAAAGACTTGATGTCAAAGAAGTGTTAATTATTTCTATTTCCCTATTAATTAAAAAGTAAAAAGACGACTATTAACATACTTTACGTTCAATTTTTCAAATAGCCGTCATTTTGACAACCATCTTTAAGTTGACCCCAGAAAAATATTTTATATTTAAATTTGTATTTCTTGATACGACATTCGAAGAATTATTTTATCGACGAAAGCATTTGGCATCTTAATTTTTTAATTTAACACTTATTTTTAAAAAAAAAAAAAAAAAAGATTTAAAGTTAAATATGGATTTTTTTTAAGAGTATTTTAATGAAAAAAATATATACGTAAAGTACATTTTAAGGTAAATTGTTGTATTTTATTTAACAGCTCGTTTTCAAAGCGCCATACAAACCATTTTAGCACAGAATTAAGTAATTATTACTGGTTGCTATTATAATTGAAATTGTCTCCAAGCAGTTCCCCAAGTTCCTCATTGTAGGGTCTATAGAACTCTGACAGCAGTGCTCGTGTAGAGTTGAGCATGTCTCCTTTAGCTTGCTGTTCATTTCGTCGAACATTCTTACGATCTCTAGTAACAATAGCCTGGAGTTGTTCTTCAGTAAGTGGTTCTAGAATGTCAGCATCAAATATTTAAATCTTTAACGACTCAAAGGTATTAACCGCAACACATATATTATTATCATTATTTTTTATTTAATATATGAATCGTTTTATTTCCATATAAAAGATTCATCGCGATTGTCAACACACATTTCTAAATAACTATATTGTCTTACAAAAGCAATTAACTGTGTTGAATTTTTGAGCAAACTCATTTGTCACATGAACAAAAATATACATTCACGTTTGTTCTGTATGATAACATATTTAAAAAAAGAAAATAATCATGAACCTTACTCGTCATGTTCAAATAAGACTATATCATTAAAAAAGAATAATACACACAAATGTATAGATGACATAATAATATTAATAGATATTTACCTACTCCTAGATGGGAATATATTTTCTTAAGATAAAACGCAGTTTGGTAACTGAAGTCTTCTAGCTTCAAAATCATGATTTGTTCCGGTGGGAATACGCGCTGCCACTCACGAATATAAATGTGATATATCCCAACCCGAACACGCATCTGAAAAATATCAATAAATAATTAATATTTTTTAGTTTAGTTGATTGGTTGGGTTGATTGTTTTCAATAACAGTGTTTCGGTCCTTTGTGGAAGTTCCCCTCGTTGCACCTCACTCCGATATAACGCTGAAGTTATCAACTGGAAATCATTTTCAAATCAAAGATCAATATAACATTGTTTTTAACCCCCAGATCAATGCCAGTTTGAGGAATGTGGGTGTAAGTTATCGATCGAGAAATATTTTCATATTCTATGTCAGTGTGACATAGTGATCACAAAATAAATAGAGTCAT
>CM037779.1:27008672-27058672 GCA_021229015.1 Solen grandis | reverse complement strand
GAAGGGCTTTTGCTTGCACTTTCAGGAACTAAAATAAACTTTATTTGATCGTTTATCATGAAGTATGATTCAACTTCAAATTATTACACATAGTTATTGTATCCTTGTTACCCTTTTGTTAGATTTAGTTATTAAACTTAGAGAAAATTAATATCTGAAGAAGGGAATGCATATGGTAGCATCTATTAAAATCTACCGATGTCAGAGACGATATAAATAAATGGAATATTGAAATATAATATTCTTTACCTTAATGATGAACATTTCCTAAAATAGTTCAAATATCATGTAGATGTTCACTTCAGTTCATATAAATCAGCTTCAGATAAAATGTTCCGTGTACACAAAGATATTGTTTACATTACTCCATAGAAACGAGTTGCTGTAGTAATGGACATTTTCATATGATACTTATATCTACATTAAAGTAAATATGACGGGACAGAATTAACTATACTGGCAAAAAATCAATGACCATTGTAAAAATGGTATGTGAAGTAAATTACAACATTTAAGTTAGTATGATATTCACGTGAAAATAAAAGTTTGTATATGATATATCCCTTACTACTGTTAATCTTATTTCCATATCTAATACCGAAACAGTTTCAAAATCATTTTTAATATAGAGCACACCCCTCGACAATCATAACAAACAAACCTTAATCAATACTTTGTTTACTATTTAAATATTGAAGTTGTCGAAGGCGGTGTTAATTTTAATGTTAATGTAAAAAAATTTTTTTGATAAGATAGAGAAAAATTAGTGGTTTTTAGTTACGATTTTCAAGCATTTGCTGCACATATGTTTTCTGTAACTTTATTTTCGTGAACTTTAATGTGTAATCTGTAAATAGTGAACAACAACCGATAAAATACTGCTTTTATTTTTTCACCAAAAACGTGGGACAATTTGGGTAGTTAGTAAACCTACCCCTTTCAGTCAGAACTTTATTGAGATAGTGTTGCCATTACAGTATCATTGTGTATAAGTAAAATGATTGGTGCTTAATAATTGCTGATGTCAGTGAACTAAAAGTAAAAATCTGGCATATTTTTTATAATTCAAGCCCTATAACTTCTCACCTAATGAGTCAATATCAGCCATATTCGATCATGACTGAGAGATTATGGCTATAAACATTGTCATAAAAGTTTGAAGATGATTGCTTAAGAAATGAAGTTGCTATAGTGCAAATAAACTAATTGTGCATGACGGACGGACGACGAACAATTATTGATCCTAATAGCTCATCCTAAGTACATGTGCTCAGGTGAGCTTCAAGGGAATGCCACCTTTATTTAACAAGCACTGTTTTAGATAAATATTAAGAGGTCAGTGTGAAGAATCAGAAAATATGAATTTCCAAATACATGTTCTCTTAAGTATGAAAAATTCACAAATTGGTCTTGCAAAATTGTCTAATTTTACAGTCCCCTTATTAACTCCAACTTGGTATATTAAACTAAATAAACAGACCATCTGATTAAAATAACAAGTTCACCACCATACCAAAATGGTAATCGCATCACTGCATATTTAAATATACAAAAGTAAATCATTCAGGTACTTACTTTTCGGTAGAGTTTATGCAGCTTCCAGTAGAACAACCGTGGTGATATACAACCAAACCGAAGCTAGGGACCTAACGTTGTCTGACTGGGAAACAGAGACTGGGTAGTCATCTTGATTTTATCAAAACTAGCGACCCAGGCCTACAAGAGTCGACAATTCAGCTGCAGTTGAACCATCTAAAAACGTTATAAACATACACTATCTCCTTATTTTTTCTACACAATACATGTACTAGATTGAAACTGGAACTATCGCTTAAGATAATTAATAACCCCACAGCCCACCTCATCTTTATTCAATGTGTAGCACGTAACGGGACGTCATGTGATTGGATGTGAGTCATTGACAAGAAATCATAAGTTATATATTTTTATAAAAAGAAATGTTCATTGGAACACATGTGTCCCTTGCTGAAAGAAGCTTACAACGGGTGACACTCAAACTGTTTGTAGTCTTAGTTATATTCAATGATACACGGGTATTTGTTATATTCTGAATATGTTTTGTTGTTTTAGTAACAAATGAAGGAGTGGGTCACAACTTAAAAATACCATGTGGTAAATGATAAGAAAAACATTGCTTCTTTGAAGGTGGGTAAAGAAGATCTGACAAAGCTCTCAGAATGTCAGTTTATTATTTTACTAATCCTTTATCTCATGAACATTAATGCACAAATGACTTGATGAATATATATTGAATGATTTTAAAAAGAACATGTATATCGTCGAGTGCCCTAAATTCGTCCCTGTCCTTTGATTCGTCACTTTTTTTGTTTTTACACTAGTCTGGCGATATTTTGATGATGCGCGCGCGTACCGTGGGAAAATATTTTACTACGAAGTAAATTTACGCCTGGGTAGTTATCCTCTAAAGATGAGGTCAAAACAGGTAATTATCCATTACTTTGTTAAAAATTCATAAAAGCACACTTATTTCTCTATTCCCAAATAGTCACGATTTAAAAATATCAAAATAAATATCATAAATCTATAACTAGAATATTTTTTCACTTCGTCTGCTTTGTTTACATTTTTATGAATGAAAGTCACGTGACTAGATCAAATATTATTAGGCCAAACCTTAAAAATATTGAGTCAAAGTTACTTAAGTCCTTAATGAAAAAATAAGTAAAAAAATGTTTTTCTGTTATAAACTTATTTTGTAGGCTAATCCTCGCCAGATCAGACCAAATTACAGGCAATATTCCACATATGCATTGAATACTGCATATCAGCAATGTAAAGAAAATTTAATGCCTGTTAAAAAAGCTGCCAAAATCTACAATGTACCAGTTACAACACTCAGAGATAAGGTGTTCGGCAAGATCAACCCTGAGACTCTTTCCAGTGGCAAAGTACCTCTCTTCACATTGCTTGAAGAAACAAAACTTGCTGATCACTTTAAAACAATGGCAAGCTATGGATATGGCTACACCCGTCAGGAGTCAGTAGATCTTGCCTCTGATTTTGCTTATCAGCTGGGAAAAAGGGCTAAAGATAAACCACTTACATTGAAATGGATCAGGGGATTTTTAAAACGTTGGCCAGAACTTAAGGTCCTTAAACCTAGGGGTTAGATTATGCAAGAGCTAAATTAGCCTCAGAATCAACTGTAACATCCTATTTTCACAACTTAAAACAAACACTAGAATTACATGGACTCACTGACAAGCCACATCTGATCTTTAATCTTGATGAGAAAGGCATCACAACTGACCATAAGCCCCCGTGTGTTATTGGCAGTGCATCTTATTGTCCTCAAGCTGTTACATCTGGTAGGGGTAAGACCGTCACTATTCTAGGCTGTGGTAGTGCTAGTGGGGTTTCACTACCCCCTTTTTTGTATTCCCTGGCAAACGCATGAATCCTGACCTACTTGAGGGAAAATCCCCAGGTGCTAATGCAGTTGTAAGTGAAACAGGCTGGTCAAATCAAGCTGTTTTCAGAGAATACCTTACATCTCACTTTTTGGAACATATACCAGGTTGAGATGGTCAGAAAGTTCTTCTAATACTTGATGGACATAAATCCCATATTTCTGTTGGTATAAGTGAGTGGGCTCTAGAGAAAGGTATTGTTCTTTTCATCCTACCACCACACACTAGTCATATTCTGCAACTTATGGATGTTTCTTGCTTCGGTCCATTCGAGCGAATCTACAATAGTGAGTGCCATAGGCTTATGTGGCAAACAAATGCTACAATTACCAAATATAACATATGTGAAATGGCTTGCCGGGTATATTCTAAGGCATCAGTTGAAAATGTACAGTCTGCATTCAAACGCACAGGAATATTTCCTTTTAATCCAGATGCTTTCCCAAAAGAATATCTTCTCCCAGCAGAGGTGTATCTTGAAGAAAAATCTCTGGAGCTTGATAGTCAAGAAATAGTTGAAGGTGGGATTGCTATGGATGCAGAGGAGAGTGCATTTGAGATGCTAGAATCAAGAGAGCAGCAGTTAAAAGACATTAAAAGTAACAATACAAATAAACCAAGAAAAACTACAAGTAAGATTGTTGCTGGCAAAGAAATCAACTGTGAAATAATAGAAAAACTTAAAGAACATGAAAAGGCGACTAAACAAAACAAGTATACAAGTAAAAGCAAATTACTGGGAAAAAAAAGCACTAAAAAAGTAAAAAAATAAAATCTGGGCAGTGTAAAACAATCTGTGTACAAGAGCAACAACCAGGACCCTCCCATAATAATTTGGTACCTGAAATAGAAAACTCTGATAATGACTGAAGATGATATTGACCCTAAGAATGACCCTAAAGATTTGTATTGCGTTTGTAACCTATTCACTCCAGCTGAAGTATCAAAATGTGCTTCTATAGTATTTACAAAATGGGCCCAATGTGATGGGATGAGAAACAACATGCCTTGCAATCACTGGACACATCTTATTTACTGTACACCTGTAAGATTTACCGGGTTGGGTGACAAGTTTTTTTGCATCCACTGTAAACCTGAAGAATAAAAAGTAATTAAAATGACAAAAATACTGTTTAACTGTGTTAGTTTTAATAAGTTACATTTTTGGAAGTTACCTGTTAATCTTAACTTATGGGACGTTAACCCTAATATGAATAGTCTTGGCCTAATTTAGATCTCACGCGCAATGTGACGAAATGGACCATTTAAATGGCGGATTCATGAATTACTATAGATCGTTAATCTCTAAGTTTGATACTTTGTGTTGTTGTGTTAGGAGGATATTCATTACGGATTAAATCACAAGGATTTGTTTTACAAGTAAGTGGTTTATTTTCTGTGTACTATTCTTTTTTTCATAATATATCGTGATTTAAATGCTTAGGGGGACGAAATATGGTCACTCGAGGATATATATATATGAAACAATTTTCTTACAACTAAAATTATTCGGTAATTTCAGGTCTAGAATTTACCTCAGTTATAAAACATTGAAACATTATTGAAACTTTAATTCAATGGTTTTCAATATGGAGGACTTACGAAAAGAGCTTTATTTTTTGTTTATCCTTTCTTTTGCATGAATATGTACCTGTCAAATATGTTAACGTGTTTTCAAGATTATTGGGCGCATCACATCTGAACTGAATGGAACACATAGAAATACTCCAAAGAATAAAGAACAGCTTACTCATTAATACGCTAAAATAGAAACAGATTTTATTTTGTAAAGATCATTGAAATGTCATGAAATGTAATTGGAAGCTTATAATATTACATTCCAAACATAATGTGGATTTTTTTTTTTACAATGAATGTCTGCTATTGTCTCCTCCATTTTGGCTTAATAAAAGAATATCTGTACAAGCTTTGAATCGTTCCTTCCTATTCCTATATCAAGTTACAGTATTCAAGCTTTGAAACACTTTTAGAATATCCTTTACAAACTGTTTCTTAAAGGCCTATTATATTTCATAATGAATTTCATGAAAAGAATTAAAATAAAATTGGTATATTGTAGATTAATACAAATGGTACATACTGTGTAAATTTCTACTGTAAAATAACAGCTTACCGCATTGGAATGTTAAGCAAATTACCCAACTGAGCATTTTGGATGGATGTCAAAATACTCTCATACATTCTGAGTTGTTGAGTATTCCCGGAGACAATCTGTGATCAGAAATAATTCAAATTTGAAAAACCGTCGTCGAATCTGTTACGTCATCGATTTTATACGCCCGTACAAATTTTGTACGACTGTATTATGTTTTCACACATGGCGTTCGGGCGGGCGGCTTCCTTCGAAGTGTCCGATCTTTTATTCAAATGGTTTTGATTCGATCCTCTTCAAACTTGTTGATAATGTTTATGGGCATGATCGCTAAGACAAGTTCGATTTCCAGCCAAATCGCCCTAGGCACTCCTGGATTATGGCCCTTGATTTGATGAAAATATGTTCAGTTAACAATGTCCGGACTCTTTTTCAAACAGTATTTTTCCAATCGTCTTCAAACTTGCTGACAATGTGTATGGGCATAGTATCTAGGAAAAGTTTGATTTCAAGCCAAATCGCCCCAGGAACTCCTGGATTATGGCCCTTGATATTTTGAAAACATGTTCAATTAGCAGTGTCCGAACCCCAATTCAAACAGTTTTGATCCGATCCTCTTTAAACCTGCTGACAGTGTGTATGGGAATAATATCTCGGCCAAGTTCGATTTCAATCCAAATCGCCCTTGGCATTTCCGGAGTATTGCACTTGATTTGTTGAAAATGTGAAAAATTAACAGTGTCCGAACTCCTACTCAAACAGTTTTGGTCCGATCCTCTTGAAACTTGCTGATAATGTGTATGGGCATAATATCTCGGTTAAGTTGAATTTCCAGCCAAATCGCACCAAACACTCCTGGATTATTGTCCTTGCTTTGTTGAAAATATATTTAATTACTAGTGTCTGGACTCCTATTTAAAGTGTTTTTATTTGATCCTCTTCAGACTTGCTAACAATGTGTATAGGCATATCTTAGCCAAGTTCGATTACCAGCCAAATCACTACAGAAAGACCAGGATTATGGCCCTTGATTTGTTTAAACATGGTGCATTTTAAGACACCACATATTACGGGCGTATTATGCTTCGACTCTCGAAGCTCTTGTTGCACTCGTGATACGTTAATGGAGACACAGGGAATGTCTATGGAAAATTAACGAAGATATGCGGAATATGCAAATTAGTTATTTTTGTAAACAATTGAATGATTTTAAGTGAAAGATTCTGTCTTATTTATTTTTCAAAATTACTTGTTTGTAGTTAACGTTGTCGTCAACGAGTACATACAGATTGCATCTCGTAACAAAATTGTAGCACTCACTTTTCTTTTCTGTTCGAAGAATATACTCTACTTTTGGAACAATAATGGACCTTTAAAATAAACTAAATGCCCTCATAGCACTGCTTTGATATTGATTATTAACACAAGATATAACAGGACAAAATTTGTGATTCCTGATGTTGTTGATTATACAGCTAAGACCATCAGCAGTACTTTTGATTAGCTAGTTTAAAATCAATGCTGGAAAGTAAGTAAAGTCTGTATGACATTAAAGAAAACAAGAGGGCCATGGAGGCCCTGGTTCGCTCACCTGAGTATGATTTGTATGTGCGTATTGCTGCAAGTCAATCAGTATCAGGTACAGGTAGAAGTAGATTGGCAATAGAAATAATAAAAAAATACTCTCATTTAGTGTAATTTAGAGATATATACATGTATACCAGCGGTTTCATAGGAGATGTTTAGTTTTCACAATATACAGTTAAGGCAAATTAGCCCCGTTCCTTTTTTTACGGATCGGAATAATTTTAGCAATCTTGGTAGAGGGTTACCCAAGGAACATCTGATGAATTTGGAAGTTTTATTTTTTTTCTTTCTACATGGATCAAGTTTATTTCAGCAGCTTTTGTGAAGGTTCACCCTCGGATCATAACTTCCAAGTTTAATCAAATATGTCCAGCGGTTTCAGAGGAGATGTCGCTTAAAGTTTTCACCATATAAATCTAAGGCAAATTAGCCCCCGCCCCTGGCGGCCATGTTTTTTTACGGATCGGAATAATTTTAGTATTCTTGGTAGAGGGTTACCCAAAGAACATCTGTACTAAAACATTTTGAAATCTGGCCAGTAGTTTTGAAGGAGATGACTTTTAGATTTTTCATTTTATTTTCCTTCCGTTGCCATGGCAACCAGAGTTCTAGATGGATGAAGTTTATTTTAGAGCAACATTTGTGAAGGTTTACCCAAGGATCATTCCTGCTAGGTTTAATCAAGTTCTGTCTAGCGGTTTCAGAGGAGGTTTTTAAGTAAATTGTTGACGACGGACGGAGGGTGATCACAATAGCACACCTTGAGCACTTTGTGCTGAGGTGAGCTAAAATACTTGCATCAATTAATTTAAGAAAACACTGGCATGATGTTGGTAGTCTGGATAGTATGCTTTTGACTGCGTCTTACATACATTTCCACAGGAAGAGGAAATGAGACGTAGAGTCTTGCATTTCCAGCACCAATGACTATGGCGGCATCAATTATTTGCATATATACCTTACAACCTTTTTTCTTGCTTATCTCAAAATGCGGCGCACAAGACATTTAATTCTGCTGAAGTCTTTTCTTTAAATAGAAATATGAGAAATCAATTAGAACACACACATACCTACTCTAGGTTTCTTTGTAATTCTTTTGCTGACTTGCAAATCTGTTGATTCCAGCTCTGATATTGGCTGGCTAGGACCCTCTTCAGCCTCGTCCTCAGCTTCCTCTTCAGAATTTGATTCAGTTTCTATAATCTCCAAGTTTAAAAATAAAAATCAACTTGCATTTCTCTGAGGTATGTTTTGTTTAATTTGGAGAGATAATCTCTTTACTTCTTGAACTGTAATATATTATTTTTCAGGGTTTTGGAAATCATGAAAACAACTGTCTGCGCTTCATTGATACAATCGATCTATTGTCAGTCAAACTACTTTGATATATATAGCACTCACTTAACCAAAGTTGTTAAATGGTTTGAAAGACACAAGATAAACTATACGTATTATTCTTAGGTTAATATTACATTATAATTGACCTCAAACACTGATGCCACACCATATACAATGTTTGATCAATGTTTGCAAGGCAGATATGTATTAGAATCACAGGCCTTTTTTCTTCTTTTCATAGTATTTTCACCCTGACCCGAAACTTCCATAAATGGATATCATGACATATATGCTTTGATGGTGAAACTTTACACGAGCATATTGACAGAGAATGTTGTTAAACATCAAAGGAGAAATTCTAAGCTCTACCTATAATATCTTGATTTAGAGAAAATCAATAGTCAGTCTTTATTCTGGGCCGGCAGGAGCCGGCACGGTTCCTGATACGGCTTTTAAATGTTGAACAGTGTTATGCGTTTCTCTGTGCCAGTCTCTACATGACGTTATTTTGTAAATAAAAAAAATGTATAGATAGGATTGTTACTCGTCTTATCTTAAATTTGTCAATGATGATTTCCGTTATTTTGTTTCAGTTTTAACTTTTTATGTTTAATCTGCGGAATAGGTCACGCTCGTAGCGGTTTATATTGTGGCACAAGCAAAACCACGTATACACGTACTTTTCGTTTTCGTACTTACACTTTTTCTACAACCAATAATAACAACTTTTGACTTTGGGAACATGGGTTGTAAAAAAGATTTCACCACATTATTATTTAAACTTTTTGTATTCTCATTTTCCTACTAGAAATGTAGATCTTCGATTTAGTCCTTTGTAATTATGCTGAAATCACTTCCACGAAGTACGAAGACAGTACGAAAACCAGTTGGTGCGAACATCATTTAATTTAATACATATCTTATTCAAGAATACATGGGATTGAACAACAGGCTAAATGCCTATGTGAGTCCTCTCTTTTTACAGGTAATGCTTACATAGGGCACAAAAAAGGATCGAATTTTATTTTATTTTTTTTACATGAAACAAAAGGTAAAAAAGGGAAAGATTATTTTAAAGCCGAAAAGGTAAAAAAAAAAACCTTTAGGGTCGGTCGTAAAAAAAGAGGGTCGGTCGGGCGACCAGAAACGAAACTATTTGTTTTTGGCCTAGCATAATTCTGATAAATCAAAAGTATTGCATGTATTATGACAATAGATATATAAAAATAAAAAAGACAATAGATATATATAGAAATAAAAAAAGAATTATCTGACAAAATGTGTGACTAAAATTATCTCAGTGTTGAAATCATTCGATACAAAGCATTCTTTTACCATGCATTGAGAAAAAATATCTTGCCAGAAAATAAATGAGAAAATATAATGGACTTTATTTCACTCCTTTAGGTATTATATATAACGTCATTTATAGGGACTACCTAATATCAAAGCGCTGATAACGCTGAGAGAACAGGGTTTTTGATATGATAATGTCGCATTTCTTTGGTTTATCAAAGTAAATTCAATAAATGAAGATCAACTTTTCAAGTGGCGCCAATAAACGCAATGTTATAAATCCGCTGTAACTTTGTTTTGAACACGGTCGTTAAAAAAGATTGACATATCATTTTACTCAAATTTCTAACAATAAACATATAGCCACTCTTACTCTCTCCATCGTTCTTGCCCACAGTTATCAAGATTATATGAATATGTGGGAGGAAATCTAAAATATGACTTCATCATTTATGTATTTTTTCATTTCAGTTCTTAATATAGGTAAATTAATGATATTCAGTATAACAAAAATATATGTATCTTATATTGCAATAATGATAATAAAGAAGTTTGTGAAAATTATTCTCATTCGAAGCCGTTTGTATGGCGATAAGGCCTGAAAATTTACCAACTGACTAATGGGCCACTATTATACAGAAGAAAATTTATCTATATATTGTTGCCTGAAAATATTACCGAAAGAGTTGCGATCTTTTTCGCTCGCGTACTTTTTTTAAGCTCACCTGAGCACTTGTGATCAGGATGAGCTTTAGTGACCGCCTTTTGTCCGTCGTCATCGATTGCTTGTTAACACTCAATTGTGGCCACAATTTTGGCCCAATCTTCATGAAAATTGGTCAGAATGTTTGTCTGCATATTTCGGATGAGTTCGAAATTGGGTCATGTGGGGCCAAAAAACTAGGTCACTAGGTCAAATCTTAGAAAATTAAAAAAAAACCTAGTGAACATAGATTTACATCAGTGCAAAATTTGTGCCCCTGTGGTCACAATGGGCCACGTCCAAGGAACACATCCGGATTTTTGTATAGAACTATATAGGAAATTCTTGAAAAATCTTCTCTTCCGAAACCACTCCATGGATTTTCACCGAATTTCACTAAAATGATACTTATGTAAGCCTGAGGCTAATTCCTAATTTTTATTGAATTTCATTTTCATGAAGACATAACTTGTGTTATGCGTCAACGATTTCAACAATCTTCTCCTCTGAAACTACCAAATAGATTTTCATCAAATTTTACCAAAATGATACTTATGATAGCCTTATGCAAATTCCTATTTTTTTGTCAATTCCATGAACAATTTTCCAGGGAAAAATGTTAAATGCTTTTTCTCAGAAATATGAAGACCTGTAGATTTGATAGTTGGTACATAGCATCAGCAAATGTTGCCTCTACAGTGCAAAATTTGTGCCCCTGGGGTCACAATTGGCCACGCCCATGGCTACACTCGGATTCTATTTATAGAACGATATAGGGAATTCTTGAAAAAACTTTTTTTTTTTTTTTCCAAAACTAGTCCATGGATTTTCCCCATATTTAAGTATAATGATACTTTTGTTAGCCTTAGGCTCCATCCTAATTTTTCTTGAATTTCATGAAGAACTATGGTTGTCATTGCAACAAGAAAGCATAACTTCAAAATGCGTTTTCACAGAAACATACAGACCTAAAGATTTGATATTTGGTACATAGCATCAGCTTCTGGTGCCTCAACACTATCAACAAATATGTGCATCAGGGTTTACATGCGGACACACCCGGGACCACACCCAACTTTTGTATGGAACTATATAAGGAAAACAAAATATATTTACATCTGAAACCATTGGTTGCATCATGAAGAACTTTTGTTGCCATTGCATCCAGAATGCATAACTATAAAATGCCTTTTCTTAGAAACATACAGACCTACAGCTTTGATAATTGGTATATAGTATCCTCTCATGGTTCCAGCCTTTCTACAATAAACCAAATTCAGGTGAGCGATTTAGGGCCATCTTGGCCCTCTTGTTAAGACATAAATTTAGGTGGATGATTTTTAAGACATAAAGGCAAGTAACTCCAAGACTGCTGACCACCTTGCCGGTCCCAAAAGTGCATTCCAACAATCAGCATTCGGTTATCCGTACCTTCTCGAGCGGGGTCGTTCTTGCAACAGATCAAGGTGCCAGACATGGTCCATTTGATTACCGGTACTCTGACCGGTATCACCTCTCTTTTGCCCAGCATGTGTTCAGACTTGACCTTCTCTGGAGCAAATACTAGGCTAGTTGGTGAATTCTACACGGTTGCACCATACATTCCTCCGCAACTCACCAAGTTCATTCTATCGCAACTCTTGGCGTCCTCGGCACCCGTTTACGTGCCCGTACCAACCAGGCCTTCAGTCCACTAAGTCTCTAGATCGACACCTCTAAATACCTCAAGCTTTCCTTCCACACTATACAGGGCTGAAAATCTTAAGATCTGGCTCCCAATGGCTTTCTCACCATGATGCGAGTACCATACACAAGGGAGGTAGGTAGCCAAGCAGACCCCAGAGAGGAGCAGCTTACCAATACGAATGCTTCGGCGACATCCACTTTGGTAACATTGATTAAACATTGGGGATTAAATAATTATATGTGATAATCAATAGAACAACAGTGAAACTGCTTTGGTGACTGCGCTTAGGCGTGACTAAATAACCAGTATAACTTATGAACTGACATTAACTTCACTTTAGAGTATATGACTTTATCATGGATACAGTGTGATATAAAGTAACAAGGCTACTGTGAGAAGCCAGGGTCACAGACAGACAATTTTCCATAATCAATTATGGAAGTTGGCCATTTCTGCGGATGAGACATTGTTATATTATTTAATGGGTGCAAATTTCAGTTGATTTTTTAATTATCGTTTTAAGGTGGTTCGAAACCCTCTTCTAGACATTTAAGGTAACGTGATATGATAAGGACTGTTTTTTCCCCATTGAAAACTGGGGGCGGGAGTGTAATGTAATGATCAGGTTTTAAATCTAACCATGGACTTGTGTCCTCTTTCTATTCAAAGCAATTGTGATGATTTTACTGGCGCAAAGACATGAATTAGATTGATGTTCTGATATAAACTATAGAACAAAAAACCGTCATTAAGTATTCTTGCCAGTTTTTTTTTTTTCAACAACAGAATTCCTGTTTAATGTTTATGTCACTAGTTTTCACGACCTAACATTTATCCATTTATGCAATCCTTGTCAGTCTGATCGTTCCCATGTTTAACCCTTTCCCTCATAGAGGAAACCATGAAAAGACCTATGCGATAGCATAAAACCAGATCAGCCTGCGAGTAACTCGCAGGCTGATCAGGTTTTATGCTGTTCACTGCTCCTCAGTGGTCTGGAAATGAGGATTTTGTAATTAAATTTGGTAAGGTTTAACTGTGGTTTTCTGCAGATCAGGCTTGATGTGGTACCTATTGAGTGCGTCAAAATGAGTCTATATGAGGGAAAGGGTTAAACTAAGTTTGGCTATGATTCTACACCACACTGAGCTCTGTACACCTACTGTCAACAGTGTGAACTGTGAGCAGATGCATTTCTTTTGGTTTGGTCTTAATTTTTCAAGCTTTTTGTATTAGGTATTGATAAACATGCAACCTGATTGATTTTCTGCATGTTCTAAGAATTAATTGTATATAAGTGACCACTGTACGAGTACATAGTCTGTATCTATTTATTTAGTTCATTTTCATTTTACATATTTAATGACATTGGAATCTGCTTATGAAAGGATGATTTTTCCTTAGTCTGTTTATTTTAGCAGTATTATATCCTATACAAAATCGCAGAGCATTAGTTTGCAGTTCCTCTGTATTAATCTACATTTCTTCACGTTTTCTGTTATTCGTAATTTCGCAGTATTGGCTTTTTGGTATGTAATCTCTGATTCTTAATCTTGTTAGTTCTAAAAGTGGTCAATATAGACAATATAGTCAATATAATTCCTCACATTTTATATTTCACAGTTCTAATTGCAGGAATTATTTTAGCAATCTTCCTTGTTATTTCCGTAGGGAAAGTAACTTTAAAACATATTTCCGTTTCAACTCTTTTAACGTTTTGGCCAAAGGCCTTTGTCAAAATATAAAAAAATGATTGCTAACACTACATAATTGCTTATTGCTGCAACCATAACATATATTAAACGTATTGTTATGCAGGAAATGACGTCGTGCAGGATATGACGTCATAACAAAAATACCGCCAAAATGACATTACGTCGCATATATAGTATTGCATACAGTAAAATAGACTAAATTATAATAAATGATAAAAATACTTAAATTAGAAGGTTTTCCCGAATGTAAGGAACTGTACATCTGAGAAAAGAATCACTGGGACGTGACGTCAAAACCAACGTTTTTTTTTGTGAGATTTAGGGTGCGTGCAAACAAATCGTTGCTTCTTTCTTGTTTCGATTTATACAGAAATAAATTTCTTTTTAACTTAAAGAGGATGAATTTGCCTTTCCGAGGATGTAAATTTCGTACGTCAGTTTTTACTCAACTTCCCGTAATTCGGATTTAATCTGGAAAAGTAGTTTGGGAAAATATACTTATAAATTTCTTTTTTATTTTTAGGAAAAATTACCCGATAGTTTTAAAAAAAAAAAGGTATTGTTAAGCACAGCCATTAAATAAAGTAATTATGAAATTTAAAGAAAATCTATTGGGCCGTTTTTTCATTAATTATAATTAAGTTAATTAAGCTTGGCCGATCACTGACGTCAACATGTAAGATGATCGTTTTTGATTTTTTTTCTCTTCCTTTTATGATTCGAATCTAAGGTCAAATTAACAAAGATGAATTAGTCTTTTAAACATGAAAATTTCCTACGTTAATTTTTCTGGAAAAAAAAAACAACAACAAAAAACATTAGAAAAATAACTTGAGAAAACACATCCAAAACTAATTTCATTCCCTGTATTTTTTTTTTAATTTTTATTTTTTTTAAGAATTAACCTTTAGAGTAGAGTATAGTTATAGGATATAAAGAAAATATATTGGGCTATTTTTCCATAAAAAAAACAACAACAAACAAACAAAAAAAACCCCATAAAAGTAATAAGAATTTATCCGATTACACCCACGAGACGGAATGTCCGTTTTCAATTGACAATTACAATGTTTAATACTCCTATTGGTTAAGCTCTCTTCCGCATTTACTACTACTACTACAAACTCTACTACTCCTTCTACCAATATTACACATTACTACTACTACTTCTTCTAATACTACTACTATTACTACTTCCACTTCTATTACTTCTGTTACTACTACTAGTAGTACCACCATTAGGATAATATTATTACACACATCTATTATAACTAAAAACAAAGATATATATTAAAACTGTTTTAAGGGCGTATGCAACAGTTAGCCATCACAATGTGTGTAACATATATAACTCTAAACTTTCGGATATAAGCAGCGCAACTACGTTTAAAGGGCAAACTCCACCGCAGTAGTTACCTCCCCTTACAGTTGTCGATAACCACTGCCACCAGAAGTAGATTTCGGCTGATATTGGCCGGATTTACTTTTATCACTTATGATTAGTTTTGAATACATGCATATCATATCAGTTTCGTTATATTTCTCGAAAATAACATTCATGATTTTGAGAAAAGTAAAAAATCAAATCATATAACATTAATTTATAAAATTATAAATGTTGGTCACATGGTTTCAACTATCATCACGTGACTTGTGTGGTGGCAGTGGTTAAAGTAGCGTTGCTTGACGTAACCGGTGCGTGGAGTTTCGTTTAAAGGGTTGTATCGCCATTAAAGGACGTCTGTTTGTATCTATCACTTCCTTTGTAATTGGTTTATTAATTTGAAATGAATTACGTATGTTTTACAGATTTAAAAAAAATGTTAAGCATTGGGCAGTTACCATAGAAAGTGCTTAGTAGTTCCTAGATGATCTCGATAACCTACACATTTGGTCCAGCAGCCATAAAAGAATATTTACGAGAAAAATGAAAAAAAAAATCCAGTGAAGGATTTCCTGTAAAAAATCAAAAAGGTTTGAAAATGAATCCGTTTCTTCTCTCTCATTTCCATTTCTTTTCTCCATTTCTGTAAAAGTAACTGGGGATATTTAAACTATTCATTCAGATAAATTGGACTATCATGAATGAACTATTAGCATGTGTGTCTTCTATTCATAAATGTTTTTAAAAAGAGAGATTTATGAAGGGATCTGCGGTGCGTCGGTGGCTCTTTGAATATTACGATATTTGTATGTCAGATGGTCTTCCTTAACAAAAAAAAAAAAAAAAAAAAAAAAAAAAAAAAGAAAGAAAGGTTATAAATTGTAATAATGACTATGTTTGTTAATCATATCCCTAGTTGTACAGATGTTGTTGGCTATGTGAAACAGACTTTGGTGACTTATAGCAATATTCAACTATGTTATTTTTACCTTTAACAAAGTAGTTTAGTCAAAGAGTATATAACTTTTTCATTTCATTTTTTTTTACATATTATAGACTGATCACTATTATCAATGATGAAACATAATTGTTATTACCATCAATATTATTATCACTGTTATTGCCATCGTTTTCCTTGATATCAATATGATTATATAATAGAATTATAACGTTGACGATTCCTTTCAATTTCTCGAATATTACTTTATTTGAATATATGAAGGTATTATTTTATTATTATTAACTTAAAAACAAAACATTAATTGTTTGAGTAGGCTATAAAAGTCGCAAAACGTCTGTTTTGACGCCGTGATTAAGCGTCCTAAGGCGCGACAGAAGTGAATCAAGGAACTACAATAAGCTTCTAGCTACCAGTTCTAATCCTTTTTGTATACTCTTGTACTTTGTAATGAATTTCTGTCATATACATACTTTACAAATAAAATAATTATGTTTAAACTAAAAAAAAAATCTGAATTTACGAATTCATGCCAAAAATCCATCGGGGTTGTATTAAGTTTTATTAACATTACGATATAACAACAATAATAATAATAACTAGAACCGCAAGCGGTATCTTGGTTTTCGCTTTTAACCTAATCAACTTGAACACTTTATTTCAACTCAGCCACAATTTTCAATATGAAACAGAACGAAAAGGTTTTTTGAAGACCTACTCTCATTTGCACAGGTTTTTTTTTTGCAATGTTAGAACATTCAACCTCTTCTAGCGCAAATATTTTCCCATACCCTTTACTTTGAAATCCATCACATTCTGTGGTGCTGTCAACAAGGAACAAAATGCTGAAAACCGGATTTCAATCAGACTTTAACGTTTTGAGTTATAAGCAAAAGAGTGATTTTAAGCAAAACGCCCTCTAGCGGCAAAATGAGAAAAAAATGATACAAATTTACAATTAGGTACCTAGAAATGCGGCAAATAGTTCAAACAAGTATATAAATCGCACTAGTCGAACATTCTTTTTCTTATATATCACAATTTGAAGCATAAAAAACTTATTAACAATTATTCCAAAAAAGGATCAAACTTTGGACTGCCATAAAATGTACAAATCAAGTCCGATCTTCAAAAACTAAACATTATACGAAAGAACTATTTAGAACTAAAACTTTTGTTCATATACTCTCAATGAAATATTTTTAGTTTTGGAGCACTTTGGGGCCGAATAAAAAACAATTATCGTAATATGACCTTGACCTTTTCAATGTTTTTTTAACTTTTTAATTGAGAGGCACTTTCAAACGTAACAATACATAACGTGTGTAAATTGCATGACGACTAAACAAAAAATAAAGTCAGGAGCGACAAAAAACATGTTTTTGGAATTTGAATTTTTCCTAAATTTTAGTGAAGTTTGACCGTTTCTAGAGGACAAACCACGCATTTCTTAAATTCGCCACCCCTTATATTTAGTGTGTATATGTCTTTCAAATGGTATGCAGGAAACGGAATTCTTCTATCTGATCTCTAACAAAAATGGATAGGTTTTTCGTAGACCTACCCTCATTTGCACATTTTTTGCGAGGTTCGAACATTCAGCCTTCCGTAGCTCAAAAGCTTTCAGCCACACGGACCCTCGAATCCTATCATATGTTATTAGGCTATCAACAAGGAACAGAATGCAAAGAACGCATTCGAATCGGACTTCAACTTTTTGAGTTATAAGCAAAAGAATGATTTCAAGAAAAGCGCCCCTAGCGGCAAAATGAGAAAGAAAATTGATTAAAATTTTACCATTAGGTACCAAGCAAAGCAGCAAACAGTTCAATCAAGTATACTAGTCGCACAAGTCAAACTTTTTATTCTTATATATCAGAATTTGAAGCATAAAACCTGATTTACAATTATTCCAAAAAAAAAAGGATCAAACTTTGGACTGCCGTATAATGACCAAATCAAGTCCGATCTTCAAAAACTAAACATCACTGGAAAGAGTTCTTTAAGAACTAAAACTTTTGTTCATATACTCTCAATGAAAATTTTTAGTTTGGGAGCTATTTGTGGCCGAAAAAAAACATTAGTAATATGAACATTATTTTCAAAGTTTTTATATTTGAGGCCCTTTCAAACATAACAATACATATCGTGTGAAAATTTCAAGAAGAATGAACAGAAAATAAAGTCAGGAGCGACAAAAACATGTTTTTGAAATTTTATTTTTTCCTGAAATTTTGTGAAGTTTGACCGTTTTTAGAGGACAAACCACGCATTTCCTAAATTCGCCACCCCATATATTTTGTGCGTATATGTCTTGCAAATCGTATGCAGCAATCTAATCTCTAACAAATTCTATCTAATCTCTAACAAAAATGGGTAGGTTTTTCGTAGACCTACCCTCATTTGTCCACATTTTTCCAAGGTTCGAACATTCAACTTCTCCTAGAATAATTTTTTCCCCCAGTACTCGATGATGAGCTATCAATCATATTTGATTGGGTTGTCAACAAGGAACATTATGTAAAAACCGCATCTAAATCAGGTTTCAAATTTTTGAGTTATTAGCAAAAAGTGATTACATGAATTGCGCCCGCTAGTGGCTAAATCGGAAATAAAATGAAAAGTTTGACCATTTAGGCACAAGTTTAGATATATATGACTCCATGCCCAAAATTTTATAGTTGTAGCTTTTCTCATCTGGCCGCTAGGCTGGTTACAAAAATGGGTGGAATTGGAAAAATAATAATAATAATAAAAATCAACAACAAAAAAACAACAACAAATCAACAGAAGAAGAACAATAGGTTTTCACCCTGCAGAGGCGAAAACCTAATAAAAATGTAAAAAAAAAACTATGTGGAGTGGAAAATTAAATATTCTGTGCTTAGAAAAAAAAGGAATACACTTCAATAATAAAAATTAAAGCTAAAAAAAATGGGCGTTTTCTGTTACACGTTTTCACCAGTGTGTACACGTAAGAGTGGATGTTTTCCTTATGTTTTGTGGTAAAAGAATTACATTTGTTACACTGTATTTGTGAAAGCCTATTAGATATCACTGCATATTCAGAAACCATCCGTTTACCACATACACAATTAAAGACGAAAAAATACACTGACACATTTCCACACACACACACATACACTAGTTTCCAGCTAATATGTAGCGAATAAAGAACAAAATTACTTTTATACGAGTATTACCAAAATGTCCACACCAGCCAAAGGAATGATTCAATATCATAAGTCAACGTCCTCTCTTTGAAAATAAGCAATTTTCCATGTTCTGAAAAACAAGCATCATTTACTATGTTAAGTATCTAACAGTTTGGATGCATGTGGGACTAGTTCTGGTTACTGTCTGTGTGATACTTAATCTGATGAACATTTCTTTCTAATGCAACAAGCAGCACAAATAATCACGAAAAATACTAAAACGCATATCAGAATGAAATATTCCTTTACGATGGCCAGTATAGGATTGTCCGTTATAACATAAAACGTTGTCTGTCCCTTGTTTAATTTATTTTCGGGGACGGGAATGCTTGAATAAATGTAAGCGATACTTGTGTTGACATATGTGAACGCATCGTCTAAACAGGTAAATACCTTGCTAACATTATGGAATGACCGGAACACTCGTTTCTCATGTATCACCTGACCGGTTTCCAAGATTATAACATTGCGTTTCCCGAATCTTTGATAATGCTTACCGTAATCAAGATAGACACCATAACATATGTTCTGCTTCGTTACGAAATACCCATTAAGCAGGTCTGGGACTTGGCCTATCGGTTGAACAAGTACAAGTGCTGCCATCGTTTCAAGGTCGTAGAGGATAAAATCTGATCTGAATTTTTCAACAACAACGAATTGGTTATCTTCAAGTTTAACATACAACTCAGATGATTTATCTATGATAACCCCCTGCTCTCCAACTTTTAGGATTGTCCGGTAAATTTCAGCGATTTCCGCCATTTCTATGTTTTCTCGCGGAACAGATATACACGCTGCGTAGGTATGGCTATTTTCTTCTGGCGTTTGTCTCAACCATATGCTAACATGTGGTTTCCTTTTGCTGAAAAACCATTGTGCCATAGCTTTTATTTGAGTGAATAACTTCTCTTCAAAAACTTTATGTTCAGATACCTTTGCGCTTGGGATAACCGAGAGTAGGTAAATAAAGTTACCATCCCCGAGAAGCTGGTAGAATAGCGGTATGCACTCCCCGTTTTGCCTGCTGAAGACTATTGGGCAATAAACTGGTAGACAAGGTTCCTGAAAAATATATTGGCATTTTTACCTAAAAGATGTTAACTTTTCTAACAAGAAGCATCAATGAAAATGTCTATGCATGTGCCGATCTTTTCCCCTGTTATGTATACCTTGTTGGTAAATGTAGGTCTATCATTTGGGTAGTTTTAGGGCCAAGGTGCTCCATTCCAATTCCTGAAATTTGATTGCCGTGAATGCAGTGAAAACATTCGTAACTTAAGAAATACAGACTATCATAGGGTACGTTTTTATGCTACTAACATACTTGGAATGCTAATGTTAGTTAAATAATCATTTTCAAGTTTTGACCAGACCTGGAATTTTGTTGATGTAGAAATACGTGCTGGATATATAAGCATACTTTATAAGTTAAGTGTACATTTGGATATGAATACATAGATCAATTAAAATAAATAATAAAAAAGAATATACATGTATAAATGAGTATCTCATGACAGCGAACATAGTAGATCGTAACAATGAAAGCCCTTCTATGCTGAACATTTTTCAATGGCATAACTAAATGCTTTTCAAAGTAATCGGATGTATCTCTTGCTATCACAATGACTTTAAATTATATAATTAACACTCCATATACCTAAATATTATGCAGGTACACATCTTTAAGCTTGTAAAATCCTTTTCAGTTTTGGAGAAAATAATTATTCCATTAAATTTCTACAGTCAAAACTGTCTTAAGCGGTCAGTTAAGAGAACAAGAGAAAATGACCGTGAGCAATAAGCATACGTTTTATGAACTTGGTTCCTGTCGACGTAAAACCTTTGAACTTTGAAGACGTAATGAATCCTTGGTGACTTCTTGAACTCTAATGCATGATGTTAAAATAACAACAAAATAGTATTTTCCGAAAAAGTAATATATTACACAAACTGTAGTAAAGTTTTAACGATTTTTACCATCTGTTACATAAGATATGTTATTTCTATATATATGAACGTGAACCACAATGTCCACTGTCCAGCTTTGCGCCAAAACTCAAATATTTTTTTCTTTTGAAAATTATATCATTGCTAAACAATGCTATATATTACACAGATACAGGATTGAATATTGTTATATCTTTCATTTTAATTTAATTTTAAAATACTCATAGCATACTGAGTATATTAAAGCGTACTTTCTGCAACATTAAAAGTAAGTAAAGTTCAAAATTTGTATCATTTAATTGTTCAATAAATATGACTTGACTTGACTATTTGAGTTTACCGTCGCTTCGACAGTATATCAGTCATATAGCGACGTCCAGCTAATTACAGGTGGAGGAAGACCACGAATGCACGGAGGCATCCGGGTAGAACCACCGACCTACCGAAAGCCAGCTGGAAGGCTTCCTCACATGAAAATCCGAATGACCCTGACGGGATTCGAACCCACGCGTTGAGGAGCTGAGTGAGTCAATAAATATGCAAAATATAACGGCGTTTAGAATTTAATAATCGGTAAGTGAAATATACCTCAAATCAAACGTCATTTTTATCTTGGAACATCAATCTTAAATACTTAAAACACCTATACAAATTAATAATAATAATAATAATAATAATAATAATAATAATATATATATATATATATATATATATATATATATATATATATATATATAATTTGATCTGAGGGAAAAAGATATAATGGTCAAGGAGAAAAAAGAAAAAAAAACCCCAAAATACTGGGATTTATACCCTGAACTCTCTATTTCTAAATATTTTACAGTATTTTCAGCCTTTTTATGGATGTTCTTCGGTTGGAGATTAAATGCAGCAAATCGGAACGGTGATTTGGAAATCATTTATGTACACTAAAACGTAAAGATGTTTGGCTAAATTATCTATATTTACTAAAATATTCTAAAAATATCCCCAAAATCGACCCTCCCAATTTCTTTTCGATTGGATTTGTTGCGCGCGCTCTTTAAGGCTTTGAAAAGAAGCATACGAGCTACAGTTCCGGGATTCGGGGAGTAGACAATAATTATTTATTTAGCCTTCGTAGTAAAGGCGTGGGTGCATCAAGCAAAACTCTAGAAAGTTTCGAATTGAGGAAAAAAACTGGAATTCAGATTCGAAGATTATAATTAAGTCAGTGTTTTGTGTTAGTGAAATTTTTACTGCTCATATATGTGATTAACAAATACTGAAGGAATCTGATTACCTCTAGCTTATCAAGGATGTGTCCGGATCCACAGCGAGTGTCAAATGTTTTACTTAAGAAGGAGTTCATGCTAGGATCAATGGCAGTATTTATCAGCCATCGCCGAGCGTTGTCATTCTTGTCTTGTTTATAATCAAGAGGACATGTGTATGATGCAAGACTTGTTCTGTCCATAATTTTGAGGTTACATGCATAGCAGGCCGCATTCTTGAAGTAATTTGAAGATAGAGTACTTCCTTTCCATCGGACTGCTTTAACTGGAATTTCAGGCCCATTCAAACAAGCATTTTGCGTAGACAAAGGCGTATCTGGTTTAGAACAATTTCCTATAGTTATTTTCTCTTTGCAATAATAATGCTGAGTGAGCTTCAAGATATCGCTTTCAGGTTCAAACATTAAATGGGATATACCTCTGGCGTATGCAGGATCCTCAAATGAATAAACAATGTCTTCCATATTTGCGAAATGTATATTTGGAACGTAGTCTTGATAGATTATTCTCCATCTAGTAAGATCAGAATATTTATATCCATGGCATTCTGCGCAGAACTTGTTTTTGAAGATTTCTTCAGTGACGGTTGAAACAGGAACGCTTTCGAATAATGATAGTTCACCAGCTAATATTCCTTGTATTGTTAGATCCTCTTCACATTTTTCTCTTGTAGAATTATCGGCCCAGTCATGTGGACATCTTGAATACATTCTTATACTAGTGTCATTCAATATGACAGGGACGCTGAGGTTAATGCAATCTTTCAATGTGTCTGCCTCAGCATCAGATCCCGCGATTGATATATTGCGGAATGAATCATTTGTTTGAAAATCCTTGTCGAAAGTCCCTGTAATATTTCCCAGCTCCGCAATGTCGAAGTTTTGTGTAATATTTCCCAGCTCCGCAATGTCGAAGTTTTGTGAAGTGTTAACATAATTCATAAGGAAGTAATCCAAACAACACCTTCTGGTTTTTAGGCACTGGGAGCCACAAAAACATTTTTCGCAGCAAGCAGTTTTTGTATAGGTTCTGAACTGTACTTCTCCATAATTAATACACAAATGGACATTCCCGCATACTTGTAAATGAAGTGAAATTATCTCAATAATGTCTGCAACGTTAACTGCTTGTGTCTTTGATAACAGCGAATTTACCAAGGCGACACTGAGCACGAGAGGAAGGATCATATTTGCCGTCAAGAATAACTGAGACGAAGTTAGAAATCGCTGGATATATATGATTATATGGGCATGAATATATCTCCTAGCGTTTCATTTGTGTCGTGTAAATGAGTTATTGGTCTATGGTAAAGACAGCGACAGTCACTATTATTATTACAAGTATTTTATTACCAATACTGTGACGTAGTTTGAAACATAAGTGGGTAGCGATACGAATGTAGACATGTAGTTAAATCAAGAAAGATGGAATCTTGAAAATATAGGTGATATTAGTTTGATTCTTTTTAAATATATTCTTGAACCTGGTTGGCAGTCTGGCAGCGTGAAATCAGCAGCAAAAAAATTAGAGTCGCAACTCAATTAATAAAATAGATGTAAAATGTCACGGATGACTGAATTATACATATAAATTTATATATTCAACACTTTTTCACTTTTTATTTTAATGACATAATACATAAAATATAAAACTCGTTACAGCAAATATTGATACCAACACCGCGAAGAATCGATGCATTTATGTAAAATATAAAGCCATTTTATCAAGCTGTGTGAAATTTATTGCAAATATAAGTATACTACAGGCTTTTGTGGCAATTTCACATTCATTTAAGCGCGATATGCATACAAATTTCTAGCAGTGGTGAGAATCGAAATGGTATATGAAATATAATTAATATATTCAGATTTCCGTGACACTTTCACGTCCGTTTATTTTCAGATTGTTGCACGATCTTTCAAACATGAAAAAGCATTGCAGTAAAAAGTTACGTGAATATGAATATTTTGTATAATGCTGGCTCCCGTGGCAATTTCACAACCATTTTTAATGCCCCCACCAAAATTTGCCTTTGTCCGTCTGTACGTACGTACGTCCGTAGGTCCGTCCCGAAACTTTGTGACACGCATAACTCCGAAAGTATTTGTACTACAAACTTGATACTTCATGCTTGTACACAAGGGTATTTTCTTCGAAACGCCTTTGAATTTGACAGAGTTATGGGCCTTTGGTTTAAAAAGAAAAATGGAATTTTATGCTTGTGACGCATGTAACTCTGAAGGTATTTGTACTACAGACTTGATACTTCATGGATGTATTATTCAGGACATGAACTTGTGCACCTGGGTATTTTTTTTATCGAACCTTCGTTAAAGTTGACAGAGTTACGGGCCTTTTTTTTGAAAAATATGGAATTTTATGACTGTGACGCATGTAACTTTCAAAGTATTTGTACTTAAGCCTTGAAACCTCATGAATATATTTTTCAGGAAATGAACTTGTTCACCTGGGTACTTTAGATAGAAGGTAGATTTGCGTTTGTCCGTCCAAAACTGTGACACAGGTAAAGGTATTTATGCTACAGACTTCATAGATATATTACTCAGGACATGACTTGCGCTCCTGGGTGTTGGCCTTTGTTTTGGTTGCGGGAATAACCGAAATACCATAATATGAAATCGTCTGATTTTAGAGTAATAATAATTTTTTTATATAAACAATTTTTTATTACCCACTGTCTAAGTATTGGGTATACATGTATAAATGTGCACTTAGATATAGTCAAATGAAATAACTCAATGTTCTCTAGTTTTCTAGTATATGCAAAGCGCATGCGTGTACATGTGTGTGGATGATTCGATAGTAATGTGATAATCTGATATTGTGTAAATCTAGAAATATAGATATATATATGACTCGTACACGGAGAGGTAAAATATCTTATAAAGTAAGGTAACGAGAACAAATTATATTTTAAAAGATTTTTTTTCAGTAATATGCCTTTTTATGTAAAACAAAAGTTAAAAAGTATGTACATATGAAGGGTGTAAAAAGAATGGGAAACAATTATTATGTACACATATACAAAGTGTACTAGACCTTATTTCATATTGAAATTTGTGACAGTAATATTTGGCCAATCCAAATCTCAATTCTTTTTTAACCTTTGTTTAAACATTATGTTTATCAAATCAAATACTTTTTTGCACTTGTTTCGTTTTTCTAACTGATCTTCATTGTGTCATGTTAAAATATAAACTGAATGTATGGTTCTCTGAAAAAAATCTGGAACAATAGGTGAGGTTAAAATTGTGTCACTGAATTGCCGGATTCTTGATGGGTTATTATATGGGCTCCGGACAAAATTTAAGTATAAAAATAACAAAACAACTCCTAAATTATGCAAAACAGAGTTATGTTTCTTGTACACTGCACTTCCCATTTAGATTTATCTACCTATGAAGTTTTATTTTTATTTATCTACTTCTGATAGTTTTTGTGTTATGCTCCAGACAAAATTTAAGTATGAAAAATAACAAAGGGCAATACCTCCTAGATTATGCAAAACAGAGTTATGGTTCTTGTACACTGCACTTCTCCTCAATGAGATCTATCTACCTCTGAAGTTTCATGTTGATACCTCTTATAGTTTTTATGTTATGCTCCGGACAAAATTATGAAGGACGGACGCACAAAGTGGCAACTATATGCTCTCCCTTCGTGGAGCATAAAAACTGTGTTCACAACAGCATTAATGATAATTATGGTAACTTTCTTGCATTGGATGTCGCAATAAATTCACATTGTTATACTTTAGTCTCCCTGTATGGACCAAATTTAGACAATCTTGCTTTTTATGAAAAGGTGTTTCAGACAGTTGATGATATAGATTTAGTTCTTAATCCTTCTCTAGATTACTCAAACTATAAACATATAAATAACATCAAGGCTAGATCACTGCTAAGACACAAAATCCATGAAAGACAAATGTTAGACCCATTTAAAAAAAAACTATCCAAATAGAAAGAGATTCACAAGGAGACGTTTACATCCTTTAAAACAAGTAAGCATTGATTTCTTTCCTTTAACCAACAACTTACTTCCCTTTGTTAAAAAAGATATTGAATCAAATCACTTATCTGATCACTCTGTAGTTTCCCTCATTTTAAACCCATCAGATATATTACATGGTAAAGTTCTTTGGAAGCAAAATAATGCTCTATTAAATGATATTGACTACATTGTATATGAATTTGATCAATGATGCAATAAGTGAAACTAAATTGCAATAGTGCCTTCCTGTTTATGACTGAGAATATTATTCAAATACCCGACGAAGAGTTACGGTTAGTAATAAGCGATCAGCTATTTTTGGAAGTTTTATTGATGGAAATACGTGGAAAATCTATATCTTATGGTATAAAAAGAAAGCAAGTGCACATAAAGAATCAGTTTTTTTTTCAAAGAAATTAAAGATATTGAAAAGAATCTCACATATTCAATTAAAAATAAAATATCAGAATTATAACAAAAACTACAAAAGATAAGAGAGAGGATTCACTTAAAGGATGCATATTAAGATCTAAGGCTAGATTGGTTGAGGATGGAGAAAAACCTTCAAAATATTTTTGTAATCTTGAGAAAAGTAATTATTTAGATAAAATGATTCCTAATATAGGATAAGAAGAAAATAGTACCATTTCAGGTCTGAGTAAATTTTAGATGAAATGAAAAAGTTTTATAAAATGAATATTCAAGACAAAATGGTACTACTGAGGAAAATATTGAAAAAACAACAACACTCACTAAATGCTTGCTTTAAATTGTCTGTCATACTGACAACTGAATAGTCTCAGATACTTGAAGGAATTATAAATAATACAGAAGGTACATAAACTTTGGCAGCAATGAAAAAAGATAAAAACCCTGATTCTGATGGTTCTTTACAAATGTCTTTAACAGCTTTTGTTGTCAGGTCTATAAATGATAGTTATATAACTGGGAAAATGTCACAACGACAGGGTGTAATATAAATAACATATGTACCTAAAGAAAATAAACCACTATTATTCAGAACATCATCAAAAAAAAAAAAAAAATGGCGGACAAAATATTCTGAATGTTATATATAAAATAGCTTTAGGATCAATTGCAAATAGGTTAAAAACTGTTTTAGATAATTTAATAAGTTCAGAACAGATATTATTTTAAATGACGTTTTGCACTTACTATTAACATAATGCTCATAATCAGTTGTCAAAGACATAGTGGTCATATACATTATAATAATCACGTTTGGTTAAGATTACTTCAAATTTCAAAAGGAAGGACCCATAACTCTGGTCCTACCATTTCCATTTTGCTCAAAATCAAACTTGTCCAGCATCTTCAACACATTCTATAAAAATGATAAGGATTGGTAAAGAAATTAAGGAAATTAAGGAGCTAGAGTGAAATTCCCCTTTTTAATTCAAGGGCAGATAACTCTGGACTAAATGGTCCGATCCTACTCATTATTGACCTCCTCCGAGATCTTATAAACATATATATTTTGCCTAAGTTTGGTGAAGATTGTTTCAAGTTTGTAGATGCTAGTGTTCACAAACAAATTGTGGGCGGACGAACAATGGTCATTCATCGAACTTAATAGCTAACTTTTGATCACTATGACTTCATGGTCAGGTGAGCTTGAAATAAGTTCATTTTTGCTTGCTGTAGATCAATTTTTGAACTAGTTGAAGGACAATTTTATGATGGCAAGTAAATGCATACATAACTGTGGAGTACCTGTTTCCAAGTACTGCTAACATTAGCTTTGAGCATGTTCTTTAGCAGGATGAAGGTATCCGTTAGCCTTTTGAATAAAGTTTTAGTGTAATGGGGAATTCAGATCATGTCAATGCATCAAAATACTAACAACAAATGCAGTGTATGTACAAGCCAATATGTGAAATAAAAATTAGGATGGTGCTATGATTTTGATTAAGGAATCCCCTATTCAGAGGTTCATAAACTAACAAGTTCATGAATAAATCATGTCAATGAAAATATGGGTGAATTTCATGAATTATCAGATTAAAAAAAACTCATGTACTGATTGTACTGATCGTTTCCCAGTTCTGGAGTGATTTGATAATTTCATCCCATGAAAAAAAAACCAACAAAAAACAAACAACAACAACAACAACAACAAAACACACACACACACAAAAAACCCACACAAAATCAAAGCGCTGAAAGCGCTGAAAGAACAGGGTTTTTTAAGATGAATGTTTTTGTCTGGTGTACAGTTTTTGTTTTGTCATAGTCAATTCATGTAGGTTATCTAACTTTGCTTATGTAGCATTTTTGAGATCCATTTACGTTTGCTAGAGCGCAAACAACCTGGACTGATTTGTTTGTTTGATGGTTTTAACGTCCCACCAACAGTATTTCAGTCATTTGGAGACGATGTCTACTTTAAAGAGATATAGTGCTGCCACACTGCAGTATAAGCCGTGGACATCTGGCATGATACCACACCCAGTCACATTATCCTGACACCGAGCCAACCAGTCCTGGAACTACCCTTATATGCTGAGCGCTAAGCAAGGGAGCAATACCAGTACCATTTTTAACGACTGTAGTATGTCGTGGCTGGGGATCGAACTGACTACCTATGCATCTGAGGCGGACGCTCTAACCACTGAACCTGGGTTGACAGCAGATGAGTAATACTGTTGCGAGTACAATAGCTCTCATTTTCTTCTAAAAATTGAAATACAAACTTGTCTTAAGCGGCCAACCAAGGGTACAAAAAATGTGACCTCTTAACAGAGGTGATCGTTCAATGAAGGTTAAACATATAACATTCTATTTTGGGATATCAAGAACTGACCGTTAGATGCAGGTTGACCGCTTAATACAGGTACAACTGTACAGCGATACCAACCGACAGCATTTCAGTCAACTGATTCAGCAGGATACCACACGCAGTTACAATCTGACACTTGGCCAATATATTCTAGACCTACCCCTATTATACTGAGTGCCATGCAAGGGAGGTATATCAGTTCCATTTTTAAAAACTTCAGTATGTGGCAAAATGAGAATAAACCAATGACATGCTTCAGAACTACTAGGCAATCAGAGATAATCTGGTTTTTGGAGGTCGTCTGCTCAAGATGGATAATGTGTTGTCGCACTGCAGTTTCTTACTGTACACATGTGGTGTGATATCACACCAAGTAACATTATCCTCTCACTGGACCAAGCAGTCTTAGTGGACACTCTTACCCCGCAGCCAGCATGAACAGTAGGCTAAATACAATGGGCAGAAATATATTTGAAGATCAAGCGCAACGTGTTGTTAACAATGGTCTCTGGTAGTTATACAAACTCATTGTGCTCTTGTGAATGGAGCTATTGTTAAACCAGCAGTATGTGATGATTAAAATTCAAGAAAGTAAGAAACAGTGGACAAACAAACATTTTGTATCATTTTAATGCTTGTGTAGTGAACATAATAAAAAAATATCAAACAAAAGATAACATTTTGCACTAACCTTGCAATAGTTTCTACGAATGACACAGTGTATCAGTATATGAATTTAATAAACTTGAAATATTGCTTGAAATAATGCTTGAAATATAATGAAAAAATATTAAAAATAATCTAATTTAGAATGTTTGACTGTTTTGTAAATCTAATGCCCATATTTTTGTCAGAAATAAGTGGATTAAAACCAAACTCGACCTTCATCTGTAAATGGTATGAATGAAAAGGACTTGTCAACATAACGTTGCATATAGCATGATTAGGATGGCGTTTACTAACCTCACTAAAATACATGTTGATTAAATGGCATTACGTAATTCTTCAAGTAACTGAGCTAAAATTTACCATAATAATGGTTTGCAGTAGTATGATCAAAATGCATAAAACTAAAAACAACTGTCAATCTTATATAGACAAATAATGAATCAGAGTGGAAAACGGGTGGAAACTCATTTAGACATCAGAGAATAAATAGTTTATGGATTAAGAATATACACGAAATATATATAGAGAGGGTCATGATAAATTATGGAAAATATATATTCTAAAAAAGTACATCGGCATATGAACACACACACACATCTTATTTCTTCTTTGTCAGATACTTTAATTTATACATTTTTAACAATTAAACATCTCTTATGAAAGTTGAGATATAACATTGGTCGGTCGGCTTTTGAGAGGAGCTGTCCGGTTAAGGTTTTCTCACACGAAGCCAAAATAATAAATAACATGTATACAATTATATAACCTACTTTAACAGAAACTGAAGAAAACACATCTTTGTGATCCCCGTAAATATTTATTATGTTTGTGTGTGTCTGATAAAAATCACTGTGAATCGTGTATAGATAATTTGATATCAGTTTTTTTTTTCTTTAAAATTATGTCATACAATTTTGTTATGCAGATTAATTACTATTTTAATTGTAGTTAATGACGAATTTCGGTCATATTGCTACTGATATTATACAATAAATAAATGCAGATTGGAAAATTAAAATCATACCAGCACGATTTGTAGAAAAAAATGCTAGTTATATATAAATAGTTATATAAAAATGCTAGATATACATGTAATAGATATAATATATAAGTAGACTATCCATGTCACAAAATAAATATCCAAGAAAAACATATTTCTTTCAATCTAAAAGTCTTGCTTTAATTATGTACTTTCTATTCGGCACGTGCTAATCCTGTGACAATGTGACGTAATTTGCTTTCATGTTAAATAGGATGTAAACTGTGACATGCGCTGTTATGTAAACAGCATAGGTAGGAATCAAGTCTAAGTGATTTAGCATATAGCACATCTATATAGGCACATAGCACAACAATACACAGCAATACAAAAGTGTCACCAAAACTGAACCCCTCTGTGTCTAAATATCCACTCTACACACCCAGGAAACTAACATACTGCAAGAATGTGAAACTGACGACAGTTAGCGGTTTCTTTTTCAAGCTAAAAGTTTTGTGTAAGCGGTTGTTTGATGGTTTTATAGCAGATCTACGAGTTGACATTGTATGTGGTGTAAGATTTCTTTTCATTTTGCAACTTAAAAATATTTGTCGTTCTTCATGTGAAGGATAGAAACACGATTTATCTATAAAAAAAAGTCTTCAGTGTTGTCATAGATACTAAGGAAAAACTTAATAAGATGAACTTATTGATCGATTGCGTTTTTTGAATTTATTCGATAAACTGATAGGAAATTAGGAATTAATTGCCGAAAGCATAACTTTAAATACTCGCTTTTCCATACATATCCTGGTGATGGTACAGGTAATTATAAAGATAAAATGGGCTCGATTTTTCCACTCCTTAAACTATTGAATGTTTTTATCCGTCTTTTGAAAATCATTTGGGGTTGGTTGTTTTGTCTGTCTTCCAATAACGAGTAATCATACATTGTATACACAGATTCGTATAATCGTCAATTCTATTCGTTTTCTTATTAAAAGAATTAGAAAAAAAAGATTGATAAGTGTCTATGGACGAAAACAACTACAGCTAGTATATGTGGCTAAAATTATAGATTACCAACAATACGATACGATTTTTTTAATTCTGTGTTCAGATTTGTTTCGGTAAATGGCCAGATCGGTAATTAATTAAATAAAAAGGTAACTCCTTTGATGTTTCATTTATTGATTATATATGGAATTTTGTTCCCAAACTTTAATGATAGTGTGAAAAATAGATCATACGCATTGAATGGAGTATGCATTCATACATTGAATTATATAAGAATAAAAAAGTAATCATTTCTTTCAGATCTTCGACGTATCTAAAAGAACAAACATGAAATATAAAGTTTACTAGCAATTACATGTAGTTATTATAAATCTAAAACGAGAATTTAATACTATCGCTTGTCTCTTGATTCCTTCTTTAGTTCTCTTGTTAACTAATGACGCATAGAGAAGTAGTCTATGGACGAAAACAACCGAGTTGACCGAATAAGCCGGCAGCGTTTGCATCGTGCATCGTCCGTATCGTGTGGACCGTGTATCGTGTATATGAACCAAACGTGTAACGTACGTGCACCGTGTAACGTGCGTTCCGTGTCCGTGTAACGTGCGTGTAACGTGCGTTCCGTGTGCCAACTTGAACGCGAGCCGCACTGTACAGCCTAGACAGAAATGAAGTATGAAAATTTACAAAGGGCAATAACTCAAATATGCACACAAAAGTTATGGTTGTTGGTCACTGCACCCCCCACCCCTTGATGAAATCTATCCACATATATGAAGTTTCATGTTGATGCCTTTTATACTAAAAGTTTAAAGTACCGGTAATATAAATAGGCACATGCATATATATTTCTGAAATAAGTTTATCTCTTTATAATAAGCCATTACTAATGAGTGAAATAATCTGTAAGAATGCTGATGTCTGAAGTGGGTCTGATATGAATATAGAACATTTACATACAGGCACAAAAGATCAAAAGAACTTGTTACATGCATTTGGCACAAGATCAAACTGAAAGAACTTTTTTAAAATCAAAATATTTACATGCATTTGGCACAATGCATTTAGCACAAAAGATCAAGTTTAAAGAACATGTTAAAATCAAGAACATATTTACATGCATTTGGCACAAAAGATCATATGAATTTTTTATATAAGGATTCATGCAAGGAAATTTGACAAATATGTTTTACATGGACAGCAGTCCGACGCCGATGAATAGGTGACCACAATAGCTTGGACTGTTCTCTTAATAGTCAAGCTAAAAATAAACTTTCAGTTTTTGTACTTTTACAAGTTCGTGCTCAGGTGAGCTAAGAATTATAAATAACAAAAACTATCAATGAAAATGATGATGCTGCTTTGTCAGTTATTGTAAACACATCAGATTAAAATGAACACAGCTGAGTAATGAAAAAAACACACACACCTGACTGATAGATCTTATACATATTGAAACATTAAACTGCTGATATGATATGGTAAAATAGCACAAGGCATAAAAAGTAATAACAAGAGGGCCATGATGGCCCTGGATCGCTCACCTGATATCATTAGGCTATGTAAAATCAAGTGACCCCTGGGGCAGAGCCAATTTTGACCCCAGGGGTTAAAATGATATTTGCTTTGTGTTGTTGTAACACTTCCTATAATAACACTTGACATGATTTGTAAGGGTACATGGGGATGGCCCCGACCCTGTGTACTCTATTACGGGGAAAATAAACGGGGTTTCTATATAGAACCTCAAAAAAAAAAAAAAAAAAAAAAAAATTGACCCCAGGGTCATGATTTGAACAAACTGGGTAGAGGTCTATTAGCCCATGTTACATACCAAATACATGTATCTAAACTCCAGACCTTGTGGTTTTTGAGAAGAAATTTTTCTAGCTTTTTTCCAAAATAAGTCTATGTAAAATCAAGTGATCCCTGGGGCAGGGCCAATTTTCACCAAATATCTAAACAACCAGGCCATGTGTTTTCTAGTTTCCTAAAACGAAGAATTTTCTATATTAGCCTATGTAAAATCAGGTGACCCCAATGGCGGGGCCAAATTTGACCCCAGGGCCATGATTTGAACAAACTAAATATAGATCCACTAGACAATGCATGAATCATGATTTAAACAAACTGGGTAGAGGTCTATTAGCCCATGTTACATACCAAATATCTAAACTCCAGGCTTTGTGATTTCTGAGAAGAAGATTTTTCAGGTTTCTCCTATATTAGTCTATGTTAAATCAAGTGACCCCTGGGGTGGGGCCAATTTTGACCCCAGGGCCATGATTTGAACAAACGTAGAAGAGATCCACTAGACAATGCTACACACCAAATATCTAAACACCAGGCCTTGTGGTTTCTGAGAAGATTTTTCAAGTTTTTTCCTATATTAGCCTATGTTAAATCAAGTGACCCCTGTGGCGGGCCAATTATGAACCCATGGTCATGATTTGAACAAGCTTGGTAGAGATCCACTAGACAATGCTACACACCAAATATCTTAGCTCTATGCCTTGTGGTTTCTGAGAAGAAGATTTTTCAAGTTTTTTTCCTATATTAGCCTTTGTTAAATCAAGTGACCCCTGTGGCGGGGCCAATTTTGACCCCAGGGTCATAATTTTTACAATCTTGGTAGAGAGTCATAAGATCATGCTACATACAAAATATCCAAACTCCAGGCCTTGTGGTTTCTGAGAAGAAGATTTTTCAAGTTTTTCCTATATTAGCCTATGTTAAATCAAGTGACCCCTGGGGCGGGGCCAATTTTGACCCCAGGGTCATAATTTTTAACAATCTTAGAAGAGAGTCATAAGATCATGCTACATACCAAAAATCAAAAGGCTAGGTCTTGTGGTTTCGGAGAAGAAGATTTTTTCAAGTTTTTCCTATATTAGCCTATGTTAAATCAAGTGACCCCTGGGGCGGGCCAATTTTGACCCTAGGGTCATAATTTGAACAATCTTGGTAGAGAGTCATAAGATCATGCTACATACCAAAAATCAAAAGCTAGGCCTTGTGGTTTTGGAGAAGATTATTTTTAAAATTTTCATTTTTAAAATCTATTTTTAGCTCCTGTGACCTAGATTTTTGACCAATCAAAATAATTTTAACAACTTTGGTAAAGGGCCGCAGAATGAACATTCCTGTAAAGTTTTATCAAAATCCAGTGAGTAGTTTAGAAGGAGATGTTGTTTAAAGAAATTGTTGACGACGGACGCACGCACGTATGCACGCACGGACGACGGACAAAAGGCGATCACAAAAGCTCACCATGAGCACATTGTGCTCAGGTGAGCTAAAAACAGTTCTACAGAAAAATGACAAAAGGCCATACATCAATGAAAATTGATGCAAGCATGACACACCTAATATATGCACTTGTGGGCTTTGTACTTATAACTGAATATCTAATCAAGGGTAGTTACAAAATACAAAGTTCTGCCTCCTCTTTGGTAAAATGACCTTTGCTTGACATGAAAGGAGGAATATTTAGTGAAACGCCAGCAGGCAGTTTGTCAAATATATTGAAACCTTTGTCAGCCAATATCATGTCGCCTGGCTGTAACTGGTCAAGTAACCTAGAGTGTTCTACAATGGCTGCATCTGATGTTGACCCTGGATACAAATCAGAACAATATACTAATGCTGCATTAGGAGCGACACAGGTAACGGCTTTGACAGTATGCCTATTTTTGTAGTTACTGTACGAAAGAGACTGACAGTTCATGTCAGATGGAACATCTTGAAAGACCTCTGTAGCATCCATAGCTATCCTGGCAGAACTAAAGTCTTCAAAAGATTTTGGCATAGACCCCTTACATTTCAACTGACTAGGGATACAAACAGCTTTCAAGACACCATCATATAAAATTTCATGCAGCACAGAAATGTAAGTGTTGATAACATTTGACACAGTTGCCCTGCTTGTATTGAATCTCTCTGCTAAATCTAAGTCCTTGCAGTTTAACCTTAACTTCATCAGGACCATTAAGAGTTGGTCTTCTAGACTGAAACAGGTAACTGTCCATCCAGCATAATAATTGAAAGGTGCCATTCTTTTAAGCATGTTGGCCAACACGTTGAAAATATCCGCTGGCAAGGAAGTATACAGCAACATCTGTGAATTAGGTTAACCTTATCTGTGTCTTGAATGATGTCCTGTAACTTCATTTTTGGTTTTCGCAGCCGTAACAATTTTACTTCTCTTTCCAGACCAGCTATTTCCATTTCCAGGTCTTGAACTAAAAAAAACAGTTAATGGTTAAAACCCCTATCATAAAGATATTTTGGGCAGATTATAACTTGGCATTTGGAGACCCTTTAAGTCACCATGTACTTCGGCACAGAGTAGTTCTTGCATCTTGTGTTTAATTTTTAAGTCAAATGAACATGAGATTGTGGTCATTTTGTGGTTATAATGTTGGACCTGTTATCCAGAGACCCAAGTTCAATCCCCGGCTGTGCAAAGCCAAATTTCCAGCTTCATAATATATTCTTAATAAGGGTATTCAACATAAACCTACTTCAAGCAACTGCTCTTTCAACTCAATAACTGAAGATTTTATTAACTTTCTTAAGATGCTTTTTTCCTTAATTCAGTCGGACAGCAAGTCGGACAGCAAGTGATCAAGTTAAATATAAAAGGAATGATTTTTGCATAAACAAGTTTATTATATGTATTCATATATACCAGATTTCACTTGTACTGTGTGTTCTCCATCAGTATCCTCACAGTCAGGAATTTGTAGATGGTAGCTGTGATCAAGAGCTGAAGCTCCATCCCCTATAGCTCCATGTTCCTCAGTTGTGGACACTATCTCACTAACTGACTCTACCTTTTGTCTTTACGTCTATATTGGAAAGAAGCAGTCACTGTAATATCATTTTGATAAATAAAAACCTAAAAGCTGTTTTTGTAAAAGGGATGATGGTTTTGAGCTTTTGTAAACTTTGCCTTTTTTATTGAAATATTAATTACAACATGTGGTGTGTGTACTAAAAACATATTTCAATTAAATGAGTGCTGTCTGGAAACTTTACAAATCAAAAATCATTTTTGTAAAGTCAATACCCTGCTAGCTAGTGCAAATATTATGCCTACAGCAATATTGGTAAGTACCTTTATTCTGCTTCAATCAGTTTTGTTTCTAAGGTTTAATGTCCAAGCAACAATATTTCAGTCATTTGAAGACTCAGTCTAGTTGAAACTAGGAGTTAGTCAATAATATGAAGTCCTATTGAGACAGATTATTACTGTGATATAGTGTTGCCACAAGAGATATGTGACATGATACCTAACCCATGCAGTCTCATTATCCTGACACTGTGTCAATCATTTTCTGGAACTGAGTGCGAGGTTCATCAGTTTAAACATTTGCTTATATAAAGTTCTATCTGGAATGATAATATTATTATAATATTTTGTTAGACAATTATTTCTGGTTGAAAATAATAAAACATTCTTATTCATGTATACCTTTGTGGTGTGGGTATCTCTGGAAAGCTGCCAACATTTTTGCTGAATGTGAAAATGGTTGGTCCATTTTCCTTCTTGCCATCAATGAAGTGACAGCTGCAAATTCGTTCATTGTTGTTGACCTCCCTGTCTGCACGTCTGAAAAGGTCCAACAAAAATAGTTCATACAATGATGAATCAACATTTCATAGTATGATTACATATGTATTTATAAGCAAAAGCACTGCTTATTTAGTGCCATGTCATTTTCGCAAAAAAACATTAAGTTTCATCACTGCCAGGGTGATGTTTAATACATGTAATGAATGGATTCTACATGTTGATCTTCATAGCTTTAAATTTAAATGTAAAGGTATGTATATTGATATGCTTATATACTTGGGGTATTTACATTCACTTGCATATTCAAATATGCTAATAACCGCTGTCTTAAATACTCTCGTTGAAATAATTTTCAAATCCTTTGATTAACGATAATAATTGTTATAATATCCATTTTGGATAATATCGGAGTCATTTGAGAGAAATATCCGAAGTATACTCGGGTAGGGTATTACCGGTGGTCATATATTACCGGGGTATTCAGAAAAAAGAGGAATATTGGTTTCATGAATTCTGCCTCAATATCATTTGTATACTAAAAGTAAACATATACTATGTGCTATCTGTCAAAACTTTAAAACCTTAGGTATGAGCTATTTCCAAGTGAGATTTTGCATTTCTTCTAAAGTGCCCTTTTAACAACCAAAATTCTATGGGAATCTAACATATCTTCTACCTGACTTATTTTGAAACAATAATTAAAAAATAAATATATACAACATAATTAAAAATCATTCTAACTGTTGCAGGACAGTATAATGAACGTCACAGAAAATTTATTATGATGATATTTAATCTAAATGATTACTAGAAGTGAAGTTTAAATATGCATTGGTAATACCCTACCAAGAAATTTCTGAAATATATTACATAGATTTTACATGATTGTCAATATTTTTATCAAGGAGAAATTGTTCTAGAGAAGTGACACTCATTTATTTTATCAATGAAATGTTGAGGATTACTGGAAGATAAATTTTTCATGTGTGTGCTTCTTCTTCTATTTGTAACTTATTTCTGAACGCTAAATACCACGGTAATACAACCCACCAGGATACTGTTCCATTTCCGAAATAGGGCGACATTTATAAATACGATGGAAATAAAGGGTTTCATTTGGTCAGATATGGACAAAACTAAATTTAGAAACATATTTTCCCCCTCAATATAGGTTTATTATGATGAAAATCATTAAAACCACGAAAATTCATAAACTTTTTTAAAATATCCGAAGCAATAGTCACCACCCGAAATAGGGCTGCTTTATTTAAACACTGAAATCTAAACGTTAAATATTGTTAGATCATCGCCATACCTACAGCGGTCGACCCATTTTTTTCCTTTCCTTCACGTTCGTGGGGGAAGCGAAACAGACTACAGGTCTGTTTTCCGCCGGTTCGGTGGGAACATCCGTAGGCGAAACAGCCTACACCATCGTCTGCCGATGTACCCAGAAGTGGAATTTCAAAAGTGAAAGTAAACGAGACTTACGCGCCCTGTAAGGGATGCTGACCTGAAAAATCTCCGAATTTTGCTGCGATTTGTGCCACTTTGCGCATTAATTTTTTTATTACAATTTATTAATTGTGAATCCCAGCACCAATTTCAAACACATTTCAATTTAGCATTGATATACATAATGCAGCCGTATTGAAATAAACAAAGAATTAATCATCATTGAGAAATTATAAAGGAAGAAGAATTTGGAACTATTTTTTCCGCGTTGTAAACAAGCGGGAATTCTGAATGTTGTGTAGTACAAAATTGTTGCTTCCATAGAACAGGGTTGCAAGCAACCCTGTTCAAAAACGAGAGAAAAAAAACAACAACAACAAACAAAAAAACAAACTCTTCACATAAATATTTATGTTTGTCCTTTTCATTATTTTGTCTTTCATCTACAGTTGCTGCTTCTGGTACATTATCATCATCACCGATAATTACACAAATCTGCAGCTTCTATTGTTGGATTGGATTTGTTTGCTGGTTGTATACATGTATTTGTAAGTGGGATCCTTATATCACTTAAATTATTTTTCTTAACGTTTTCTTCTGTTTTCGAGTTTAATCTTTTTTCATTTTTTTTCGCAAGCATCTTACCTCGTCTTCTTATCTTCTGATTCTGTTCTCAATGTAATATAAACAATCAGTATTAAGTGCAAATGTCCTCTTCTTCAACTTGATGTTTAAGTCAGAGGTAAACTCAGTACTTTTAAACCAGTCCAATATTGTACAAACTAAATAATGTATTCCTAAATCCAACTTAAGAGTGAACCAAAATTCCTAAAATTGATTCCCACCACGATAAATAGCCTTATGTCACACATTTATTGTGAATATTTCTTCTCAAATTTCAAACATAAATGAGCTTAACACTCACAAATGGAAAGGACCCTGTTTTTGTTTTGTTTTGTTTTTACAAAATAGAAAATCCATTAATCATCCGGAGCTAAATATCACCTTAAAGACTCATTCTTTCTCCGTATATAATCCGGAACCTGCTAATTAGGCTTCAAACCTGAAAAATCAACATACACAGGTTTACTTAGATCTTACTTTAATGTTATGTTGCAGGCTAGGTGTCAACAAGAGCACCCACATGTGTGTGCCATAGTTTGAGCTGCTTATATTTGGCATTAAAATTATGTGGAAAAGGGTTATATCTAAATAAGATTCTGCGTTTGAGAAACACAAATGCCCCCGAAACCCTACTTGCCAAAAAAGGTAAACCTGAACAGAAGGACAGGGCTATTACTATATTCCACAATTCGGGGGCATAAAAAACAAGATAATGGTGTTGCTCACAACACTTTGCTACCCCACCAATCCATTACCATTGTAACAAGAATATTCAGGTCTGAGGAGAAAAAAGTGCATAATCTCCATATAACCATCAATTTATACATGTACCAAGTTTCATCAACTTATTTTGTAGTTTAAGTTTTATTTGAAACAAGAGGGCCAAGATGGCCCTGTATTGCTCCCCTGGATTAAATTGCGAAGTTGTGTCTGATAAATATTTTCAACATATCTGGAAGATGTTCATCCAAGGATGATTCAAGCAAAATGTCAATGAAAGCTTACAAATGGTTAAAACAAGAATCTGCGTTTGAGAAACACAAATGCCCCCGAAATCCAACTAGCCGAAAAAGGTTAACCTTGACGGACGGACAGGGCGATTTCTATATGCCAACCTTCGGGGGCATTAAGCCTCTGGCAGCGTTTTTGTTCTGAGGAGCAGAAAATTGATATTGATTGTTAAAGTGGCCAATATGATGACATTTCTGTGAAATTATTTTGAAAACTGAATAGTAGTTTTGATTGAGATGTCATTTGAAGTTTTTTCCATGTTGATCCCTTTAAGTTTTGTTGATGATTATCAACAGACATCAAGTGACCTTAAAACGTAACACTCGGGAAAATAGTTTTGTTTTAAACATTTTTTTACCTGGGTCAGATACATGCTTTGCCTTTTTTAAACCAATTTGTCATTCTGGTTTGCACTGTTTTCCTGTTTGTTTGCTCAAAAAGGGATTTATTACTTTATTATGAACTTCAGTGTGAGAAAAATATACCTTTATGTACTAGTCATTTGATTCCTTTACCCCCTTGTTCAGGGAAAGGCTGGGTATAGCAGGGATTGGGGGTGGGGGTGGAAGCAAATGACTGGTACATTAGATATCTTATACAAAGGCAAAGATAAAAGGACCATGATGGCTCGCCTGATCTCAATGACATGATGAAGACAAATACATTAATTATCTCAAACAAATGCGATATCTAGAAATAGAAATTTCAGTTTTTTTTTTTTTTTTGCTGTTACCAGCATTTAAGTGGCCAACCATGGTGGGTTGGACCTATTTATTGCAATACTACAGATTTTTCATGTATACATTCAATCCAGATTTAACTGTTTTGCACAAATTGGCGAGTTTTTCCATCAAATTTATTAAGTGCAGTCAGGGTTATAATCGCCGGGCCAGGGCGGCGATATTATACTATCGAAGTAACTTTTTACTCCAGCGACGCTGATAATATTCAAACAGGTTTCTCCTCAGTCACTCGCGAAAAGATAAACAGATCAAGTTACCGGGAACAAGCTCTGGGAAACTGCTTTGAACGCTGGGAAATCTGGACTGGTTAATTGGCTACCGGAAGTACATGTTGCTAGACGGTGCTGGACTGGTAGGCGCATAATTGCGCAGATTCGATTGGAATACGCCCCTTTGTTGTAGCCATTTTTGCGTTGTTCATACTTAACCTAACAGACATGATCTTTTATAATTTGAGTAAAGGTATTATGTAATTATCTATAAGGAACTTTGTTGTTTATGTCATTATCAGATAGGTCTTCAGCACTATCGATGATTTCCAGTGTGTGCGGTATGGAGTGTACGGTATGGGACTATTAGCTTTTCTGGTACGGTATAAGACATTAACAATCAACAAGGCTTTGTTTTATCAATTTTCATTTCGTCGGTTGATGCCGAACCAAACATGATAACATTTCCCAGCTATGAACCTCTCCTTTAACTGCAAATGCTTCGACATGTAATTTCCTTTTCTTGTCACTGTTTTACTTTCTGTTCACTAGGCTAACGGCGATTTTTAGAATTTTTGGAAATGATAATACTTAATGTGGTACAGATATCACTTATCTTTTACATATTCAGTGACACAGTTTTCTACGTCTTCCGCAGCTCTACGTCTCAATGCAGTCATTGAGGAAATCTTTAAAGTCGTTCCCCACTTTGTTTAGAACTTTTTGCTCATCTTATGGTTTTTGTTGGAGAATTTATAACTAGTACAAGGAGGTATATCTAGTGCGGTAGGTAAAAGAAGAATCAATCCGGTCACCTAGAATACACATCTTCTATTTATCCCCTTTTGTGCTCTTTGTTTTGGGTTAAAATTGCTGACAGACTCAAAAGACACCTTGCCAACAACTGTAGTCATGTTCTTTTCCCAGCACAGGAAATCATATTGAGTTGACTAAAATTGGAATAGAATGTCCAGAAATATGGGCCTTGCTTTTTCAAATTACCGGTATGCATTATTTTGTCTTGTGAACACTATAGCATCTTCAAACTTGAAGCTGCTATTAATTAAATTTGGTCAAAATGTATATCACCATAATGTCTTTGATAAGATAAAAAACAAAACAACAACACAATTTTTAACTTTTTTGTTTAATCTAATAATAACATAAATTCATATACAGTTAGTGTATCTAAGTGCCTTTTATTTGTATCCCGCTATACCTACACACACACAGTCTTGCAAATAACAAATAAATGCATATTGCTCAGAAACTATGTTACATAATGATGTAGGTAGTTTGTGAATGTTTTAACTGGCCAACCTGTTTCAAATTACCTCCCTGTACTGAAAAAATAAATTTCCAGATTCAGCTTGTAGTCTCGAACATTGCAATAGTTGAAGAAAACATATTTAAATTATCGCATATAAGCACATAAATGCTTATACAGTATATGCATCCTTCTATTCCTTCTTCCCTATTTACTAGGAAAATAACTAATTTTCAAATACTTAAATGTATTTCTCACTGATATATGTAGTTCGCCGGTTATTTTCGGATAGTGGGTGAGTGGGTGAATGAGGTAAATGGGGAGGGGATTCTGTTAGCTATAACTTTCAGATCTTATAATTATTGACTCAGGTGAGCGATTCAGGGCCATCATGGCCCTCTTGTTATAAACCTCCTATTTTGAAAGTGATACAAACATGGGAAATTCTTGTCTGAAACACTTTCAAAACATTCAGTTTATAAAAATGATATATGATGAGAACTCGTGTAAGATTCTATACATATTTAATTTTTCATATTAGCAAAATTGTAGCTCGCTGATATAAATCAAACTTAGCATAATACCTAACAAGAGGGCCAAAATGGCCATAAATCGCTCACCTGATTTTTTTTGTAGAAAGGCTGTAACCATTAGAATATACTATATACCAAATATCAAAGTTGTATGTATGTTTCTAAGAAAAGGTTCTTTAAATTATGCCTTCTGGTTGCCATGGCAACACAAGTTCTTCATGATCCAACAAATGGTTTCGGCCATAAATCGCTCACCTGATTTTTTTTGTAGAAAGGCTGTAATTCCTCATTTAGTTCCATACAAAATCTGGGCGTGATCCCCGAAGTGGTCTTATGTAAACCCTGATCCCTATACTTGTTGACAGTGATGAACCACCGTGAGCTGATGCTATCTACCAAAATATCAAATCCCTTTATAGTCCTATACAAAAATCCTGGTGTGGTCTACGGGGCGTGCCCCATTGTGACCCCAGGGACGCAAATTTTGCACTGATGTTTAGGCACCTTGAGCTGATGCTATGTACCAAATATCAAATCTGTAGTCTGTATGTTTCTGAGAAAACACAATTTGAAATTATGTCTTCTGGTTACTATGGCAACCAAAGTTCGTCATGAAATTCAATAAAAATTAGGAATTAGCCTACAGATTACATAAATATCATTTTGGTGAAATATGAGGAAAATCCATGAAGTGGTTTCAGAAAAGAAGATTTTTTTAAAAAGATTTCCCAACACAAATCTTTCACTGATGTTGAGGCAATATGAGCTGATGTCATACATGTATATCAAATATCAATTCTGTTGGTCTATATATTTCTAAGAAAAATCTTTTTAAAGATTGAAAACTCTGGTTGCTATAGCAACCAGAGTTTTTAATGGAATTGAAAAAATACAGGAATTTGCTTTGGGCCATCTTAAGTATCTTTTTGGTAAATTTTGTTGAAAATCCATCTTACAGTTTTAGGAGAAAGTTGTTGAAACTGTTGACGCATGACAACACAAGTTATATCTTCTGGTTGCCATGGCAACTTAAGTTCTCCGTGAAATTCAATAAAAATTAGGGATCAGCCTCAGGCTAACATAAGCATCATTGTAGTGAAATATGGTGAAATCCATGGAGTAGTTTCGGAAAAGAAATTTTATAAGAATTCCCTATACATTATATACAAAAATCAAGGCGTGGTCCCTACAGCGTGGCCCATTTAGACCCCAGGGGGACAAATTTTACACTGCCACTATGGCAACATAAGCTGATGCTATATACCAAATATCAAATTTGTAGGTCCATATATTTCTGATGAAAAGCACTTTAAAGATTATCTCTTCTTGTTGCCATGGCAACCAGAGTTTGTTATATGGAATTTCAGAGTAGAAGATTGTTTTAATTGTTGACGCACGACGGACGACGGGCAATCAAGGGATCATAAAAGCTCACCGTGAGTTTTGCTCATGATACATGATACATACGGTAGACTTGATATGACTATTTGAGTTTACCGTCGCTTCGACAGTATTTCAGTCATATAGCGACGTCCAGCTAACATAAGGTAGAGCAGACAATTAAGACTAATGTTTCCTGCACGAGTTGCATAACTGAGTATTAAATCATAGAGAATAAAGGTTTGAACATTTCAGTTGTTCTTTGAACTGTTCAAGGACTGTAAATTCATGAACTGTTCAAGAATTATCAGTTCATGAGTTGTTAGTTATAGTTTATAAACACTGACTTCATGAACCAAAATTTCATTCAGCAGTTCAAGAAAAGTTCTATTAGTTCTTGAACTGAACAGGTGGTCTGTGAATTCTTCATGAATTCATGGCACTGGTGCATGAATACTGAGTTCATAACTGCAATTCATGAACTATCCATTTGACTGTTCATGAATATTTCTTCAATCATTTTTTTAACAATTCATGAATAGTACATGAACAGAAAAGCGTTTCGTGAACTGTTCATGAACCTGTTTCGCCTGTAACAGTCTACTTTTCTATAATGATAATATTCAAATTGTAAACAAAAGTTTTCTTTAAAACGTTCAGTGATAACGGGATGAGATACATAAATAACCTTGTTGATAAAGATGCATCATAAACAATTCGAAGACAGTAACAGTATTAAACGGATGTTCTTCACTATTTAAGCCTGATTAAAGCTGTAAATACTTGTAAGGACTATTTATTAAAAACAAATGATATTTTCTATAAATTGCCAAATCCCTTTATACTGCCTAATCTTATGAATATTTTTCAAAGGGAATCAGGTTGCCAAAGAATGTACAATTTTCTAAATGTCAGTAACGAAGTACAGTCAAACATCGGTGACTCGAACACTGAAAACTAGAACACCATACTTTACTCGAACACATTTCAAGGTCCCGGAAAAAAATGGTCTTTACTCTTTATTGTTCAAACCTGGGATGAGTCGAACACTGATGACTGGAACACTCGAACTTCAATTCCGGCCCCATGTTTAAAGTGTTATATGTATTTCACATGTATCAGTGGAACCAAGTAACACCCTACATACGATGTTCGCTGTCGATTTAATTGCAACCTTCGGTGCAAATTGTTTTTACACATTGCAAGATTTGCACAGGCATTTATTAATTATTCTTATTTAAGTAATTTGCTAAATGTTACTTGTTTTCTTTTTGAGCTGACATTTATGTTATCTGATTGAGCTATTTTTGTAGATTATTCACGATAGCTTTTTTCTGCAAAAGAAAATAGTAAACGGAGTATGCAGGAAATGTTACGACTTGCACGTTAGCCAATGTGTGTGACATGTACGTGAACGAAATAAATATCATCGTTGAGGTTTGTGCTTTCATAACTGATTTTGTCAGCTGCTGTTTTATGGATTTATATTTTATTTAAAGAATAAAAGAATGACAAAGATAAGTTTATTTTACTCAATGATACCTTTGATATTATTTCGCCGATGTTCGAATAAGAAAAGTGGCAAATACAATCATTTACTTTAATCGTTCAGTGCTAAAAGAAGGCCTAATGATAAATAATATCTTTTTAAAACATGTATGTACATCATTATAACCATGGTTGGGTCGAACCACCGATGACTAGAACTAATTGCTGTTCCTCCAGCCTGTTCGAGTCACCAAAGTTCGACTGTACTAAAAAGCCAAGCATAATGGTTTTTACAAAATAATGTGAAGAGTATAAGTGGAAAAAATTAATTATTATCTACTCTTCAATTTGTTTAAAGATACCACTATTCAATGGATGCAGGTGCAATTATTGCACATAATAATACCAGTAGATGATTATCTTTATAAATTAAGGATACTAATTTGTATTCCCTCTGTAAAAAACAAACAAACCCGAAACAAATGAACAACTGTTTTGGTTTTGTAAGAAGACAGCATCTTTTATTGAGGAACAGATTATGTTGAATTGTCACGTAGAAGCAGAATTTTGTTTAAGATATATTTTGTTTGGATATAACAATATTGAAATTGACATTTCAAACCTTCTTTCAAAACTTTTTATATTCAAATCCAAATTATTTAATAAATATTAGAATTTGGAAAACATTTAAACATTTTTTGAGAGAGAAATATACAATAAATAAACATATACATGTATACATTTCTTCTGAACAAGTTTTTACAGAAGTTTGAAGCAAACTGGAATTTAGTTAAACATATACAGGGGCCGCCCTGGCCGAGCGGTTACAGTCGTGAACTACAAATCTCTCAGCCCCTCACCACTGTGGGTTCGAATCCCGGTAGAGACTTCGGATTTTTTCCTGTGAGGAAGCCTTCCAGCTGGCTTGCGGTAGGTCGGTGGTTCTACCCGGGTACCACTGTGTACTCGGGGTCATCCCCCACCTGTAATTAGCTGGACGTCGCTATTTGATTGAAATCGACGGTAAACCCCAATACAATACAATAAAAATAAACAGTAAAAAGAAGGCACGTAGCTACAGGATAGAAACGTTGTTGATATTGAAAAAAGAAACAAAAACATAACATTCAGTTAAAAAAATATTAATAACATATTGTATAGATATGTTGTTTTATTTTTCATATATGTTGCAATCATTGTTCTAATGTCTTATGTCTCAATATATATTTCCATTTATGATGTGGTAAGTGGAATGGTTCCCCGACCTACTTCAACCAATTGACGGGGATAATAAAGGTAAAAAATAATAAAAATATATAAAAATAATGCTTTTTACGTCACATTGCATCACGTTTTACGGTAAGTTCAGTAACTTGTGATATTATAGAGCGGGGTTATTATTCACCTACAGTGATGACTCTGGCTCATATTAGTTGTTTTATGTTGACTATGAAAAGACTATTACTATTATATTATACTATGTGAAAAACAAAAAAACAACAAACAAAAAACAACAACAACAACAACACACAAACAAACAGAGTTTCATTACGAAAGTGATGTACAAAAGACTATATTTATTAAGAAACATTATGTGCCTCAAATCCTCTCATCTTAAACCAAATATAAAAAAGCTTCATATTTGATTCACATGATAGATATTCGTAGACAGAGTGAAATCAGAGCCATGGTTTTATGAAAATGTCGACTGCGTATATGTTACTAATTGTGGTACAATACATATTATACAAAGATTATTAATGGACGTTAAATAACGATATACGATATATACATACACTACATCATTTCATAAAATCTAGAGAAGTAATAAATAATTCAATACACAATTACAAATACGTGACGTATCATGTAGGAAGAGTTAGAAGAGGTCATTAGAAACCGTAGAAAGAAAAATACAGAAGCCGGCCGAAGAAGAAAAGATACAGAACACAGAAGACGTAAAAATACAGAAGCCGTAGGAGAAAATAAAGAAACCCATAAAGAAAAACAACAACAACAACAACAAAGCAAAAAAAACAAAAAAAAACAAAAAAAACAGGTGCGCTCCATCTATTCCATTTTTTTTCTAATGGGGGAACATCCGTAACATGTCTTCTCACAACTTCGATTCACAATTCGTCATTTCAGTCCTAATATTATGTCAAGTCAAAATTATACATGATAACCTCAAAAATGGCAAACATACATCTGGAGCTGTCTAAAGCATCGAAGTACTTTGGGGATTCTGAAAGTAAATGTTCGTATTAAGTGTGATTTGTTTATGTGCATGGATTTAACGCCCCACCGACATTTTCAGTAATGTGGGGACTTTTTATAATTTATAAATTTAGAATTTAACAAAATATTTATTTTATTTTTTACGCTCTCGCATTTCTATGTCAGTACGCAATTTGAATGTATACGAAAGATGTATTATTTTTCATTCATTTCTAGATGTATTTAATTTTTGTGGAGACTTTTGATTCCATGTTACAGATACTGCGATATCCCAACATGTAAAAGTGGCATGAAATTATTCCTAATCATCACCTTATTCTGAAACCAGTTCAACCTGTCCTGAAACTACCCTTATATGCCGAGTACCAGTCATAAGGGAGATACACCATTTCAACAATTTTGAAATGTCTTGGCCGGGCTCGCACCCGAGATCACCTGGTAACGGGCGGACTCTCTAACCATTCGGCCAGTGGGACTGGTGTATTATTAATGATAATTACATAATAAAACCATAACCATAATTTAAGCTAAATACATGTATTTATAAAGTAAAATAATGATTATTTATATGAATTTAGATAAAATGTGAGCACATATAAAACAACAAAAGCACAATAATAGAAATGTCAATGTAGATAAAATAATTTCATTGTTTGAATTCGAGTCAAAGGTAATATCAAATTCATATTTTTTTTGGTTCGAGATGACTTTCGGTCCAATTTAAAGAAATAAATTTCGTAGCGTAGCATGAATATATAACGTTTAATTACGATCATAAAAAATCCTGTGCGGTGATCGGACGCGCAGGTTTTTATTCAATGAACATTACCACTTTGTCACGGCGTCCTTTAAATCCATTCTGGCTATGGCTGTATGCATTAATGATATGTAATCATCCTTACCTGGTTAGTCATAGGTGTGTCTACACTACTGAATACTACGCCGAACTGTTCCCGAACTCTGCGCTGAAGCTGTCAAAGGGTGGACAATTGTTTTGGTATGTGTAAAAGAGGTGTTTTTTTTTTTGTATGTTTTTTTTTTCACACCACACAACTGTTAAATTAAATTTGCTATTCATCTTTTTTCTATTTAAGTCCAAAACCACTTTAAAAGTTTAGATATACTAATCCCCGTGACCCCATGACCCATTGGTTAGAGTGTTCGCCCAGGTATTGCGAGATCGAAGGTTGATCTTCGATCCTGGCCACGAAATACCAAAGTCGTAAAAATGGTACTGGCGTAGCTCCCTTGAGTGGGTTCAGCATAAATAGTTCCAGGACCGGATGGCCAGGCGTCGGGATAAGGTGACTTGGTGTGTCACATGTC
>CM037779.1:26958572-27008572 GCA_021229015.1 Solen grandis | reverse complement strand
AATTAAATTTGGTAAGGTTTAACTGTGGTTTTCTGCAGATCAGGCTTTATGTGGTACCTATTGAGTGCGTCAAAATGAGTCTATATGAGGGAAAGGGTAAAGAGCTTATATATTCAGTTAAAATTATTATCAGTACTTATACCAGTATTACATGCAATGATTTCATTTATACTTTCAGTTAAAAAATAAAAATAGCATTGGCTTAAATGCAGAAATGATTGACTCAACTCAGACAATGTCATTAAAAAAAAAAAAAAAAATGGTTTTAAATTGACACTTAATTAATGAAGTATGCCATTTTATCATACGGTATTAAACCTGTTGTTTCTGCTATTTTTGATTTTAATCCCTTGAAAATTAAAAGAAAAACAAAGATGAATAAAATGTTGAAATGGGGGGAAAAAAACATGATGCAGCATATAATATTTATCAGACAGATTTTTTCAAAAAAAAATTTCAGTTATCAGCAACAGTAATAGTTTTAAACTTATTTGATGAGTTTTTCAATGAAAAAGACCAAAAGCCCACCCATAATACCATCAGGTTTTGTTTTGTAATTCGAAATGGATACAGTTCCTTTTAACAGACACTTTTTTGTGCAGACTTAAACTGTCAGTATCAAAATGAAATATTTTTATTACGGTAATTATAAGTCTGTGGAAATTTTTAGAGACAATTTTATCAGATATTTTTCAAGTAGGAAAAGCTTTGTATTTAATGTTCATTTATGTTGTTGTCTGTTACAGACAGACATTTATATAAACTGTTAGACCCTACCCAAGTGTAATCATGCAATGCTTTAGGGTATAGACAGTTCATTTTGTGACAGATGTTTGAAGCCAGATGACATTGTCTGGAAGAGTTTTGTGCAACGAGTGGCCAGTAATTACGTAATGGGGAAAAGGCTTAGGGTTCTTCACTTGGCCATCTTCTTAACTAACTATTGACTGATGATCAGACTAGGCTTTTGCTGTCTATTTGTCAAATGTCCGGATTCAGATTGGCATCAAGGGAATATATACGGCAGGGAAATGATATGTCATTGTCGCTCGTCCTTGGGACTGTCCATTGAAAAGTAGTTACATTTTGTAGCATATAATAGGTTCCCTGGGAGGTGCCAGCTTTATTTGGATATAGAGTTGATAAAGATTGAGCTCCATATTCTGATGTCAGCCTGGAGGCTTTTCTTGAGACTAGGCTTGTGTTTAACCCTTTCCCTCATAGAGGACACCATGAAACCTTACCAAATTTAATTATAAAGTCCTCATTTCCAGACCACTGAGGAGCAGCGAACAGCATAAAACCTGATCAGCCTGCGAGTTGCTCGCAGGCTGATCTGGTTTTATGCTGTTTGCATAGGTCTTTTCATGGTTTCCTCTATGAGGGAAAGGGTTATATATATATATATATGTAATTACAGATAAATTTTAGCAATCTCTGGTTAAGACCAGCCTTATGGCATGTAATGGCCTGAAATCTCTGGTTTAGACCAGCCTTATGGCATGTAATGGTCTGAAATCTCTGGTTTATGACCAGCCTTATGGTATGTAATGGCCTGAAATCTCTGATTTAAGATCAGCCTTATGGCATGTAATGGCCTGAAATATCTGGTTTATGACCAGCCTTATGGCATGTAATGGTCTTAAATCTCTGGTTTATGACCAGCCTTATGGCATGTAATGGTCTGAAATCTCTGGTTTAAGATCAGCCTTATGGCATGCAATGGTCTGAAATCTCTGGTTTATGACCAGCCTTATGGCATGTAATGGTCTGAAATCTCTGGTTTAAGATCAGCCTTATGGCATGTAATGGTCTGAAATCTCTGGTTTAAGATCAGCCTTATGGCATGTAATGGTCTGAAATCTCTGGTTTATGACCTGCCTTATGGCATGTAATGGTCTGAAATCTCTGGTTTAAGATCAGCCTTATGTTATGTAATGGTCTGAAATCTCTGATTTAAGATCAGCCTTATGGTATGTAATGGCCTGAAATCTCTGATTTAAGATCAGCCTTATGGCATGTAATGGTCTGAAATCTCTGATTTAAGATCAGCCTTATGGTATGTAATGGCCTGAAATCTCTGACTTAAGATCAGCCTTATGGCATGTAATGGTCTGAAATCTCTGGTTTATGATCAGCCTTATGGCATGTAATGGTCTGAAATCTCTGGTTAAAGATCAGCCTTATGGTATGTAATGGCCTGAAATCTCTGATTTAAGATCAGCCTTATGGTATTTAATGGCCTGAAATCTCAGATTTTAGGTCAGCCTTATGGCATGTAATGGCCTGAAATCTCTGATTTAAGATCAGCCTTATGTTATGTAATGGTATGAAAATCTCTGATTTAAGATCAGCCTTATGGTATGTAATGGCCTGAAATCTCTGATTTAAGATCAGCCTTATGGCATGTAATGGTCTGAAATCTCTGGTTTATGACCAGCCTTATGGCATGTAATGGTCTGAAATCTCTGGTTAAAGATCAGCCTTATGGTATGTAATGGCCTGAAATATCTGATTTAAGATCAGCCTTATGGTATTTAATGGCCTGAAATCTCTGATTTAAGTCGTAAGGCCTGAAATCTCTGATTTAAGATCAGCCTTATGGCATGTAATGGTCTGAAATCTCTGGTTTAAGATCAGCCTTATGGCATGTAATGGTCTGAAATCTCTGGTTTAAGATCAGCCTTATGGCATGTAATGGTCTGAAATCTCTGGTTTAAGATCAAATTACAAAATTAATGGATTCAGAAATTCCTGGTTAAAGCAGCGACAGATGATTGGTAGAAATTAAAAAAAAAATCCACTAGAGCTGGAACCATGGGTTGGAACTGTACTATGGTAAATAACAAAGTATGTACATGTACCATGGTATACCGCACAAAATATTCTGGGACTGGTGTTAAAGGCTATTCATATATTAATTACGACATCTTTTATTTCGAGGTTATTATTGGTAACGAGTGAATATTTTCATATAAAACTGAATTTTCCAATATTTAAATGATATTTTATACCTGTTGAATTATATCACATCTATGCAGGTTTTTGATGTTGGAGAACAATAAAATTAACGACAAATTTAATGAAAATTTATTCTCTATGGAAACCACCAAAGTACCAGTCTTTGTCCCTGTACCGGTTCGTACCTAAGCTGCTTCGGACCTCGGTGTACCAGTATACTGGTAAAACTGAGCAACTCTTAATTTCTACTCTCCCTCATTTTTAACGTTGGTGAAGTCTTTCTTTCTTAATTGAACAAATAAACTCAGAAAGTAAAGGTCACATATTGCACAGGAAAACACTTAATTTACGTAAATGCAAATTCAACAAAATTGGTAAAATTTAGATTATGATATCCCCGAAGGACACATTCCACAACATGCCATCTTTACCAGTTCAGACTGGGTAGCGATTTTGTAAGTTCATCTCATGAAGTTAGCGCATTCGGGAAAAGTGAATGAATCTAAATATAAGTTTTATAATTCTAAATATAGTTTCAATACAATTCTGTGACAGTAATGCCTAGCTGTGATGGGGAAACCACCCAATTTTCATCCATCACAGATGGTTGCATAGGGTGACACTGCGTCTGTAGATGGGTATTGATAGATGTAATACACACATACAGTCAAACCTGTCTTAAGCTGTCAGTCAAGGGGACAATAGAAAGCTTAACAGAAAATGACTGCATAACAGAAATAATGACTGCTAAATGAAGGTTAAAAATATAAATGTTAGTTTAGTAATATTAAAACTGACCACTAAATGCAAGTTGACCACTTAATACAAGTTGCTGCTAATTCAGTTTCAAATCAAATTCTTAGTCAGTGACTGCCTGTGAATAAGCAGCTTTAAAATCCAGCATTATTAATGATAGTTAAATTTAAGGAATCACTGGCGAAGACAGCCTAATGGTAGATGAATTTCAGAAATACCTGGTTTAAAACCAGTCAACAGATTAATTTCAGAAAAATTAGGTTTAAAACCAGTCTAATGACTTTAAAAATTTAAAAATAATTTAAGAAATACTGGTTTAAAACCAGTCTTATGGCAGATGAATTTAAGAAATGCTGGTTTAAAACCAGCCTTATGGCAGATGAATTTCAGGAATGTCTGGTTTAAAACAATTCTAATGGCAGGTGAATGTCAGTAATGTCTGGTTTAAGACCAGTCAATTAATGCATATGGCAGATGAAATTTTTAAATCTCAGACAACAAACTTAAGTGTTGTATAATTTCATAAACATGTAAGACTTTACAGGAGTATGAGGGGGAGGGGGGCATATAATGTTTTTGGTCTGTCTATCTGTTTGTTACAAGACTTTCAAAGGTCTTATGCCCACCACGCTGTGTGTGTGTGGGGAGGGGGGGGGGTCACAGTTTTCTTTCAAACATAGCTTGTTATTCTATACATTTTAAGAAAGCATTTTGTGCAATACAAGAAATTTTTAACCTCAGATTTTAGTCTAATCCTGCATGTATTGAAATACTTACTCAAGTTTTGTGTGGGTATACGTATGAAAACTGCTATAAAGTCATTAAATTTCCCATTTATGATATACCTTAGAGAAATATCAAATGGAAAATATCAAAAACATAAAAAAACTTAATAAAATGTACATTTATGTAGACAATCTTTACATTTCAGTTTGATTCTTTGTTTCCATTTATAAAATACCAACAGACAGAGTTCTTGGTAAAGAACTTAATTTTTTATGCAAATTTTTCAAAATAAGCTGTGCAGCAATCATTCATGTACTGTATCAAACATATAAATGCACAATTTCATATAGCTTAACCATAAAAATATTATGTAATAAAAGTATATATATTACCTGACCCCCTCATTCTTGAGCTTAGTAAAATTAACACTGAATATTAGGTATTGACTGCTTCTTGATTGAGTTCTTTTCAGGTACAATGTGACCACAATTTTGAAAATCAAATCAAATGTTGTTTTGTTTTTTCATTGCAGCTTAACATAAAATCATTGTTAAGTGAAAAAATGAACAGATAATGGCATTTTTCGAAGAAAACAAATCCCACAATCAATATATGAAATTTCCCCGTAGACATTTCCGGGAGGTGTTTGTCTTCTCTTTTTTATAGGAAAAGGTACAATATTTTTGCATTTAAATAGATGAAAACCAAACAAACTTGTTACATTTGATTAACAATAATAAAAGATACCATAAATGAAACTTGAAAAAAAAAATCCGAAAAAAAAAAAAAATCTCATTCCAAATCATGGCGTGTTATGACGAAGAATATCAAAAGTTTGGCAATCTTTGCCGACAATGACCATAATTTTCTGAGCCTATAGTTAGGATTCCTCTGCATTTATCTGTCCCTGTGAGGTACACAGGGCTAAATACTGAGCTTCTAAAATTATTTATTGTTTTGTTTATCCAAGAGTTTCCGTGCAGCAAATTTGTATTTTCTTGTGTTATCGACACCTTGAGCATCCAGAAATTTACTGGTCTGGTTATGATAGATGGAAATAATCATAAGAACACCATTGCCCTTGAAAATGTGTCATAATTGTGCACAAGAGAAACCAATTCCATAATAGAACTGAGAGATACTGGTTATAGTCTGACAAATTTTCTGTTTTATAATTTTCTGTTCTCTCGAGTTTATAAAAAATGAACAGCAGCCTTTCTAACTAATGGAAACACAGTTTGTTTTTTCGGTTCTTTTTTTGCCCAAGATCTGAAATATTTTTTTGTTTTGTTTTAAGACTAATCATTTTCATAGTCATGGGAAAAATTATCTGAGTTTCATATATTACCAAAAACTTTCAAATGAGTGTCTTTGACATTTTATTCAAGGTAATTATAGGTTGATTACTGCATGTTTGTGTTGATAATTTACCATTTGATGAATTATTCATAGAGCTTTTTTGATATAAATAATCTTTGAAGTGTTGCACAATGCATGTCAGATTTCAATGTTACTGATAAAGAGGACTGATCAAGGAACACAAAGATTTCCCATGTGTAATATGAAGAGGATCTGCTTCTCCCTAAGTTTATATTTAAGACTCACTCAGATACCATATTTAACCTTTTTATAAAGCTTGAGGAGACTTAATATGACAAAAGACAGAAATATTTATCTAGACCATTGCCAGACCAAGGTGAACTATATCAGATTTTCTAGATCATTGTCAGACCATAGTCAATCATATATTGATTTTTCTAGACCTTGACCAGACCAAACTCAACCTATTTGGATTTCTAGACATGGCAAAACAAAGGTTAAAAATATTGGATTTCTAGACCATGGCAAAACAAGGTTAAAAATATTGGATTTCTAGACCATGGCAAAACAAAGGTTAAAAATATCGGATTTCTAGACCATGGCAAAACAAAGGTTAAAAATATTGGCTTTCCTAGACCATGGCAAAACAAAGGTTAAAAATATTGGATTTCTTAGACCATGGCAAAACAAAGGTTAAAAATATTGGATTTCTAGACCATGGCAAAACAAAGGTTAAAAATAATGGATTTCCTAGACCATGGCAAAACAAAGGTTAAAAATATTGGATTTCCTAGACCATGGCAAAACAAAGGTTAAAAATATTGGATTTCCTAGACCATGGCAAAACAAAGGTTAAAAATATTGGATTACTAGACCATGGTAAAACAAAGGTAAAAAATTGGATTTCCTAGACCATGGCAAAACAAATGTTAAAAATATTGGATTTCTAGACCATGGCAAAACAAAGGTTAAAAATATTGGATTTCCTAGACCATGGCAAAACAAAGGTTAAAAATATTGGATTCCTAGACCATGGCAAAACAAAGGTTAAAAATATTGGATTTCCTAGACCATGACAAAACAAAGGTTAACCAAATTGGATTTCCTAGACCATGGCAAAACAAAGGTTAAAAATATTGGATTCCATTGCCAGACCAACATCAGTTAACCCTTTCCCTCATAGAGGACACCATGAAAAGACCTATGCAAACAGCATAAAACCAGATCAGCCTGCGAGTAACTCGCAAGCTGATCAGGTTTTATGCTGTTCGCTGCTTCTCAGTGGTCTGGAAATGAGGATTTTGTAATTGAATTTGGTAAGGTTTAACTGTGGTTTTCTGCAGATCAGGCTTTATGTGGTACCTATTGAGTGCGTCAAAATGAGTCTATATGAGGGAAAGGGTTAAAATGTATTTTCTATACCATTGCCAGAGCATGGTCAACAATATTGAATTTTTCAGACAGTGTCCATACCTTCAAGGTTAGCAATATTGGATTGTGACCAGACCAGTCTTCATAAGAATCTGAAATTTTTGTCCAGTCCAGAAATGAAACATATATATTGATTTAAGACATTATGCTGTTTTAAGCATTGTGGGATTAACCCTTTCCCTCATATAGACTCATTTTGACGCGCTCAATAGGTACCACATAAAGCTTGATCTGCAGAAAACCACAGTTAAACCTTACCAAATTTAATTACAAAATCCTCATTTCCAGACCACTGAGGAGCAGCGAACAGCATAAAACCTGATCAGCCTGCGAGTTACTCGCAGGCTGATCTGGTTTTATGCTGTTCGCATAGGTCTTTTTATGATGTCCTCTATGAGGGAAAGGGTTAACTTTCTTTACCTAATTGACAGTTTCTAGCTTTTTTCCATTTTCTTGATTTTTATCAGGAAGGTGCCAGGATGTTGAGACTGCCAGTGAGGTGATTTTTAGTCCAACCATGATCAAACTTGAAAGTTGAAGTAACATTTAGCTATGTGTTTATATGTGGTCATCCATGGTCAAACTAGATCATAATGATATGATTGGGCATTATAAGAAATAGAAATTTTTTGACCATATTTAAGATGAATGCCAGTCACTTGTATATAGTTTCCGACTTCCATTGATTGTCCATGCTTTTGCTTTGATCATACTTTGACTATCTTTTGCATAATTACATTTGATCATGTTTTGAAAAGATCATGACATCTTTACTGACATATCTGAGGTGAATTTCGCACACAAATAGTTTTAATGTGTTTTGTAGTCTGGTTCCCAGTTGTCCACAAGATTATAGATAAGATAGTGCAAGGGGAAGGCACTCCAGCCAAGAACCAGGCAATGAAAAACTTAATGGAACTCGATCATTGAAACACATTGTGTGAGCAATTGCCTCAGATAATTCTTCCCATGAACTTCAAGCAAAAACTATTTCGGAACTTGTGCATGTTCTCCAAATTGCACATTTAAGCAGTCATTTTAAAAATTGTCTTAGTACAAAATGATAACATTACTGAGAAGTTAATTCTGTCTTTTTGTTCAAATTTAAAGTTTTTAATCACATTTTTAAGCTCCAAAGTACTTAAAAGCAGTACAAACCTCTAAAATGACAATAGTAATTTGTAAGTTGATAATTAGATAGAATTTCCTGCATCTATAATACCATTAGCCAAGTGCAGGCATTTTAATGACACAGTATAGTTTTGTGCTTAAATACTTACTGCTTCAATTAAACAAGAGAGATTACTGATATATGTTTTTTTATATAACTTTTGTGGCAATGTAATTTTTCTCCTTCTCTAGTTAATTGCTAATTAAGCCATGCAGATTTGTGTTTCTCTAGGGGTGTTCTGTGTATCAAGAAGATTCACAGTAAGACTGTGTCCAATTACATCCAGTGGAAACTTTTGTAAATAACAAAGTATGTACATGTACCATGGTATACCGCACAAAATATTCTGGGACTGGTGTTGAAGGCTATTCATATATTAATTACGGCATCTTTTATTTCGAGGTTATTATTGGTAACGAGTGAATATTTTCATATAAAACTGAATTTTCCAATATTTAAATGATATTTGATACCTGTTAAATTATATCACATCTACGCAGGTTTTTGATGTTGGAGAACAATAAAATTAACGACAAATTTAATGAAAATTTATTCTCTATGGAAACCACCAAAGTACCAGTCTTTGTCCCTGTACCGGTTCGTACCTAAGCTGCTTCGGACCTCAGTGTACCAGTATACTGGTAAAACTGCGCAACTCTTAATTTCTACTCTCCCTCATTTTTAACGTTGGTGAAGTCTTTCTTTCTTAATTGTAAAAATAAACTCAGAAAGTAAAGGTCACATATTGCACAGGAAAACACTTAATTTACGTAAATGCAAATTCAACAAAATTGGTAAAATTTAGATTATGATATCCCCGAAGGACACATTCCACAACATGCCATCTTCACCAGTTCAGACTGGGTAGCGATTTTGTAAATTCATATCATGAAGTTAGCGCATGCGGGAAAAGTGAATGAATCTAAATATAAGTTTTATCATTCTAAATATAGTTTCAATACAATTCTGTGACGGTAATGCCTAGCTGTGATGGGGAAACCACCCAATTTTTATCCATCACATATGGTTGCATAGGGTGACACTGCGTCTGTAGATGGGTATTGATAGATGTAATACACACATACAGTCCAACCTGTCTTAAGCTGTCAGTCAAGGGGACAATAGAAAGCTTAACAGAAAATGACTGATTAACAGAAATAATGACTGCTAAATGAAGGTTAAAAATATAAATGTTTGTTTGGTAATATTAAAACTGACCACTAAATGCAAGTTGACCACTTAATACAAGTTGCTGCTAATTCAGTTTCAAATCAAATTCTTAGTCAGTGACTGCCTGTGAACAAGCAGCTTTAAAATCCAGCATTAAATCCAGCATTATTAATGACAGTTAAATTTAAGGAATCACTGGCGAAGACAGCCTAATGGCAGATGAATTTCAGAAATACCTGGTTTAAAACCAGTCAACAGATTAATTTCAGAAAAATTAGGTTTAAAACCAGTCTAATGGCAGATGAATTTAAGAAATATCTGGTTTAAAACCAGGTTTAAAACCATTCTAATGACAGATGAATTTCAGAAATGACTGGTTTAAAACCAGCCTAATGACAGACGACTTTAAGAAAAATCGGTTTAAAACCAGTCTTATGGCAGATGAATTTAAGAAATGTCTGGTTTAAAACCAGTCTAATGGCAGATGAATTTCAGAAATGTCTGGTTTAAAACCAGTCTAATGGCAGATGAATTTCAGAAATGTCTGGTTTACATTTGTTACAAGACTTTCAAAGGTCTTATGCCCACCACGCTGTGTGTGTGTGGGGAGGGGGGGGGGTCACAGTTTTCTTTCAAACATAGCTTGTTATTCTATACATTTTAAGAAAGCATTTTGTGCAATACAAGAAATTTTTAACCTCAGATTTTAGTCTAATCCTGCATGTATTGAAATACTTACTCAAGTTTTGTGTGGGTATACGTATGAAAACTGCTATAAAGTCATTAAATTTCCCATTTATGATATACCTTAGAGAAATATCAAATGGAAAATATCAAAAACATAAAAAAACTTAATAAAATGTACATTTATGTAGACAATCTTTACATTTCAGTTTGATTCTTTGTTTCCATTTATAAAATACCAACAGACAGAGTTCTTGGTAAAGAACTTAATTTTTTATGCAAATTTTTCAAAATAAGCTGTGCAGCAATCATTCATGTACTGTATCAAACATATAAATGCACAATTTCATATAGCTTAACCATAAAAATATTATGTAATAAAAGTATATATATTACCTGACCCCCTCATTCTTGAGCTTAGTAAAATTAACACTGAATATTAGGTATTGACTGCTTCTTGATTGAGTTCTTTTCAGGTACAATGTGACCACAATTTTGAAAATCAAATCAAATGTTGTTTTGTTTTTTTCATTGCAGCTTAACATAAAATCATTGTTAAGTGAAAAAATGAACAGATAATGGCATTTTTCGAAGAAAACAAATCCCACAATCAATATATGAAATTTCCCCGTAGACATTTCCGGGAGGTGTTTGTCTTCTCTTTTTTACAGGAAAAGGTACAATATTTTTGCATTTAAATAGATGAAAACCAAACAAACTTGTTACATTTGATTAACAATAATAAAAGATACCATAAATGAAACTTCTTGATGAAAAAAAAAAATCCGAAAAAAAAAAATCTCATTCCAAATCATGGCGTGTTATGACGAAGAATATCAAAAGTTTGGCAATCTTTGCCGACAATGGCCATAATTTTCTGAGCCTATAGTTAGGATTCCTCTGCATTTATCTGTCCCTGTGAGGTACACAGGGCTAAATACTGAGCTTCTAAAATTATTTATTGTTTTGTTTATCCAAGAGTTTCCGTGCAGCAAATTTGTATTTTCTTGTGTTATCGACACCTTGAACATTCAGAAATTTACTGGTCTGGTTATGATAGATGGAAATAATCATAAGAACACCATTGCCCTTGAAAATGTGTCATAATTGTGCACAAGAGAAACCAATTCTATAATAGAGCTGAGAGATACTGGTTACAGTCTGACAAATTTCTGTTTTATAATTTTCTGTTCTCTCGAGTTTATAAAAAATGAACAGCAGCCTTTCTAACTAATGGAAGCACAATTTTTTTTTCTGTTCTTTTTTTGCCCAAGATCTGAAATATTTTTTTGTTTTGTTTTAAGACCAGTCATTTTCATAGTCATGGGAAAAATTATCTGAGTTTCATATATTACCAAAAACTTTCAAATGAGTGTCTTTGACATTTTATTCAAGGTAATTTAATTTTCATAGAGCTTTTTTGATATAAAAATCTTTGAAGTGTTGCACAATGCATGTCAGATTTCAATGTTACTGATAAAGAGGACTGATCAAAGAACACAAAGATTTCCCATGTGTAATATGAAGAGGATCTGCTTCTCCCTAAGTTTATATTTAAGACTCACTCAGATACCATATTTAACCTTTTTATAAAGCTTGAGGAGACTTAATATGACAAAAGACAGAAATATTTATCTAGACCATTGCCAGACCAAGGTGAACTATATCAGATTTTCTAGATCATTGTCAGACCATAGTCAATCATATATTGATTTTTCTAGACCTTGACCAGACCAAACTCAACCTTATTTGGATTTCTAGACATGGCAAAACAAAGGTTAAAAATATTGGATTTCTTAGACCATGGCAAAACAAAGGTTAAAAATAATGGATTTCTAGACCATGGCAAAACAAAGGTTAAAAATATTGGATTTCCTAGACCATGGCAAAACAAAGGTTAAAAATATTGGATTACTAGACCATGGTAAAACAAAGGTAAAGGTTAAAAATATTGGATTACTAGACCATGGTAAAACAAAGGTTAAAAATATTGGATTTCCTAGACCATGGCAAAACAAAGGTTAAAAATATTGGATTTCCTAGACCATGGCAAAACAAAGGTTAAAAATATTGGATTTCCTAGACCATGGCAAAACAAAGGTTAAAAATATTGGATTTCCTAGACCATGGCAAAACAAAGGTTAAAAATATTGGATTTCCTAGACCATGACAAAAACCAAGGTCAACCAAATTGGATATTCCAGACCAAGTCAAGTCCAACAAGTCACCAATATTGACCATTGCCAGACCAACATCAGTTAACCCTTTCCCTCATAGAGGACACCATAAAGACCTATGCGAACAGCATAAAACCAGATCAGCCTGCGAGTAACTCGCAAGCTGATCAGGTTTTATGCTGTTCGCTGCTCTCAGTGGTCTGGAAATGAGGATTTTGTAATTGAATTTGGTAAGGTTTAACTGTGGTTTTCTGCAGATCAGGCTTTATGTGGTACCTATTAAGGGCGTCAAAATGAGTCTGTATGAGGGAAAGGGTTAAAATGTATTTTCTATACCATTGCCAGAGCATGGTCAACAATATTGAATTTTTCAGACAGTGTCCATACCTTCAAGGTTAGCAATATTGGATTGTGACCAGACAGTCTTATAAGATCTAAATTTTTGTCCAGTCCAGAAATAAATTATATATTATATAAGACATTATGCTGTTTTAAGCATTATGGGATTAACCCTTTCCCTCATATAGACTCATTTTGACGCGCTCAATAGGTACCACATAAAGCTTGATCTGCAGAAAACCACAGTTAAACCTTACCAATTTAATTACAAAATCCTCATTTCCAGACCACTGAGGAGCAGCGAACAGCATAAAACCTGATCAGCCTGCGAGTTACTCGCAGGCTGATCTGGTTTTATGCTGTTCGCATAGGTCTTTTTATGATGTCCTCTATGAGGGAAAGGGTTAACTTTCTTTACCTAATTGACAGTTTCTAGCTTTTTTCCATTTTCTTGATTTTTATCAGGAAGGTGCCAGGATGTTGAGACTGCCAGTGAGGTGATTTTTAGTCCAACTAAGATCAAACTTGAGAGTTGAAGTAACATTTAGCTATGTGTTTATATGTGGTCATCCATGGTCAAACTAGATCATAATGATATGATTGGGCATTATAAGAAATAGAAATTTTTTGACCATATTTAAGATGAATGCCAGTCACTTGTATATAGTTTCCGACTTCCATTGATTGTCCATGCTTTTGCTTTGATCATACTTTGACTATCTTTTGCATAATTACATTTGATCATGTTTTGAAAAGATCATGACATCTTTACTGACATATCTGAGGTGAATTTCGCACACAAATAGTTTTAATGTGTTTTGTAGTCTGGTTCCCAGTTGTCCACAAGATTATAGATAAGATAGTGCAAGGGGAAGGCACTCCAGCCAAGAACCAGGCAATGAAAAACTTAATGGAACTCGATCATTGAAACACATTGTGTGAGCAATTGCCTCAGATAATTCTTCCCATGAACTTCAAGCAAAAACTATTTCGGAACTTGTGCATGTTCTCCAAATTGCACATTTAAGCAGTCATTTTAAAAATTGTCTTAGTACAAAATGATAACATTACTGAGAAGTTAATTCTGTCTTTTTGTTCAAAACCAAAAAAAATTTAATTAATTAATTTCCAAAAACCATTAGCCAAGTGCAGGCATTTTAATGACACAGTATAGTTTTGTGCTTAAATACTTACTGCTTCAATTAAACAAGAGAGATTACTGATATATGTTTTTTTATATAACTTTTGTGGCAATGTAATTTTTCTCCTTCTCTAGTTAATTGCTAATTAAGCCATGCAGATTTGTGTTTCTCTAGGGGTGTTCTGTGTATCAAGAAGATTCACTGTAAGACTGTGTCCAATTACATCCAGTGGAAACTTTTGATGACTGGAATAAATTACTAGTGTTTCCAAGTGACGAGAAGCTGCTATCAGTATTCATGTGAGAGGTTGATTCAGAGAATGTTTTAGTACGTTATACCTATCAGATGCTGTTGTAAACATTATCTTTGCCACATCGGAATCTGTGATTTGATTAGCGGTATGTATCTTGGGGTATGGATCAAGATATTGAGCTGTCAGTTTTTAAGTTCAGTGTTTCAGTTATAAACCATTATTGTTACCATGCTAAATTTCTTAATTGGACTTGCCAAATCTCCTTTTTGGACTATACCATTAGTTATTCATAGGGAATTGACTGCTGAAAATTTAATGACAGAATAACAAACATCGCAGACCATGATCAGATTGTACGGATAATTATGGCTGATCTTGGTCTGCACTGGTCACAAAAGCAGTTATGAGTGCCCACAGCATTGTAAGGGTTAATTAATACAAGGAAATACATTGAAATAAAAGTGTTCTGGATGACAAATTTTAGAGTGTTCTTATACAATGAAGATGTCCAATCTATATTTTTGTAATGTTGATTTATTAACCAATATCTATTCACCAATGGTCCATGTTTTACAATATTAAACCTTTTTGGCATTGTAATATATTATAAACTGATTTAACATAGAGTTTCATGGTAGATACCTGTATTTGGTTAGTGCAGATTGTATAAATTTTTTCCCCCTAAATTGCTAAAATGGTGTGAAAATTCCCCTTCCCAAGGGCGGCAGGGGCGGCTTCCCCCAGAAGGGAAAAAAACCCTGAATAATGCAATATTAATTCACTGAGCCTTCTTATTTCTGGAAAATTCTTGTTAGATTATTATTTATAATACATCAAGTCGATGTTCTCTTTATCAGACCTCACAACAGGCTCCCTTGTTTTTCCTGCTTTTACTTTATTTCCTTGAAATATACCATGCAATATTTTCTTGGGTATCTTTTGAATTTTTTCCTTAAATTTTTTTTTTTTTTTTTCTTATATATTTATTAATTACCAGTCATTTTATTTAGTATTTATAAACTAATAACTGTATATCACTTTAGATGGTTTTTAACTTAGGCTGACCAGTACATTTCACATTAGAAAGTCGATCATAAATCTTGCCCGAAGTGGTTTACTTAACCCAAGGTCTTTTGATCTAATAGGTTAATGTTCAGATTAACTGCAGTCAACTCGTGATGATTATGGTCTGTTTGTAGAGTTGACAACAGTCTCATTAAGGTTGGAAGTTCAGTCTCATTTTGGTGCTAGAATTGTTCAAGTCGGTTCCAGGCTCCAAGTGTATGTACTGGTTCATTATCCACAGGAACCATATCAAGGGAATAGTATAACTTTCAAAAAACTGGTGTCCAGATTGACGTGAAAGAAATATGCTTGAAATGAATAAAATAGATCAACGCTGTAGCTGATGTCTTAATTAATAAGGTAATATAAATTTGTTGAAAATTAACTGTTTTAAGACTTATCATAATATAATTCACAATTCTTTTTATTTGTTTACTTGTGGCAATATCTTTATTTTTTCTGATGTTTTTTATCTATTATATAAACTGTAGTATTTTCATAACTTCCACATCACTGCTTTGGGTTCATATCCTGGCACTAGTAACTTGTTTTTCATGTAAGGATTAGTCTTCCAGTCAGTTCGTGCTAGGTTAAAGATCACAGGTTCTTACCCAAGTGCCTCTGTGAGCTTGTGGTTTTCCTGCCCTGTAAGTTAAGCTGCATGTCTCAATTTGACTGAAATAATGTCGCAGCTATATGTTTGTTGAGTTTGTCTCAAACATAACCTCCGGACACAATTTTTTTTTTTATTGTCAAGCATATTAAAATGGATGCATATCATTTATGTCTGTCTCATTTTATTTTTTATTATCATCTTATCTTAAGATTAGCATAGCAGTGTTAATAGCTGGTTAATTGTGATTGCATGATGCCCTTTTACAAATACGACTCTGATTACTTTGACCGACCATAGGAAAATCTCCTGTGATGTTGGTATAATTACATGACCTTCACCATTTTCTCCTTAAATTGGAATTGTCTCAGCGATGCTGCAGTAAAGACTGAGACTTTTTACTGGGGATGTATAACACAATGGCTTCTCCATTTTATTCTGTCTTTGATTTCTGTGTTAGATTTGATTGTGAAGTAATTACAGTTTGTCTCTCAGACTTGCAAGTTTCCTATTGCCAATATATACGAAAACCATCTGAGTTTGCCAGCAGCTCGCTGAATCAATGTCCTCCAGAGGACTGCATCCAGTTCCGCTAGCTTTTCTAGTGTTATTTCTTGCGTGGGAAAACAGAAAAAGAGAGATAGAAAAAAAAAAAAAGCACAAAAACTAGAAACGTGGCCTTGTTTCAGTTGATCGGCTTTGTGTCAGCTTATTGTGATGAGGTTTTATGTCAGGCAGTGTGATATTACTCAAAGACTTGTTTTGCATAGTAGGAAAATTGTAGGAGGTTCTGACCTTTGACCGTATAAACCTGTATATAGTATTTTCTCAAGTATAGCCCCTACACCCATCCTGTGAAAAAAAAAATAAATAAATAAATAAATGCCACCAACACTAAAGGATGATATCATTAAACATAACGATAGCAATTTTCTGGTATCTTCGTTCAGCATATTTAGGTTTCATTTAGAATTTTTAGGAGGTGCGTAAATATATAATTATATAATGAGGATTTTTTTATATTGACTTCTTTTAAGCAAAAATGTAATGCTAAATTCATTGAGCATGTCATGCTTTACCACCTATTTGTAAACAAATTAATGACTTTATGATACAAAAACAACTTTAAACTGTTAACAAAAATGTGAAAATGTGTCTAATTTAGTTATTTTAAGTCAAAAGCAATTACATAAATATAATTATCAAGATACAGTTTTGTTTATCACATGTGTAATATTAAATCTTTAAGACAAATGATTTGGCATGAAATTTGAATCACAGAAGTTTATAAAGACCCCAACCTATGATGTGACTGCCAGTTGGAAACTGAAGTACCCACAAATAGTCAAATTTGGTTGTCTGGGACCCATTCACTCTGCCCAAGGTGATCTGTAGTCTAAAATTTAATTTACAAGATAAATAATGTCTAGGAATGCAAAGTATCAGAATCAATAGCCGCAATAAAAAAGTCTGTCCTCTGACGGGGACCAGAAATTATTCTGATCCTACATTGCCGTCGGAACAATTGCTGTCAGGTTTTTCACTGAGATTTTATGTCCTTCCTGGTATGGTTCTCACATCGCACATAGGATAAATAATATATGGCCAAATGGCTTTTGCAACTGATTTTTCCAGATTTATTACAGATTGTACAGTACAATAAGCCAAAATTATTACAGGGATGCAATGCTTTGTCCATCTTTTAAGTGTTGTATTTTTTGTTTATAATTCTAATTGAAGCATCAAATTCTGTGTGTGATATTTCTGGATCGTCTGGTAAATCCACATTGTAACACAGGTGTTTCTAGTTGCTGCTCTATGAGGGGTACCAGATTGACAGAGAAGGTAAGCCACACATGTATCCAGATAGTATGTAAACACATGTATGTTGTCAGGAAACCAAACTTTGAGATCAATATAAAACAGCCCTGGTGGCCGAGTTGGTAGGGTATCTGCCCTGTAACCAGAATATCATGGGTTCAAACACCAGCTGCAACATACCAAAGTCATAAGAGATTGGTACCACTGTTTATCACCCACAGGACTGGTTGGCCTAGTATCAAGATACCAAATGTGTGGTATCTTTTCTATGGTGTAATATTGCCGGGGATCAGCACAATGTCTGTAACATAAAGACAAAGGTCCCCAAATGAATGAAATACTGTTGATGAGATGCTAAACCCAAGTTTCAGTCTGATCAAGGTTTAAGTTGTATCATGGCTGAAATGAGTTAAGTAAAGGGTTCAGTTTAAGTTGTAATTATAATATGGAATCTTACAATTGGGGGATAGGTATGGGTCTTGATGATGCTTTGAAATACTCTGGTTTAATACCATAAAGTAACATTATTGCATAACTGTTTTTTTATGAGTCCTATAACATTTAAAGAGGCTTTTCAATAATACACTGACGGTCTCAATAAGCAGGCCAACAAAAAGTATCCTGTCATATCCTGTCATATCTTGGCCAAAAGTGATATTATTTATTGGCCCTGCTCTTGCAATTTGATTGGCTAAAGAGTTACGTAATAAAATTGTCATTAGATATTAGTGATTTGATATTGGCCCTGTTATTTGTCAGACAAATAACAGGCCAATATTGTCCTCAGACAAATAACAGAGCCAATATTGTCCTCGGACAAATAACAGAGCCAATATTGTCCTCAGACAAATAACAGAGCCAATATTGTCCTCAGACAAATAACAGGGCCAATATTGTCCTCAGACAAATAACAGGGCCAATATTGTCCTCAGACAAATAACAGGGCCAATATTGTCCTCGGACAAATAACAGGGCCAATATTGTCCTCAGACAAATAACAGGGCCAATATTGTCCTTGGACAAATAACAGGGCCAATATCAAATCACAGTATGCCCGGTGGTTACAGCCACTGTGCAATAACATATAGTAATTCTTTTGAGGATAGGACTGGTGATAATGATTAATAAATAAATATTTAATCATCACTGCAATAATGACTTCGAGCCTATGCTTTGTTGAATTATGTTTATGTATTGTAGAAATATTGATTGTGGCTGTGGTTTCTAATAAACATAAATTTTATCCTTGAAAAAAAAAAAATCAAGGCCAATAACTCCTGGCATATTTATTCACAAACACCATCTGATCCCAAATTAAAAAAAAACTCTGTTAATGGATGTATATGCTTGCTGCATTTAGCTTCTGAGATTGTATAACTAATCAAAATGTCTGATTTGATTAGTTCTTACGATTGATTATGGTCTTGGATTGGCTTTTAAACTTTTAAACTAATTGGTTATATTTCTTTAACCTATGTCGCAGTTCTGTGGCATGCAGACCTTGGATTTTCAGCCTGGGTTCAACTTATACAAATAGATCGAGGATTCATTAAGAGAAGCTGGGCTCAAAAATTTGGTTATCATGCAGAATGGGGTACATTGTTGGGTGGACTGGGGGTGGATTACAGATTCAAACAGGTTATATCTGTCGAAAAATCTCTTATTAGAATAGAGATATAGTTTTCATTCTTAGAAGTTAGAATCTCTTGTTAGAATAGAGATAAAGTTTTCATTCTTGGTAGGTAAAGATACATTATGGGAATAGGAAGATTTGGGTCGATTTTCAGGATGGTAGGGTCAAGGTCAAGCTCACTGTTACTAAAAATATTTTTTTTGTTTCCGTCAAATAATTATTTTAGGAGTGAGGTATGATGATCAGATTTAGTAGATATATAAGATACCTTATGGGATGGGAAGAGGAAGATTGGGATTGAATTTCAGGTCAATAGGGTCATGGTCAAGGTCACTCTGGTACTAAAATTAGCTTTGCATGCCTGGTGCAACACTCAAAACTGTGGTTTCGTGTCACTTGATGTGTTTCTTGTTCTGTCAGGAAATGGAATCAAAACTTTTTAGCTCACCTGAGCACGTGTGCTCAGGATGAGCTTTTAGAATCGATGAATGTCCGTCGTCCGTCCGTCCGTCCGTCCGTCCGTCCGTCTGTCCGTCCGTCCGTCCGTCCGTCCGTCCGTCGTCCACAATTTGTTCGTTTGCACTCTAGCATCTTCATTTTATGAGCAATTATCTTCAAACTTTAAAACAATGTTTATAACCATAAAATCTCGGCCAAGTTCGATTATGGCTGATATCGGAACATTAGGTTAGGAGTTATGCCCCTTTTAAAATTCAAAAAAGCCAGATTTCACATTGTTTGCACTCTAGCATCTTCATTTCATGAGCAATTATCTTCAAACTTTAAAACAATGTTTATAACCATAAAATCACGGCCAAGTTCGATTATGGCTGATATCGACCATTAGGTAGGAGTTATGCCCCTTTTAATATAAAAAAAGCCATATTTCACTTTGTTTATTCTCTACCAACTTCATTTTTTTAACAATCATTTTTTAAACTTTAAGACAATGTTTATGCCCTTAATCTCACAATCGGGTTCAATTATAACTGATATTGACTTGTAAATTTAGGAGTTATGCCCATTTCACCATAAAAAAAGCCAGATTTCACTTTTACACTCAAGCATCTTTATTTCTTAAGCAATCATCTTTCTCAGGTGAGCGACCAAGGGCCATCTTGGCCCTCTTGTTTTCTTTTTGTTTTAATTGTTTTATGAAAAGAATTTGTATAACTACAGGAGCTCCTAAAATCTCATGGGGTTATAATTGTGCCTCAGTTAAAAAGAACTAGAAATAAAGATAAAACAATGATGGAAGACATTAATATAAATTATATGACAGGAAATCATGATATAATATTATATAGAGATATTAAGGTTTTTTTTTTCATGTGCGCTTTTTTCGTCCAGGAGACACTCTTATATCAAAACATTTAGTAAAAATGTAGCCTAAACATGGAAAATTGTGTTATTTATATTTGCAGCAAAGAGAAGATAATTATAATAATTGTACTAAAATTGAAACTAGCAATCTGAGATAGCATGCCTCATGAGACAGGAGAAGTATGTAGATGGATCAGTGTCCCCATAGGGACAGCTGTACACGCTCTCTGGTCTCCCTAGGAATGGTGTAAACTCATCTAATTGTAGTAATTCGGGATAATTGACAGGAGCTGTTCCTAACACTTGTCATTACATCACTAGGGGAGGCAGAGCGAGAGGTCTCTCACATACCATGCTGGGATATGCTTCTTGTTTGCTTGACCCTGTGCCAGCTCTCTTCTGAAATCTCTCTGAATGGAAGCCACCTTTTTTTGCCGCAATAAATTGCCTTGGTTTTTATGACATATTATGAGATGTCAAGCATTGTAAAGATGCGTTAGTTTAGGTAAGAACGTAAGAAACTACCTAGTTGATTTTTAATCAAAACAACACTCAGGGCATATGGTTATGTTCAGGTATTGCATAAATATGATGACTTTGGGGACCTTGTCTTTGTGTATTGACACTGAGGAATGATGCCGTAATGACACTTTAGATTATAACAAAGAAAACATAGAAGCACCTGTTGATTATGTAGCTAGTATTAATCAAAGCATCACTAGTAGTTTTGACATTCATGAACTGACTTCAGATTCTTTTGGGATATAATTATCATCCTGTCAGACATTTATACTGGTAGTTATAATGTTTGTGATATGCTATGATACTTGTGAAAAAAAGCATTTTCATGGTTGTATCTAATATTGGTAACTAATGGCACCTAGGGAAAACCTGCTGATCCTGAAGATTTTAGCGGCCATTTTAAGCGGACAGTTTGAGACTGCCCTTTTCAGTAAGTATTTGTTATTCGTTCACTGTAAAAAAAAAAAAAAAAAAATCCCTACCCTACCAAACTTATTTGAGAACATTGTCCTTTAAATAACACATATTTTTTTAATTGACCTAAAGGATAAAAAAAAATATAGCAGATGATCCGTGCATTTATCTGACATGAACAGCATTTACATACCCTCACATACCCCCATCCCCCATATAGAAATAATTAACAATCAAAACTTGTTTTTTTGTTCAGCATTTAATGAACAATTAAGAAATGAATCCTTTCAATACTGAAAACCTGCAGTCACCATTGTCATCATGACTGATGCCATATTACTGAGTATTTGACTGTGTGAATGCTTAATTCTTCTTCTCTTACCTTAATTAAAACTGATTTTTGCAACAAAAATTACCTTAATTTGTATAGAAATAAATGGGAAACTGCCTTTAAATTCTTTGGAACTCTTTTTCCTGTGAGTCTTTTTCATGAGTATTTCAAGATGATCTTCTTTGCTATATCAGCTTAACTTTTAGCCATGTTGATATATTGGAAATAAAGGTTTTAGATGTAAGAGAGCAATTTTAGTGTTTTGATAAAATGGTCCTATAGATTCTCATAACTTTAAGTGAATTCCAGATCACACACTTTCAGAGATGAGATTCTATTCCCTGATTTATTGTTGAGAAGTTTACTTGGGATCAAACATAGATTTATCCAAATTCCCTTCCAGCAGTCGAATTTTCCCTCTGTAGGCAATGTATATATAAACATTAGCAGTGTCAATATTTAAAGGTCTCTATAGTGAAATATTAATGCAGGGAAATGCTTTGATTGGTAATCAATGCCTGATAGTCATAATCGGGTCAAATATAGACTGTGTCAGCAGTTTTACACTGGTAACTGTAACTTTACATAGAACCAATAATTGACTGGTCTTCATAACCTTTGACCTTATTAATTGAACATGTTTGAGTGCTTTGTGAAACTTGATAAAGCATTCTCTTATTGTGTTTGATTGATTACTGAGTAATTCATTAGGAATAATTTGTTAGTTCAGCACAAAGTATTTAATTAATTTTGTTTGTACAATGACTTGTGGCCATATTTGGCCTACATTACAAGGTGAAGGTCAAGTGATATTGGTTGAAATCCATGTCAGTTTAGCAAAGGCCTGTCCTCCCACACGCCTGCTTATGAATAATAGTAATGAATTTTTTAATGGATTAACCATGGTACTAAATTTTTCATGCAAAAAATATATAATGAAATTTGTATGTAAACAAATCTGAAGTAAGTGTATTTCTTTTGCAATTATAATGTATTCAATGAAAATCTTATTACCGATCCTTAAGAATATATTCAGAGATATAAAAAAATTCTGAATAAAAATTTTTCCATCTTGCAAGTAAATTAACTAAGGGCGCCATGGTGCAGTGGTAACAATATGCGATTACGGATCCGAGGGTTGTGGGTTTGAACCCCTTTGGAGGCAAGAATTCTTCATGACCTTTCCCAGGCGCACAGTACTGGTCCAATCCAGGTACCGTCGAGAGGGATTAGTAAAAGTAAAAGAACTTGTTTCCCAATCTACGTAAAATAAATAAATTTAAACTAAATTCATTAATGCCTGCTTTTGATTTATGGCTGCTAAGACTGGTGACCTAACTGCTAGTCTAATCAAACAGCAATGAAAAAGTGTAAAAATTTTGGGGGAAGTAATGTTTGCATATTTAAAATCATTGTATACTTAAAATGATTGTTAATACTACTGGGTATATACCTGTAAATTTAAAAAAAAAAAAAAAAAAATCATAAGGAACCAGATTAATTCCTTGGGCTCCAAGTGGTGTTGGTTCAAATGAATTGAAAATGGAAAATATTTTGAAGAAATTTATCTGCATGTCCCATTTTAAAAAAAAAGATTTTTAATTACCAAGTAAAAGTAATCAATTTGTAGTGGCCTTAGAATTCTTGAAATTTCTCTCATAATTGTTAATGTACACATGATATATGACATTCAAAAGATTTAATCATTAAAAACAAGAAAACTTTTGATGCAAGCATCAAAGAATCGGGCCGAAGTACTATTTTGTTGGTGTGTAATATCTGTTTCACTTGCTTCTTCACTTAACGCAGTAATACATTGGGAACCGGCATGTAAAAAAGACTGCATTTTGAGATGGTCCTTATAAATGTTTGCACCTACAGGTTTTCATACTGGCTGGCGAAGGTGATTTTAGCACTAAATCGAAGATAATAACTTTTAAAACAGAAGGTTGAGATAATAATGTGGCGTCATCTGATAAATAACCTGTGTTCCAATCCTCAAATGTATTTTTGTCAGCAGGAAAACGAAGAGTATGTGTCACTTGATTTTGTGTGAGTACATTGTAACAATCCACAGAAAACATAATGGCATCTGTTATAATTATTATTCAGATAATTTCAAGAAAAGACGAGAGACATAATTATTTCTGTATAAATATTATTTTTTCTTTACAAAGATAAATCATGAAAAGACGGGCACGGAGAAACACACAACACTGTTCAGAAACTGTAACGGTATCAGGAACTGAGCCGGGTCCTGGCGGCCCGATATATGGCTGGTCTTGAAGAACAAAAATGTGAATGAAGCCTTGAGAGGCCAACTTTATCTGGCTTGATAATGATGATCGTAGAAACAGTTGAAAATCAGTGATTCTAATTGTCATTGAATATTTCTAAAATTTGGTAAAAAAGAAGGTTTTTAATGAAATGGTAGATGATCATTCCTTTTGTCTTTGTTTTGAAAATTTGATATTTCAGAAAAAACATGTTTGTAGAATTTGACCAAAGTTGAGATATATTTTAAAATATATGCTTCATGGTTATTTCCCCTGAGTTATAATGGTTACTTCCCATGAATGGTAATGATTACCTCCACTGAGTAGTAATTGTTACTTCCCCTGAGTAGTAATGATTACTGCCACTAGTAATAGTAAAGAGTATATAATTTGTAATCTTACCCTCCTGCAATTGACTTTCAGGCTGATCAGGCTTAATATAGTTTATTACTGATCTGTGCCTTCATTTGATTGTAGAAGGTAAGTAATTTCTGCGTCAGATCTTGAGTTTGTCATTTAGTCTACATATGGTGTAAAAAAGCATACTTGAGTAGGAAATGAGTAATGGGGTAACACAATATTGTTTGTCACACAGCACTGTCTCTTAAGTTCTCTGCGAAGAGGCAGACCCACTGTGTTTGTCTGGAGACAGCATGTATAATTCAGGAAATCTGCAGGACCGTGTCTATAATGGGCCGATTTATGTGTCTATCTCTGCCGGAGCTGCTTTCTCTGATTGGATAGATGCTGAACTCGTCATACCATGATGTAATGTTAGGGGTCGGCTGATTACTGAGGCATATATCTTTAAGTCATCTGTAGCATATTTTGCTTTCATGTTAGACAAGCAAAAACGACCATCAGGGTCTGAAAGAGACTCAAAACTATTCTGGCCCCATTGTTCTTGGAAATAAAAATAATAGTGTCCATGCTTGATTGCAGTTACAGCTATGCTTTAGATAGGCCAAGGTAAAATCATAGAGCCATGTTGCCAATACCACACCCTTGAAAAGACCTATGCAAACAGCATAAAACCAGATCAGCCTGCGAGTAACTCGCAGGCTGATCTGGTTTTATGCTGTTTGCTGCTCCTCAGTGGTCTGGAAATGAGGATTTTATAATTAAATTTGGTAAGGTTTAACTGTGTTTTTCTGCAGATCAGGCTTTATGTGGTACCTATTGAGTGCATCAAAATGAGTCTATATGAGGGAAAGGGTTAATATCCTGATACTGCAGTGATTTTTTGGGGTTACTTAATTAAATCTAACAAGTGGTTTCCCCTAGCCAAAAACTGACATTTTTTCCTAATATAACTATCTATAATTTTTCCAAGATAATAGTTGTATTTTTCCAAAAGAAATTCATGATTTATGGAATGTTAATGAAATTTGTGTTATTCTTACAATTTAAATTTTGACTTGATATGTTCTTGGACATATACCACCTAATTATAATTTTATTATCAATTCAAAACTAAATTGATATTAAAAAAAAACAGTTCTTGGTGTATAATGTTATTATTTTCCCTATTAGAATTAAGCAACAGGTAGTAAAATAAATCTAGGAGAAAATCACTGCACTGGGCCATGTAGTCTAGGATTTATATATGCTGTATGCCAAGCAAAGGAGATATATACTAGTGCTTTATTAAGTTGACTTTGGTATGCTGCAGACTGTCAGGAGATTGAATCCACAACCTCCCAGGTAACGGGGCCGATGCTTTTACCATGTAAACTGCCACTTGTACTTGTTTAATTGACACTGTTATAATAACAGTTAGTCTTGGTAAATCTAGATCAGCATGTAAATTACTTATTAGCTGTCGAAGTCACCACATCTGATGTACGATTATGTATAAAACTGAACAAAACAATTAAACCAGAATTAAAAGGCGCCTTGATCCAAAGGTTGCATACATGAACATGACTGCAGATCCAATGGTTGCCAGATTGAGCCCGCTTAAGAAGCCAGAAATTTTCTTTTACCCTCTTGAGGTACAAAGTACTAGTCCAACCCTGGAACCATTGAGTGGGATTAGGATAAATTGTAGGTCGTTCACAGTTTCCCAACCAAAACAAAAAGAAGTGAATTTTAATCTAATAAATCAGTATATGCAAAACACATGTAGTTATGGATTTGTCCGATTGGTTCAGACACATTAAGATTTATTAATTAAAATGGTATGTTGGTATGAAAATATGCCAGCAAGGAGTTGAACACCACAGAGAAACAGGCTTTAAGTTATAAACAGGAAACAAGATAAAAGAAATATCAAATTGAAATCTAGGTCACTGAACTAAACAGTATTTATCATGGGACAAAACTGCACTGGCATTAATTAAGAAATAGAATTGTAAACCTTACATATAAAACTTGTAAACTGGATAATTAAAGAATACCTTAAATTGACATTTTATAGTTAGGAAGTGCTTAATGTGTTAATTTCAAAGGAAAATCTATGTGAAAATTCAGTAATTAAATGTTGTAGCTGTTTTCAGGGATTATTTATGGTTCATTGCCAGATTCTGTTCAAGAAAAACAAAAGCATTGATAATTATTTATGCATGGAAGTATTGAATGAGTCCAAGAATAACATGAAAATTCAAAATGTGTGGCTATCCTATGAGGGCCATGTTAGCTTGATGTCAAAGGATACCAGTGACCAAGGTAATGTCTCAATTCATTAAAGCAGTTACATGTAAGAGTGTGGGAGGTTATGGGTTTGATACTGGTTGTAATATATCAGAGCTCAAGTTACCTGGCTATACATGCTCCCTGCTTGGTGCTTAACCCTTTCCCTCATAGAGGACACCATGAAAAGACCTATGCGAACAACATATAACCAGATCAGCCTGCGAGTAACTCGCAGGCTGATCAGGTTTTATGCTGTTCGCTGCTCCTCAGTGGTATGGAAATGAGGATTTTGTAATTAAATTTGGTAAGGTTTAACTGTGGTTTTCTGCAGATCAGGCTTTATGTGATACCTATTGAGGGCGTCAAAATGAGTATATATGAGGGAAAGGGTTAAGCATCATTATATTAGTTCTGGGACCGATTTGCCTGGTTTCAGTATAATGCCACTAATGTCTTACCACATGACTATGTTGTTTATAATTCTGTAATACAGGAGCTTTTATATATATATATGTATCTGTCTCATTAGTGTATAGATATATATCACCTTCCAGATGACTTAAATACAGTAAAGTGCATGACAGTATACATGAAACTCAACAAATAATTGAGTTTGGCCGGCAGTGCTGTGACTGGCTAGACTTAAATTAACAATGCAGTTCTTCATCATTCTGTATTTGGCTAGTATAATAACTGGAAGACCCATGCAGGGATTGAGCTTGGCAATGATCTGAGGGTTGTTTTCAAAATCTCTCACTTAAAAAAACAACTGAGAAAACTGTCCATAGTTTGCAGATGATCTGTCTCCAGTACTTCAGAGAATCATCAAAGAAAACGGCTTGGACATGTTGCAACATATCATCGATAAATGACAAGAGATGACAAGAGATGTTGAAAATTTTGTCCATAGAGGGCACATTAAACATCCTTATTCTCAGCCATTTTTATATAATTATCTTAAAAAAAATTACATTTAAACTTCTAGTTAACTGATAATCTAACATTAGCAGTTTGGATAATAATCATGTAAGTTTTACCTACTTCATTATGGCATTAAAATAATGAACCTGGAATCTATGATCTGCACACCCACAAAAAACATATATTTTCAAATGGTTGTGAGATATAGATATATATAAGATTCTAAGTTATTTGTTTCTGGAGTAAGATTTTCTGTCTTGTCAATGGCCTCTAATAGGAACCTGATAACAGTTGAGATAGGTTTAGATGCTGAGATGTAATGCAATATCACAGTTGTTTAATTTTATTCAACACTTGCAGGTTTCCTAATTTCATTCAATGAATAGTTTCAGTACGGATTTTGTTGACACACATGCAGGTGATTGTTGGTTTTTGACTGAAATTAAGGTTTTATGATTGCAAAATTAGGCAGGTGCAGAAAAGTGGGGCGAAATAAGTAGGTAATTGACCTAATTAAGCAAAATTCAGCATCACCTGGTCCTAGATGTTGATTGAGGATTTGTGAACAACAAAGGAGCAGTTGAAAGCAAGCTTCACCTGCATTATTTGTTGATATCATATTGTGACCTTTTCATTGGTTTGTTTATTTATTGGGTTTAACATCCCACTGACAGTATTTCAGTCATTTGGGGACAAAATTGTCTACATACAAGATATAGTTCTGAGTGCTGCCACACTGCAGTATCACGCCATAGACATGTGGCATGACACCACACCCAGTCACATTATCCTGATTCCCAGCTATAAACCAGTCCAGGAACTTAACCTAATATATATGCTGGGCGCCAAGCAAGGGAGCTATTGCAGTACCCTGTTTTTTTACAACTTGTATGTTGTGGCCGTGGATCAAACCCTGGATGAATCCCATTTCTGGGGCAAAAGCTCTAACTACTTGGCCTCTGGAACTGGTTTCATTGGTTTGACAGTTAAGAGTCTGGTGTAATTGGTGAATTGTGTGCCTTGACATATGGGCATAAAATTAAAATAATGTGTATAGCATGGTGATCAGCGGTTGACACTAACATTTTAGCCAAGAATCCCAACGGGACACCTGCTTTGAAATTCAGGAGTCCCTTCTGAAAATTAGGAGTCCCTGAAAATTATGTGAGATAATGGGGTGTTTTTCTCAAAAACTCAACAACATTCAAATTCTAACAAATTTTATTTGACCCTTTATATTTCAATTCACACTTAATGTGAGCTTCACTTGTGCTATGTTTTTTTATTGTTTGTACTTTGAAATTAGTACAACCAGTCACAAAAGAACCGACCGTTTCATACTTTGAACACAAACCACATAACATTCCGGTTGCTTCATCCTCGCAATACAGCCAACTGAAATCTTTTTTCCAAAATTCCTGAAACTTACGTTTTCTTTTTTCTTTGTCATAAAGTCTTTGTTGGCTTAACTGTTCCTCTTTTGTTTTCGCCTTTTTTGATGGTGGTTCGCTAACACCGTCAAGAAATCGCCACATATTTCAACAGACGAACATTTGCGAAAATATGTGACAATTTTGCACCGCAACACCGTATCCGGTCTCATTCGGATATAAACGGATTTATACGCTTACATATAGGTCATAATAATGCGATTTATCAAAAAAGGGTTACCATATAGAACGATTTGAAAATGCTTACGTCGAAGCGCTGGGAATGTGGCTGTTCAATTTACTTTCAGTCGGAAAATAAAGTGTCCCGACGGAACACCTGACATGTCAATTTTGGAGTCCCTTTCCAAAATTTGGTGTCCTCGGGATCCCGGGACACCGTTAGTGTCGACCGCTGGTGATCATTGGCATTACGATCGTCTGTCGTCATCCGTCATGTGTCTTCGACAATTTGCTTAACCCTTTCCCTCATATAGAAGGGCTAAATCAAGGGACCGGGCTTGTAGCTTGAGCCATCGCCGGTATTCAGTGAATCGCCACATTGAGGAATCGCGTGACCACTGTATATAGTGAAATCTTTAAACAACGTCTCCTCTGATACTGTCGGACAAAATTTGTTTTAATTTGGCAGGACTATCCTTGGGTGAAGCTCAACAAAAGTTTCAAAAATATTCCAATCCGTAAAACGTGGCCTCCAGGGGCGGGGCTAATTTGCCTTATATGTTTATAGTGAAATCTTTAAACATATCTCCTCTGAAACCGCTGGACAGAATTTGATTAAAGCTGGTAGAGATGATCCTTGGGTGAAGCTTCATCAGAGTTGCTAAAATTATTTCAGTCCGTTAAAAAAACAAGGCTGCCAGGGGCAGGGCTCATTTGCCTTTATGTATATAGTGAAAACTTGAAACAACCTCTCCTCTGAAACTGCTGGACATAATTTGATAAAACTTGGCAGGGATAATCCTTGGGTAAACCTTCACAAAAATTGCTAAAATAAACTTATCCATGTAGAGCTCTGGTTGTCATTGCAAAGGAAAGAAATGATTTCTGAAAACTTTAAAAGTCATCTCCTTCAAAACTTCTGGCCAGATTTCAAAACGTCTTAGTACAGATGTTCCTTGGGTAAACTTATACTCAGGTGTGCGATCCAGGGCCATCATGGCCCTCTTGTTTTTCTTGCTTTCAAGTATAAATTTTCTATCACCCTCTCTTCCATATTAATCTGTCCCTCTCTTTCTCTGTTTTTTTCCTTTCTGTCAGTCTTTGTCCCTGCCTCTCTCTCATTTCATTAAATATTGTGATAGAAATGTATTAAAGGTCAAAATGCCTTAAAAACCCAACCTGATTTTTGTAACCAAAATGCTTAAAACAGAGATTTCCTTTGATCTAAAGTGAATTATAAATTATTTCACAGAGGTTAGAATGCTAATACTGTCTAATTAGAACCAAAACTATGTTACCTTCACAGGACCCTCCTATGCTGATGGTTAGAGTTCCAGACTTGACTCTCAGATTTTTCATGTGAGGAATCTTTTGAGCCTGACCAGTAGCATGCTGAAAGGATCAGTCAATAGCCTGAAAAGTGTAGTGGCAACATGCTTTGCTTCTCACCACTGCATCCTGGGTTTGATTCCTGGTCATGTTTGTGACAGGGTACAATGGGCGCCCGTCCAGGCACCTGGGTTCTCCAGACTCTCTGATTTCCTCACAAATTAATGACCACATAACTGCCACCAGAGCCATTCAGAGTGATTTTTGAATACAAGTTGTGAGAACTTCGGTTGTTTTGATGTTGCTGGATCCACCCTTGTATTTGCAGGATGGTTATATATTTACATGACTGCTGCAATGTCGTTGCCATAACTAAATGGAATAAAAACAACTATTCAGAAAGCTTAAATATACAGAGAGAACTCTTTTCCTGGCTGGCCTGATCTCTCAGCTTAATATATCAATCCATTTTATCATTATTCAAATTTACTTCATCATTGAAAGTATACGTTTTGTTAAATATGATCAAACAAACTCATATACTTTGTTGTTAATTTCAAACATTCAAAATCAATTACAGTTTGCAGTCTCATACATTTTGGATAATTTACCATTCATATTTTACTGTGAAACAAATGCAGCATAATAATCAACAATTATTCCGACATAGAAGCTGTCGGTGTAATGGATTTATACCTCAGATGCTGATATGCTTACAAGTAAAAAGCATTTAATTCTATCAGCTTAAATCTCCTGTGAGAAATTTATGTGTGTGAGATCAGTTATATTACTAGCTGTAGGCATGGTTTATGGAGAATAATTTGTAGTTCTTTAATTCTGGAAGTCTTAATTTAGTACTTCTTTTTGTTTCTAATTTTCACAATGAGTAACTCTGTGCAAGCTTGATTTTTGTTGTGTTCTGTTTATTTCATGTCAGTGTTACTGGTAGTGAATAGAGCTGGAACTGGGGGAAGAATAAATTAAATTTCTTCAATTGTGACATTATCCCCACCAGAAAAAAATAGATAAATAGAATAAACACACACAGGCAACAGCTACAAACTACATACATAAATACAAAAGGTGCCATGGTTCAGTGGTAACATACCGATGGACTGCATGACCTTCCAAGATACCAAGTACAGACGATATAGTCCAACCCTTAGTAATGGACTGTCAACACAAGGATAAGTATATAAGTTATGAAAAAAATGTTTCTCAATTGAGTCTTAAAATAAATGAGTTTAAACTAAAAAAAAAAGCATTAAAAAAATACATCTTAACCCTTTCCCTCATAGAGGAAACCATGAAAAGACCTATGCGAACAACATAAAACCAGATCAGCCTGCGAGTTACTCGCAAGCTGATCAGGTTTTATGCTGTTCGCTGCTCCTCAGTGGTCTGGAAATGAGGATTTTGTAATTAAATTTGGTAAGGTTTAACTGTGGTTTTCTGCAGATCAGGCTTTATGTGATACCTATTGAGTGCGGCAAAATGAGTCTATATGAGGGAAAGGGTTAAAAAAAACACCATGTCTTGGAAGATATTTAATAAAAAAGAGAGAGAGAGAGAGAGAGACAAAAATAATTACCATGAAAAGCCAGACCATACTGAAGGAAATAATTAGCTTACTACTGTACTGGCAACATTGAGTCTGAGTCTTGAGGCAATATTTAGTTTGAACATGTTGAATGGTGCAAAGACCTGATCTTCATCAGGTAGTTTTAGAAAAAACAGTCATCAGTTTAAAAGCTGATCAGTCCGAAAGTCTAGCACTGCACTGATTGCAGAGCTCTCTTTCTTGATGTATAGCTCATCTGTGGATAGTGTTCAAGAAATGTGTTGTTCGTTTGGGGGGTAAATGAACTAATTTAAAATCCTCTGCTCTGACTGTTGAAATATTAGCGTACCTTTGCAGGAAAACATTTAATTTAGAGAACAAAACAAGTTGTTGTTTCTTGAGGTCAAGGCTGAATAGCTTATTGATTCTTTTGCCCATTCTCTATTCCTTTAAAGTTTAGAATTGATCTATTAACTTTGTTATTGAAACTGCTTAATTAGTCATTATTCTAGCTTAAGCAGTATGTAATTCGTTAAATGATATAAACAAAGGTGCTTTAATCTTGTGATGGCCACTGCCTTATATTTCATTGCATTAAGGGCAAATATGTTAATAGAATCAAAGTCTGTATTAGGTATGCAGATAAGGCTGGTGTTACAGACCACTTCATCACTCACCAGCAGGTTATTGTGACCTTTTACAGTTAGAGCCTGCAAACTAGGAATGGAAGGAGATTTAAGTCTTTGAGTTCAATACCAGGATACAACCCTGAGACCAACTCTTTATTGCACTCTGTGTGATAAACGAGGGGTGTTCGAAAAGTATTCGGAAAACTGCCATAACTTTTTTTATTGATATGATTATTAGAAAGAAATCTCGTAAAGTGATAATTTAATACATTTTGAACTTAATCTGAAAGCAAAAATGATACAAATTGCACTGATGCAAATTCCACAGTCAGTATAGCAACATCGGGTAATGTTGAGCGGGGCAACTTACTTGTGAAATGAATATGACATCTGTAAAGACTATCTGATACATTTAAAATTATATCTTTTTGAAATATTTTCATTTTCCTTTGCATGATACACCTATCTCCCACCTACAGATCCACTTGTAAAAGTATGACTTGAAGCACTCCTGTGAAGTTTTTACAGATTGTTTCCCAGACAACTCCCAGATTGTCTTCTTTTCCTGATGTCATGCATGGACGTTCAGATCTTGGGCAGTTGATAACGTTGTGTGCAGGGTCATCTTGAAAGCAATGAACCACCAATATATGTTGGTTTTCTTTGTTTAACCTTTGCTGTTAGTGCCCATGATCATGGGGAGCATCTCTGATTTCCTTTTTACTCATTAATATACAAAACTTTATGATATAGCGCTGTTCCAGTTCCATATTTAAGATTTGCGCGAAACAATTGTTCTCATCTTCCGATATTAACAGAAATAATGCCAGATTTCAGTTCATTACGTAGGTCTTGAGAAAGGTCTTGGAAGGGGTCTATACATTTTGGGCAGTTTTTGACATTGAGAATATGTCTATATGTGATCTTTAACACTTTCCCTCATATAGACTCATTTTGACGCACTCAATAGGTACCACATAAAGTCTGATCTGCAGAAAACCACAGTTAAACCTTACCAAATTTAATTACAAAATCCTCATTTCCAGACCAATGAGGAGCAGCGAACAGCATAAAACCTGATCAGCCTACGAGTTACTCGCAGGCTGATCTGGTTTTATGCTGTTCGCATAGGTCTTTTCATGGTTTCCTCTATGAGGGAAAGGGTTAAAGACAAATAACCATGTGAAGATTTGCAAATTTGCCCCGCTCAGCGTTACCTGATGTTGCCATTATAGTCACTGAGGAATTTGCATGAGTGCAATTTGTTTCCTTTTCTCTTTCAGATTAAGTTCAAGATGTACCAAAGTATCATTTTTTAAGGTTTTATTCTGATAACCATATGAATAAATAAGATATGGCACTTTTCCGGATACTTTCTGAACACCCCTCTTTCAAAGTTGATGGACTTCAGTTCGATACTTAGATGGCTGTATGACAACATTACTGTCAGTACATTGTATTTAATAAATGTAAGCAATCAGGAATAAAATACATAGTAGGTGACATTACAGTCAGTATAACTGTACTGTAATACACAGTGTTGTATGATATAGCAGTCAGTAATTGTACTGTATTCCTATAGTGTGATAGGATATTGCAGTGAATGTGTATACTGTACCATTACAGTGTGGTTGGATATTGCAGTCAGTAATTGTACTGTATTCCTATAGTGTGATAGGATATTGCAGTGAATGTATATGCTGTAACATTACAGTGTGGTTGGATATTACAGTCAGTAATTGTACTGTATTCCGGCTGGTTGGTTAATTAATATTGCAGTCAGTAATTGTACTGTATTCCTATAGTGTGATAGGATATTGCAGTGAATGTGTATACTGTAACATTACAGTGTGGTTGGATATTGCAGTCAGTAATTGTACTGTATTCCTATAGTGTGATAGGATATTGCAGTCAGTAATTGTACTGTATTCCTAAAGTGTGATAGGATATTGCAGTCATTAAATGTACTGTTATGTAGTTCAGTGTGATAGGATATTGCAGTCATTAAATATACTGTTATGTAGTTCAGTGTGATAGGATATTGCAGTCAGTAATTGTACTGTATTCCTATAGTGTGATAGGATATTGCGTAAAATTGTGTGGTTGGATTTGCAGGTCAGAAATTGTACATGTTACTATGTGTGAAATGATAGTGTAGTCAGAAATTGTACAGTGTTACTATGGTGTGAAATGATAGTGCAGTCAGAAATTGTACAGTATTACTATGGTGTGAAATGATAGTGCAGTCAGAAATTGTACAGTGTTACTATGGTGTGAAATGTATTGTACAGTGTTACTATGGTGTGAAATGAATTGTACAGTGTTACTATGGTGTGAAATTATATTCAATCAGTAATTGTACAGTATTATACTGTGATGTTAAATGATAGTGCAGTCAGAAATTGAACTGCCATATGTCTCTCTCATAATTGTGATATTATGATATTGCAATCAATGATAACTGCACAACTAACGTCACCAATTTGTGATAAAGATTGCAGGTCTTCATAATAACAATTGAATATATTCTTCTTTCAGTGAAATACAGAAGTCATTGATGTTGTAATGATACCATATAACAGTATGTAATTGTACAGCCTCTTTTTGATCTATACTTTTCAACTGTATCAGGTATAAGTAAGTGTGTTTTTAATATCTTCATTTATCTGTGATGCATTTGGTCACATTAGAACCAAGTTCTTCATCATGTGACTCAACTTTTATTTCCTCATTATAGATTAAATTGAATTCAGTCCTTTAACATCTCAGCTGAACCGATGTCATAAATTTTATATTATTCGATAAGTGTCTAGATTCCAGTTTACATCTAAAATTTAATTAATTAAGTGTATTCCATTTATAGACAAGCTTTCAAGATAGATTTAAATAAAGTTGTAATAAAGCTAGGCAAAGCTAGGTTTTTAATAGCAATCTGGGGAAGCACAAGACATTCTCCAATTTGATTAGAGATTTTACATAGAAGATCTGTGTCTACATCTGCATATGGAACAGCCGTAGAATTCCTTTCATGAAGGGTTTGCTTGAGAGCATCTCAGGGTCTAGATAAATAATCAAATGCTCTGAATGTTCCAAATAAATTTCGATGCAAGAGAAATCGCTTTCCTCTGCGTGTTCTGGAAATTTATCCCCAATTATTGCAAATATATTGGAATCAATATCAGTTGCGTATGGTGCATTAAGAGAAGTATGCATGCAGTTACCAACTTCCACACAACCTTTCTTGTCCTTCGGTACAGTCTTTTTATGATGAATCAATTAAGAATCAGTTGCCTGAATTTGAATGACAAAAATGATGAATCATTCAAGCTAAAGTTTTAATATAGCAATTTTAAGGGCAACCTTAATAGATCCAAAATAGCTGGATTATTACATGTATGATCTTATTACTGCTGTTTATGGTCAGATATGTTAAATTACTGTTTAGACAGATCAGATGGTAAGTAATTAAAAAAATGTATCTGGCAATCATTACTGTTTATAAGATTATAGACTGCTGCCTTGCCTTAAACACTTTATCTCGTATAGGTATTTTGATATTTTGAGGTAAAGTAGCAAACAAGGGAGACCCACTGATCAGATACTGTAGCTCCTTTCAGGAGCACATTTAATTTGGTCTGATCAGGGAATCTACTGTTTGTTTATACAAAATTATAGCTCAGATTCTACTATCTCTGCACATTTAAAATTCATGAACGAATATGTACACGGGTAATATATAATTCATGAAGTAAAGGGTGATATAAGGCACTGATAAGGAACAAACCAGATCAGCCTTACTTTGAAAGCCTACATTCAGGTTTCTACTGGTTGCATAGATAACATTTTTATGCCATCGCTTTTAAAGATCGGGGGCATATCGATTGTTTTTGGTGTGTCTGTCTGTCTGTTTGACACAAAACTTTAAACCTTGACCATAACACAGAAGTCCTTCTACCTATACAGCCTCCAAACTTCACAGGTGCATGCACCTTGATGGGCGGCTACCTGCCAGGTGACCTTGATCTACAAATGATCTTGATCCCCAAGGTCTATTTAGCCCCACTAGTTTTCATTAAAAAAGTGTTGCTGGCAAGTGAACTTTTGGTGAGCGTAAAATGTGATTCTGTAGAAATTAAGGAGCAATGGACCAGATTAGTGTTAAATACATATTTAAATCACATTCTGTGCTTCAATGGTACATGATTATCTGATCTGGTTGACTTAAAAATATTTTCTCTTTAGATGTGTTTGTGAGCATTAACTGTGGATCTAATAATTCTTAAACAATAGGTAAAGGTAGGCTTAAATTTCCACAGCTTAACCCTTTCCCTCATAGAGGAAACCATGAAAAGACCTATGCAAACAACATAAAACCAGATCAGCCTGCGAGTAACTCGCAGGCTGATCAGGTTTTATGCTGTTAGCTGCTCCTCAGTGGTCTGGAAATGAGGACTTTATCATTTAATTTGGTAAGGTTTGCCTGTGGTTTTCTGCAGATCAGTCTTTATGTGGTACCTATTGAGTGCGTCAAAATGAGTCTATATGAGGGAAAGGGTTAAAAGCTTGAGTAGAATGTTTACATGACTTACAGGCTATCCATTATAGGTACACTGGAATAATAGTCAGTCAGTGGTTACAGGCTGTCCATTATAGGTACACTGGAATAATAGTCAGTCAGTGGTTACAGGCTACCCATTATAGGTACACTGGAATAATAGTCAGTCAGTGGTTACAGGCTGTCCATTATAGGTACACTGGAATAATAGTCAGTCAGTGGTTACAGGCTGTCCATTATAGGTACACTGGAATAATAGTCAGTCAGTGGTTACAGGCTACCCATTATAGGTACACTGGAATAATAGTCAGTCAGTGGTTACAGGCTACCCATTATAGGTACACTGGAATAATAGTCAGTCAGTGGTTACAGGCTGTCCATTATAGGTACACTGGAATAATAGTCAGTCAGTGGTTACAGGCTAGCCATTATAAGGTACACTGGAATAATGTCAGTCAGTGGTTACAGGCTGTCCATTAAGGTACACTGGAATAATAGTCAGTCAGTGGTTACAGGCTGTCCATTATAGGTACACTGGATAATAGTCAGTCATTGTTACAGGCTGTCCATTATAGGTACACTGGAATAATAGTCAGTCATGGTTACAGGCTATCCATTAAGGTACACTGGAATAATAGCAGTCATGGTTACAGGCTGTCCATTATAGGTACACTGGAATAATAGTCAGTCATTGGTTACAGGCTGTCCATTATAACACGGATAAGCAGTCTGTACAGCTCCATTATAGTACAGAATAAAGTCAGTCATGGTTACAGCTGTCCATTATAGGTACACTGGAATAATAGTCAGTCATTGGTTACAGGCTACCCATTATAGGTACACTGGAATAATAGTCAGTCAGTGGTTACAGGCTACCCATTATAGGTACACTGGAATAATAGTCAGTCATGGTTACAGGCTACCATTATAGGTACACTGGAATAATAGTCAGTCATTGGTTACAGGCTGTCCATTATAGGTACACTGGAATAATAGTCAGTCAGTGGTTACAGGCTACCCATTATAGGTACACTGGAATAATGGTCAGTCATTGGTTACAGGCTGTCCATTATAGGTACACTGGAATAAGCATCAGTATTACAGCTATCATTATAGGTACACTGGAATAATACACATTGTTCAGCCATGCATTAAGATCGGATAATGTTCGTCATTGGTTACAGCTGCCCTTTGTACACGAAAATTAATGCCCAGTCATGTTACACTTACCTAAGTCACGGATAATAGTCATCATTGGTTACAGGCTGCCATTATAGGTACACTGAATAATGCATCATGGTTCAGGCTCCATTATAGTACCTGAATAATAGTCAGTCATTGTAAGGCTCCCATAGGTACTACGAATAATAGTCATCCATGTTATCATTCCAATTATAGGTACATGGAATATAATCTTAGCATTGAGTTACAGTGATCCTGTAGTACAACTGAAAAATGGCATATTGGTTAAGCTACCATTTAAACTGAATCATGTGTCATGGTACAGTGTTCATTATAGGTACACTGAATAAGATCATTGTTTACAGGTGTCCTTAGCATTACACTGGAAAATGGTCATCATTGTTACAGCTGCCATTAATAGGTACACTGAATATTCAGTCATGGTTACGGCTTCCCATATAGTACCTGGAATAATCATCATGATAACAGGCTTCATTATATACACTGGAAAACAGTCAGCTTTGGTTACTGGCACTTAGTGTACACGGATATTCATCAGGGTTACGCTGTCCATTAGGTTAAACTGGAAACTTATCATTCAATTGGTAAGGTTGCCTGTGGTTATCCGGGCAGTCAGTCATTTTACTGGTACCTATTGGTGCGGCAAAATGAGTCATATGAGGGAAAGGGTTAAAAGCTGAGTAGAATGTTTACATGACTTACAGGCTATCCATTATAGGTACACTGGAATAAGTCAGTCAGTGGTTACAGGCTGTCCATTATAGGTACACTGGAATAATAGTCAGTCAGTGGTTACAGGCTTATAGGTACACTGGAATAATAGTCAGTCAGTGGTTACAGGCTACCCATTATAGGTACACTGGAATAATAGTCAGTCAGTGGTTACAGGCTACCCATTATAGGTACACTGGAAAATAGTCAGTCAGTGGTTACAGCTGTCCATTATAGGTACACTGGAATATAGTCATCAGTGGTTACAGGCTACCCATTATAGGTACACTGGAATAATGGTCAGTCATTGGTTACAGGCTGTCCATTATAGGTACACTGGAGTATTATGTCAGTCAGTGGTTACAGGCTATTCATTATAGGTACACTGGAATAATAGTCAGTCAGTGGTTACAGGCTGTCCATTATAGGTACACTGGAATAATAGTCAGTCAGTGGTTACAGGCTACCCATTATAGGTACACTGGAATAATTCAGTCAGTGGTTACATGCTGTCCATTATAGGTACACTGGAATAATAGTCAGTCAGTGGTTACAGGCTGTCCATTATAGGTACACTGGAATAATAGTCAGTCAGTGGTTACAGGCTGTCCATTATAGGTACACTGGAATAATAGTCAGTCAGTGGTTACAGGCTGTCCATTATAGGTACACTGGAATAATAGTCAGTCATTGGTTACAGGCTACCCATTATAGGTACACTGGAATAATAGTCAGTCATTTGTTACAGGCTGTCCATTATAGGTACACTGGAATAATAGTCAGTCATTGGTTACAGGCTGTCCATTATAGGTACACTGGAATAATAGTCAGTCATTGGTTACAGGCTACCCATTATAGGTACACTGGAATAATAGTCAGTCATTGGTTACAGGCTACCCATTATAGGTACACTGGAATAATAGTCAGTCATTGGTTACAGGCTGTCCATTATAGGTACACTGGAATAATAGTCAGTCATTGGTTACAGGCTGTCCATTATAGGTACACTGGAATAATAGTCAGTCATTGGTTACAGGCTACCCATTATAGGTACACTGGAATAATAGTCAGTCATTGTTACAGGCTGTCCATTATAGGTACACTGGAATAATAGTCAGTCATTGGTTACAGGCTACCCATTATAGGTACACTGGAATAATAGTCAGTCATTGGTTACAGGCTGTCCATTATAGGTACACTGGAATAATAGTCAGTCAGTGGTTACAGGCTACCCATTATAGGTACACTGGAATAATGGTCAGTCAGTGGTTACAGGCTGTCCATTATAGGTACACTGGAATAATGGTCAGTCAGTGGTTACAGGCTATCCATTATAGGTACACTGGAATAATAGTCAGTCAGTGGTTACAGGCTATCCATTATAGGTACACTGGAATAATAGTCAGTCATTGGTTACAGGCTGTCCATTATAGGTACACTGGAATAATGGTCAGTCATTGGTTACAGGCTATCCATTATAGGTACACTGGAATAATGGTCAGTCAGTGGTTACAGGCTATCCATTATAGGTACACTGGAATAATAGTCAGTCATTGGTTACAGGCTGTCCATTATAGGTACACTGGAATAATAGTCAGTCATTGGTTACAGGCTATCCATTATAGGTACACTGGAATAATAGTCAGTCATTGGTTACAGGCTGTCCATTATAGGTACACTGGAATAATAGTCAGTCATTGGTTACAGGCTGTCCATTATAGGTACACTGGAATAATAGTCAGTCATTGGTTACAGGCTGTCCATTATAGGTACACTGGAATAATGGTCAGTCATTGGTTACAGGCTGTCCATTATAGGTACACTGGAATAATAGTCAGTCAGTGGTTACAGGCTATCCATTATAGGTACACTGGAATAATAGTCAGTCATTGGTTACAGGCTACCCATTATAGGTACACTGGAATAATAGTCAGTCATTGGTTACAGGCTGTCCATTATAGGTACACTGGAATAATGGTCAGTCATTGGTTACAGGCTGTCCATTATAGGTACACTGGAATAATAGTCAGTCAGTGGTTACAAACTACCCATTATAGGTACACTGGAATAATAGTCAGTCAGTGGTTACAGGCTACCCATTATAGGTACACTGGAATAATAGTCAGTCAGTGGTTACAGGCTGTCCATTATAAGTACACTGGAATAATAGTCAGTCAGTGGTTACAGGCTGTCCATTATAGGTACACTGGAATAATAGTCAGTCAGTGGTTACAGGCTACCCATTATAAGTACACTGGAATAATAGTCAGTCAGTGGTTACAGGCTACCCATTATAGGTACACTGGAATAATAGTCAGTCAGTGGTTACAGGCTACCCATTATAAGTACACTGGAATAATAGTCAGTCATTGGTTAACCTGGTTTGAACAAAGAACAATGTTGTGTCACCTGTAAGCAGAGGTGATTGACACATAGGGATCACTTTTCCATCGTCTGTCCGTCCGCCCGTCCGTCCGTGCTCACATATAGATACCTCGGTGGCTATAAGAACAATTAAGAAGGTTACAACAGTAAATTTCCTTGTATGTCATTCGATCATTCTGTTTGCTCTTAGGTGCATTAATTGGCTCTTATGTGCTAGAGAGAACAAAAGATTAGCCACATATGTATCAATACATGAGAACGTCCGACTATCCTCCATCCATCTGTCCATCACACTTTTTCCATCCCACTTTTTCCGTCACGCTTCAGCGGGTGGCACATTGTGTTCCAGAGAACACTCTTGTTTAGATTGTGATGCTGTTCATGAGCAGTTCACATAGCAATGAATGGAAAAGGTGTAGATTGGGCTTAACTTAGTTTGGAAAAGTGTATCAAAGTAAATAAGAGGTTCATTTAAAGAGCTGAGCGTTTTGCTATAATTAACAAGAACTGGGCTGGAGATGACATTTGTGGAGTTCAATTATACTATCACTAAAAAATCATATTGAGTCTATTTCTGCAGCAGTTCTTGAATTTCAATAAAAATAATCCTAATTAATGATTAATATGTGTTCAGTTAATTAATTGTTTTATTTAAGAGTAAAATATTTCAGTAAATATATTTCTAAAGTGAAGTCAATCTCAATACTTAACCCTTTCCCTCATAGAGGACACCATGAAAAGCCCTTAATTTTATGTTAAACCTATTGAGGGCGTCAAAATGGGTCTATATGAGGGAAAGGGTTAATTGCGGCATCATGAATACTGCCCTTGCAAAGGCTTTACAAGAAAGATAAAGAAATTGTTTCATCACATCTCCTATATATATATATTCAGTCTTTTGTTTAGTCTGTGATCATCTAGATTGACCGTCCCATCAGCTGAGGACAGTCACCCTCTTGTCAATGAACCCTCTGCCAGTTGGAAACACCATTTCCATGTAAAGCTAGATCATAAAGAAGCCAAACCAGATCAGAAGGACAATACTCATGGCTGGGCAGAGTTTCAGTGTTCATATAGTGTTCTCGTAACTTAAACTACTACCAAAGTATATATCACTGCATGGGACTCCCAAAATTTCTCAAGGGACAAGAGAATGTCAACTATGCATTGGAAACCCTGGACCTTGAGTCTGAAAAGGAAACAAAGGTTTATTAGGACTTTCATGTGGTGATGTCTAAAGATTGTATCTAACTCTTCCTCTGTCCTTCTCTGTTATCGACAAGGTCATTTTGTGGTTTAGTAACTATAATCCCTGGGGCTAGAGGTCCAAGCATTGTTAACAAATCATGAGAAATGTTTTCATGCTACCATCCCTTGTCCATCAATCTGTATTGTCCCAGAGAGCCTTGTGGTTTCAAGGTACTCCGAATTTAATTTGATTCTATTCTTATTTATTCCAGCATCACAAGTAAATTATTCACAAGAGTTAAAAAATGCAACGAAATTATAGTAACCTCAATGTCGTCATCCATAGTACAGGTGTCCTTTTGTGGTTTTAAGGTTGCTCAGGATGGAAGTTGTTAGACTCAATAATTGTTACTCTAATTGTCTTAAGTTTCAGAAGCAAACAATAAGAGAAAGTAGCGTCCTTTTACTTGGTCACTTTGTGGTTTTGCGGTGCTAGGTACACAAAGGGACATACGACCTGCTGAACTTAAGCTTCACCATCTCAAAGTTGTAATGAATCAGTCCCCTTTAATTACTGTACGGAAATTCAGTTGGACAATTTTTGTGTCACCTCCTGTAAAGCAGAGGTGACACAAACCGATCACTTTTCCATCGTCTGTGTGTTTGTCTGTCACACTTTTTTCATCACGCTTCAGCAGGTGACACACATGTTAAATTAAGAACACTCTTGTTTTAAATTTTAGTCATCCAGAGGAAGTCTACAGTTTTTCTTTGCAGTCTGATCAGGTTTTACACTGTAGATTCTTTTGCTGGTGACAGCAAATTTTAAGAATGAATCCCTAGTGAAGAGCATGTCGGAGCCTTTTTTAAATATTATTTGACCTTTATCAATACTTCATTTATCTTTCCCTGTAAAATGGAATGTGAGAAATACAGGAATTTGAACTGAAGTGTTTAGATTACATAAATACAATAATACTATTATGCATATGTGTAAATATGTTATTAATGCTTATTATGACACATAATGGTGGAACTATTTTGCTTTTTTTTTTAGAATTTTCTGATCGCCTTTTGTCCGGCGTCCGTCGTCCGTGCGTGCGTGCGTGCGTGCGTGCGTCCGGCGTCAACAATTGCTTCAAACAACATCTCCTCCTAAACGGCTTGGCCAATTTGAAAAATATTTTGCAGGAATGTTCCTTGGATGAAGCTCTACTAAAGTTGTATAAATGGTTCTGGTCCATCGCATAATTAGGTCACAGGAGCTAAAAATAGATTTTAAAAATGAAAATTTAAAAAATCTTCTTCTCTGAAACCACAAGGCCTAGCCTTTTGATTTTTGGTATGTAGCATGATCTTATGACTCTCTACCAGGATTGTACAAATTATGACCCTGGGGTCAAAATTGGCCCCGCCCCAGGGGTCACTTGATTTCACATAGGCTAATAAAGGAAAAACTTGAAAAAATCTTCTTCTCCGAAACCACAAGGCCTAGCCTTTTGATTTTTGGTATGTAGCATCATCTTATGGGCCACTACCAAGATTGTACAAATCATAGCCCTATGGTGATAAATGACCCCGCACCAGGGGTCACTTGTTTTACAAAGAGTTATATAGAAAAATCTTAAAAAATCTTCTTCTATGAATCAATAAGGCCTAGAGCTAAAATTTTTGGTATGTAGTAGCATCTAATGGTTCATTACAAAGATTTTCAAAGTCTTAGCCCTACGGTGATAAATGACCCTGCGTCCAAGTCTTCTCTGAAACCATATGGCCCATTGCTTAGATATTTGGTGTGTAGTATTGTCAGGGGTAAAATGTTTTAGATTAAGTTATATCAGAATCCTTGTCTGTTTAAAAACCTTGACATCAGTTGAAGCAATGGTACTCAGGTGAGCGATTCAGGGCCATCATGGCCCTCTTGTTTTATTTTTTTACCAACAAAACATCACATTATATATGACATATGTGTCCAATTAACTGTCCTGGATTGTATCTTTTGTCAGTGTTCACTAATGAAGCACATGTTTATTGACTTCCTGTCAGAGAGCCGGTACCCTGAGAGTCCTGTTATTGGCCCATTGTAAAGGTCACAGCATTGATTGTGTGGGGGACCGAGGTACTACCGGTAATCTATAGCCCACTGATGCAGAACCTCCCACAAGTCAGTTATTAGAATCAAAGTACTGATACTGTGCAGTAGTCCTGCTGCATGACTAGTTGAAAACATGGGAGTTCATTTGCATAATTTAATTGATAGTCATTTTCTGAAACTGTTATTTAGTGACCATATTGAACCTTTAAATCTCATCATGAATACCTGTATTTAATTCAAGTTTATGATTTGATGAATATTAATTTACTGAACTTTAAATGGTATAATGCAATGCAGACTCTACAGAATCTGTACAAACATTGTAGGGAGTTGTCTGATATGGGTGTCTCTGTTTGCCATTGTCATGTATCAAAATGTATCTTAACCCTTTCCCTCATATATACTCATTTTGATGCCCTCAATAGGTACCACATAAAGCCTGATCTGTCTAACCCTTTCCCTCATATAGACTCATTTTGATGCCCTCAATAGGTACCACATAAAGCCTGATCTGTCTAACCCTTTCCCTCATATAGACTCATTTTGATGCCCTCAATAGGTACCACATAAAGCCTGACCTGTCTAACCCTTTCCCTCATATAGACTCATTTTGACGCCCTCAATAGGTACCACATAAAGCCTGATCTGTCTAACCCTTTCCCCCTCATATAGACTCATTTTCCTCAATAGGTCCACATAAAGCCTGATCTGCATAAAACCTGATCACCTGCGAGTTACTCGCAGGCTGATCAGGTTTTATGCTGTTTGCATAGGTCTTTTCATGGTGTCCTCTGTGAGGGAAAGGGTTAATAATTTATATAAGATCAAGGGTTAAAACTTAACTACTTTTTTTTTTCCCAGTGTTTTTTTCTTTTTTTTTCCTTTCAGTTTGCTTTATTTTTTCCAATCTATACCCACTGAAATCATGATGCAGTAAATGATAAATCAGCTGTATATGTTTTGCCATAAACAAATAAGTGTTGTGTGTATAGCGAATAATAGACTAAATGGCTGATGATAATTAAATGTTTATAGACTACAAATGATCAGAACAATGGTCACTTTCTGGAAGTCAGGAACAACACTGAGTCCGCATCCGTGATTGAGTGACCCCAGCATTCTATATGCCTTTGACCACTTGAATAATTCATCAGGTGTGTTATTGACTGTCCGGTGTGGATGTTTCCAGCTGTATGTTTGGGATAAATCTAACTAAACACACTTGTAGGTGGATTCCACATTGTACCCTGAACCTTTGAACTGAAAAGGTAATTGATCAACAGTATTGGGAAATTCTAAATGTCTGTGATTTCCTCATCCTTACATCAACCTCTATAGCCTACTCAGATTATTCTCAATTTGTATTGATTTCAGTGAACTGGAAATAAAAGTTTTGTAAGATTGGATGGTGTAAATGTTAGGGAAAAGTTTGGGAAAATTGTTTCAGGTATAGTTAAATTTTATGTTAATGGCTTATTTAGTTATTTTGGTTTTATTATCTATCTTGCCTTATACATCATTGTTTATTATTGATTTTTTTTTTAAATTGAACATTATGTTAACTTTGTAATGTGAGATTAAACTGATGTTTATGTTAACCCTTTCCCTCATAGAGGAAACCATGAAAAGACCTATGCGAACAGCATAAAACCAGATCAGCCTGCGAGTAACTCGCAGGCTGATCAGGTTTTATGCTGTTCGCTGCTCCTCAGTGGTCTGGAAATGAGGATTTTGTAATTAAATTTGGTAAGGTTTAACTGTGGTTTTCTGCAGATCAGGCTTTATGTGATACCTATAGAGGGCGTCAAAAGGAGTATATATGAGGGAAAGGGTTAAGGAAATAATGAAAATTCAGAATAATGGCATTTTATTTAAAAGTGCTTCAAGCAGTTGTTCTTAGATTAGATATTTTTTGTGACCTGTTTAAGCATTTAAACGTGCCACTAAACACTATGTCTGACCTGCGAAAAATTGGATCAGAGAGAAAGCAATTTTCAGTCTGAACATGTGTTACAGCATTACTTTGTTTAATCTTCCGAATTCATTAATGACTGGTTAGTAAAGGTAATTCAGCTTAACCTGTTCCTTCATATGAACTCATTTTGACACATTGGCAAACAGAGCAAACCCAGATCAGAGAGCTCTTTTCAGGAGCTGTCTGATCAGGGATTTGTCTGTTAATTTCTTATACAGTATTGTAGCCCAGATTCTACACAGTCTGCACAGCAGTTTATGATGTTTCATATATGATTGTAAGGTCGGTTAATTGATATTACATGAAGTTATAAATTCATGATTCAAAAGCCTTGATTAAAGCTTAAAGTGTACTAATCCTGACTAATTACTGATATTAGGCTAGTTTCATAGGCCATTATTTTCATTGCTGAGGAAGAAAAAAAAAACTGGATATAACTTAATGACGAGTTTTAAATGTTTTGATGAAGTCACTTATATTCATTACTGTTAATTCTGTCACTAAAACACTTCATTTCAAGAGCTTTATTGATTTGCTCTGCTCCAGTTTGACCCTAAGTAAATAGTTATTGATACATTATACCTGAGTTTGTAAATAATATTTTCGTGTTGATGAGTGCTTTGTATTAAGGTGTATTGAATATTGTGAACAAAATAAAAAGCCATTTGATTGGTATTCAATGGACTGGTATAGGGAAGATAATTAGTGATGAGTGTTGGATACACTATGTTTGTTGATGTGGGGGAGGGAAAAACTCTGCTTTTCAATAAAGATAACTGCATTGAAACAGAAACAGAAGCTGTGTTCAGGATATAGGATATGAAATTGAACTGAAACAGTTGTTAAGCTGGAAATGGTATCTGGTAAAGAATAGGAGGAAGATTTTTATGCTCCCTGAAGGATGCATGAGCATATAGTTGCCGCTTTGTATTATTATGATATTCCTCTTTGATATTGCATTTGATATTGTAGCCAGACGGTTAAGTGTATGCCTCAGGAGTTTTTGGTGGTAGGTTCAATCCTGTCTATCAATTAACTGTTGCGGAATCACCAAGTTAAATTATTCCGTTTCACTTCATGACATGCCGTGGGGAAATTAGGCAAGCAAAACATTGCTTTAGTCAGTCACTGACTGAAATATAGACCAATGGAAATGCATGTTTTTAATGAAATACTCTTTAGTGTTGAGGCTTGTATGTCATGGTAAAACTAAAAAATAAACACATTGCTGTGAATAACTGTTAAAATGACCTCTATGATTGGTTAAAATCACGTGATGAAATAGTGAAATTTGACACACCCTTATATGCCCAAATATAGGCATAAAATATCCCATGGCTAATAGATGATTTTGATTGATTGTGATTGATTGATTGGGTATGGGATAGACTCATGGTGCTGCGGCCCTCACAGTGCACTGACTTAACCCTTTTCCTCATAGAGGACACCATAAAAAGACCTATGCGAACAGCATAAAACCAGATCAGCCTGCGAGTAACTCGCAGGCTGATCAGGTTTTATGCTGTTCGCTGCTCCTCAGTGGTCTGGAAATGAGGATTTTGTAAATAAATTTGTTAAGGTTTAACTGTGGTTTTCTGCAGATCAGGCTTTATGTGATACCTATTGAGAGCGTCAATTAAATGAGTATATATGAGGGAAAGGGTTAAGTATGATTTTCTCGTTCTCAAACTATGCCCATTGTTTCAATGGGGATTTGAATATGATATTCAAGTTCAAGCCTCATGTCATACTTGGGTATTTTTGAGAACACCGGGCCTGAGGTAAATAGGGTAATGTGACTGGATGTATCATACTAAAGTATTACTTCAATACTATGGGGGTGAATTTTATTATTCTCTCAAATAAAGAAAATAACCAAATGTTTTATTTCCTAACATTATTGTTTGTTAATTATAAAGGTAATGGTCAATGTTTTTCAATATTTGTAAAGCAAAATTACATTTTTACCTAACTTAAGATGATCCAAGTTAGTGCTAGTAATGTCAGTGGAAATCAAGCCACCCTGACCATCAAATGACTGAAATACTCTAGGCATGTCATGCTGATCTCTGGCGATTAATCAAACAAACCATCTTGAAGTTATAAATACTTTCAGTTATTTGACAAATTAAATGTGTTATTTGAAGAGTAGACTATATCAATTCAGGGGACATTACTGGTTCATTATAAAGAGAGCCATAGTACCGTCAAATTACCAGATATGTTGAAATCTTTTCAACTGTCATGCCTTGAGGCAGTGATTAAAGGAAAGGAAATCTTTTCATCATGAATGTCAGATTAAAGGATAACAAGCTTTATGTTGTGGAAAAAAATTACATCACAATTGAATGATCTATTTACAGTCAATTTCACTAGGATTTTGAGTGAACACAAACATGAATGTAATTGTAACTGACACAAAATACTACACAGTTCCTTGTTGTTTTTTGCCATTATAAGCTTGAATTCAAGTGGAAGTTGTTCAGGCAGGCAGCTGCGTCTAAGTCACTTTCAGCAAATTGTTTTATTGAATAGACAAGACTTGAGGACTTGTTATTGTCAATCAGGACAGTGTCTCTCCCACACATTAACCCTTTATCTTATGAATATTTATGTACTAATTTGTTACTTTATGAATATTAATTGACTGATCTTTACATTGTTAATGAAAGATTTTTTTTTGCAAAGATGACATGTAGTGTAGAAATCGAGCTATTAGGATGGTATGAGCAAATGGAGAAGAGTTAAGTAAGGATTTTAATTGTATTTTAGAATTCTCAGTATCTGTTTGCAAAAAAGTTCTATTTTTCATTTCTTTGTAACCAATAATTGAATAGTAAAATTGTGTATTGATTTCTTAATGTTGTCTATTTTTTAATGTTTGGCATGCTTTGAAGAGAAAGGGCAAAGTAAAAGAAAAGAAAAAAAAAGAGAGAGTAGTTTCAGATGAAAGTAAGGTGAACTGAAACAGTTATCCATTATGTGAAAAAAAAACATGGTTGACCATGTTCATCAAAAATAACAGTATACTATTCATGGTCATGCAGCATAAAACATCAAACATGGTCAAACATGG
>CM037779.1:26908472-26958472 GCA_021229015.1 Solen grandis | reverse complement strand
AAAAGACCTTGTTTAACCATGGTTTTCCATGGTCATCCCTAGGTATCAGATGAACTACATTTAATAACCATGCATCCATTTCAACTTTGTTTTATTTATTACCATGATGAAATCAAAGTACTGACATTGTTGCATGTTGTATATTTTCAGTACCAGCTCATGTAGTGGGGGCACAATGGAGTCGCGTCTGGAGAAGTTTCAGATCATATTCAACAACCCGACTGCCACCTACCGTGTCGGTGACACGGTCTACGGATACGTGTGGGTTATATTGAAGGAGCCAATCTTCGTACAAAGTAAGTCTTTGGCATCAGGCATTATGTTTTAGAATTGCCATGTAATGACATTTGACAAAAATTCTTTTATTACCTCCCCTTTATAATTTTGTTGTCATGAGTTATCTCCCCTGAAAACTACAAAAAAAGTGATTTTCTCCATTTTCCTACGGTAAAGTTTAGATGTTTTCATAAAATTTGAATCAGAAGCATATAATGCATCTTTCTACCGTGAGTTTTCCTCGAAAATCAAAATCAGTTTTTTCATACTCACAGAATTTTTTTTATTTCCTATAGACTTTAATGTTAACTTAAATACAGATTATCTCCCCTACGTCTAATAAAACTAGAAAAATTTTGGTGAAATTTTTATTTTTGGATGTCTTAAAATGACAAAGTTTCATAAAGATATTAATTTTCCATACAGTGGCAAGATATGGAATATGGGTATTTAAGGGGGGGTTATATGAAATTTAGCATGTTATTAGAGTTAATTTGTCAGTTGTATTAAGGTAGTCACAATGTAGTCTAATACAGTAAAGTGTCTAGTATGGGTATTTTGTGGGGTCAGGATTTATGTTTTATCATTATCAAGGATTGGTGTGTAACTTAATAATTATCAAGCATTATAGATCTTATTTGATCATACATAACATTATGTGTGGAAAAAAAATCAACAAATATGATTTGTAATAGCATTTACTTGAAAACAGACACCAATTTTGTTTATTTCAGACCATTTATTCAGTTTTAATTTTCAATCATTGTCATCCCCTTGTGTGACGACTCATTCATTCATGAAACCTTTCATGACAATCATTAATGTTCGTGCTACAGTTTCAGACCTCAGGATTCATTTTCCGGTGTCCCATTGTCCGGTTCTGTGCAACTTACGTATGCGTCAATCAATCAGGCATTGTAGGCCTGTATAATGTTCAAGAGGGTTTGTTTGCAGTAGGTAATTGATAGTAATGGTACAGGTAAATGTAACGGATAGCATCAATACAAGTCAATCATGAGCTGTATTGAAATGTTGGTATGTAGGTGTAAAGGTAGTCACAATGGCTTCAAGGAGCTATCTGTAATACTTATTATGCTAATATAATTGGTTAAAAAGGTTTTTTTTAGCATAAAGTGTTTGGAAGTTTTGACATTGCAGCTTTGATAAAAGCAGTTCTGTAAACAGCGAGACATAAGTTTTCAGTTTTGTTTGATGTTATTATTAATGCATCAGGTTTTAAATCAACTGTTGGCAGTTCAGTTGATTTCATTTAACAATATGAACATATGCTTGGTATCTCTGAAATATATGAAATCTCACAAAGATTTACATTTAACATATTTTATATCCTAATGATCGTTTTATTAACTTTATTTATCCCAGCTATCTTGGTGGCAATATGGTCAGTAAAGCGCCAGCCTATATATATGCGGTACCCATGGTCCCTGGTTTGAGAATGGCCTAGCTTGGCCTTTGTCATATTTCAAAATCTCCCAATCTTACAATTTTTTCAAAAGGGATATTAAACTATATGTTGCTGTAGATGTTTAAAGTGTCTCCAGAAAATGTGGTTAATAATTATGGTGCCTGCACATGGGGTGTGTCATGGTAGCTTACATGATTGTAGATCCAAAGATTGTCAGCAGAAAGTCTCTGTCATCAACATTCTCTAGGACCCAAAGTACTGGTCCAACCCAGAAATTGCCAAGAAGGATTTAGTTTAAGTGTTCCTTATTCATGTTAAAAGTAAAAAGTTTTGAACTTACAGGGTTTGGTTGGTGAGCCTGCAGTTATATTTATCAATACAATCAATAACCAGAATTTCATGTGTGCACTAATTTAATATTTGATATCACCATTTCAGCATTAAATGTCTGTAGTTTAACTCCAGTCTATTGTATTATTTATTATAAAGTATTTGTTGGCCCTATGATTATATTATGAATATTTCAATTATATTTAAATATCTGTTTATCTTACACCCTAGTGTCAGATGATATCATGCCAGTAATTGAGCATAGCTCAGGGTGAGCTTTTTGGATACTTGATTGTCCGTCGTCCGTCAACAATTTTGATGTTTACACACTAGAGGCCACAATTTTGATCCAATCTTCCTCAAACTTGGTCAGAATGTTTGTCTTGATGATATCTCGAACCAGTTCGAAAATGGGCCGGGTCGGACCGAAAAGTAGGTCAATAGGTCAAATCTTAGAAAAATCTTGTTTACACACTAGAGGCCACAATTTTGATCCAATCTTCCTCAAACTTGGTCAGATTGTTTGTCATGATGATATCTCGAACCAGTTGAAAAGGGGGGGGACGAAAAGTAGGTCATAGGTCAAATCTTAGAAAAATCTTGTTTAACCTGAGGGCAACATTTTTGGTCCAATCATCCTCAAACTTTGGCAGAATGTTTGTCATGATGATATCTTTTGTGGATGGGGTCAGAAAATTCCTGAACATTGTTTCACCTCATCATCTTTATTCTTAAGCAATCTGTTTTGCACAGGCAATGAATGATACTTTTCTCAGGTGAGTGATCTAGGGCCATCTTGGCCCTCTTGTTGTATTAAACATTTGTCCCCAAATTGTTGGAAAAAAACCCCCAAAAAAACCTGTTGGTGGGAAATTAACCAAAGCAAACCAACTTATAATACAAATACCTTAGTACCTAAGCTGATCAGCATGTGACCTTGACCTGTACTAATTAATGATTGATTAAAGATACAGATGAACATTAGCACCTGTTAAAGGCCATTTTTCACTTGAAGTAATAGGGCCAGACGTCACCCATCTCCCAAGTCTATACCTAAGATTCTCATTCTCACCCTTCTATTATCGGATTATCTGAACTTAATTCATTTAAGAAAATATAATTATTGTGACTGCCATATTGAAAGATTTAGTAAAGAATCACCCTGAAAAAAATTGCACATTTTGTCAGTCTGCAAGTCTAAAATGGAGACTCAGGAGGTTTATTAACTTAAGGGCCTCAATTACAGTCAAGTTATTACATGTCGGAGTTTAGTTTTAGGTTATAATAGATTGTTTATTTTATACCCAGCATTGCTTACAGAATTGGGGTCTGTATTAAGGGATCACTCTCACATTTTAAGGAGGTTGGAAGTGCGGGAAATTGGGGGTATGAATCACCCCAAGTGACAGTTTCAGTTTTACTAGTAGAAAGAAATTCTGCGATTTTGATTGTAAAAATACTTAGGAAAATATTAGTATTGCATGCAAATAGGTGTATTATGATCATTGTCTAATTTGAATCAGATAGAGAAAATATCTCCGGGTTCTATCAATATAACCGCATTATTCATCTCTTAATCACCTTTGATCTTAAAAGTCAGCCGAAGACTTCACAAATTAGATAACATTTGGAAAACATTTCTGGCATGTACTCATTTGTTTTTGATCAGTCTGGTCTGACAATTAGCTTTAATACCAGCCATAGTTAAGTACTGTACGTTTGATTCCAGTTTTCTTAGATCTCTTATTTTTATCTGCAAACACAAGATAATGCTAGCAAAAAGTACCTGATTGAGATATGATTGATATCCTTGTTCTAGAAAGTGTGTTGATTCCCTGATTTTCAACTCACAAGGACAAAACATGCACGCCAAACAAGACAATTAAGAGGTCTTGTTGACGAGCAGAAAACATTTGCCGAACATGTGGAAAGTTTTCTGAAGGTTGTAAACAGGATGTAAAGGTATCCTGCTTTGATTTAGTAGCAGAAGATGTTTATAATGTAGACAAGGTTTCTATCACTGATGATATTAATTGTGAACCCATATTTCCAGTCACGGTAGCTATGCCAACATTGCACAATGTTAAACCATGGAAAAATCTAGTTCATGCAGACTCTTGGTGGCATTCATTCTTTCTGTGAACAGAAGATAGAGCTGTGGTCGTGACTGGTAACATACCTGACTGGATCTGAAGGTTGTGGGTTCGAACCCTGGTGGGAGGAAGGTTTTTTATTACCTAATTCCAAAGGGGCAAAGTATTCAAAGGCACAAAGTTTGAGTACCACAAACATTTTGGTCATTATCATTTGGCAAAGTTGTAAAAAATGGTACCAATGTTTTAAGTTCTTTTTTCGACATATAATGATTATGTAGTTCCAGGGCTGGTTGGCCAGGGGTCAGGATAATGTGACTGGGTGTGGTATCATGCCACATGTCTAAGGCTTGATGCTACAGTATGTAATTGGCAGCACTATATCTGTCTCAATTAAGTAGACATGTAGTCTCCAAATGACTGAAATACTGTTGGTGGGATGTTAAAGTCCCAATAAACAATCCAACAAGCATCATTTGGTTCTCATTAAAGAGGTCAAGTGGAGCCATTTCATTAAAGAGAATACTGTATCAATAGAATGAATTGCTATAACCACTGGAATGTATTACATTGTCAGGTTTTCATCATATACCTCAAAACCCATGTATATATCTATATTCTTGGTATGCTATTGATTTGCTTAACCATTTATGACATATTTTACAGTCTTTCTCTCAGACTAATCTCTGAAATTATAGTTTTGTATGATTTGCTTTGATATTACTTCTCCAGTAATGGGGGGCTAAATTGACAGTCATTTTGTGGTTGATGATAGACATTATTTTTATGGCGACACTTTATAAGTACCAGCATTCATATGTGATCCATTTTAAAGATTGCCACGTACAGTGCTGTGCCTATAATGATGTCCTAGCTTCTTGAGCTTTGTTTTCTGAAAGACGAAATGATAACCTATGAAAAATTTTTGTGTCACCTGCAGAGGTGACACATAGGGATCACTTTTATGGTGTCTGTCCGTTTGTTTGTCTGTTTGTCAAACTTTTTAGCTCATCTGAGCACAATGTGCTCATGGTGAGCTAATTAGGATCACCCTGTATCCATCGTCGTGTGTCGTCAACAGTTTGCTTTAAATGACATCTCCTCTGAAACTGCTGGACAGAATTTAAGTTAAACTTGGCAGGGATGATCCTTGGGTGAACCTTCACAAAAGTTGCTAAAATAAACTTGATCCTGATGTAGAATTCTGGTTGCCATTGCAACGGAAAGAAAAAAAAAATGAAAACTTTAAAAATCATCTCCTTCAAAACACTGGCCAGATTTCAAAATGTTTTAGTACAGATGTTCCTTGGGTAACTGTCTACCAAGAATGCTTCAATTATTCCGATCCGTTAAAAAAAAAATGACCTCCAGGGGCGGGGCTTATTTGCCTTATATGTATATAGTGAAATCTTTAAACGACATCTCCTCTGAAACTGCTGGACAAAATTTAAATTAAACTTGGCAGGGATGATCCTTGGGTGAACCTTCACAAAAATTGCAAAAATAAACTTCTTCCATGTAGAACTCTGGTTGCCATGGCAATGGAAAGAAAAAATATGAAAACTTTAAAAATCATCTCCTTCAAAACTTAACTGGGCAGATTTCATAATGTTTTATTACAAATGTTCCTTGGGTAACTCTCTACCAAGATTGCTAAAAAAAAATTTTCTGATCTGTAAAAAAACATGGCCTTCAGGGGCGAGGCTAATTTGCTTTTTATGTATATAAGTGAAATCTTTAAATGACAGCTTCTCTGAAACCGCTTGACAGAATTTGAATAAACTTGAATTGACCGGGATGATCCTTAGGTAAACCTTCACAAAAGTTGCTAAAATAAACTTGATCCATGTAGAACTCTGGTTGCCATGGCAAAGAAAAGAAAAAAAAAATGAAAACTTTAAAAATCATCAACTTTAAAACTATTGGTCAGATTTCAAAATGTTTTAGTACAGATGTTCCTTGGGTAAACCTATACTCAAATGAGCGATTTAGGGCCTCTTTGGCTCTCTTGTTCCATCATGCTTGTCCTTCACACATTTTCTGTCACACTGAAGCAGGTGATTCACACATGTGTTCCAAAGAAATTGAGGACTTGGTGCAGAATGGTAGTTAACATGACTACATGACTGTAGATATAGAAACAGAGTCTCAGTATGTAGTTTTGCCATTATATTTTGTAATCTTACATGCTGTCAAATTTTCAACAAAAAAAGTTGTGTCACAGGATATGAAAATCGTTACAAGTAACGCACGTGTTGGGTATAACAATACTGGAGTATTATCGACTAGAAAGAGGGAATCTAAAGTCCTGACATTTTTTCAATTTGTTGTATGTCTGGTTTTCTCGTTTTCTAGAGAAACCTGCTCACAACGATGTAATGATAACTGCCCAATGGCATCATCTTCACCACATATAATGAGAACTGTCAACATTCGACTGGTTTTTCTCTTTTCTGCCCAGAGATGCACAGGCCAAACTTTGATTCACTTGAGCTTTGTTTTTCATCTTATATGATATGCCTGTATAATAATAATCTATAGCAATAAACTGCAGCATGAGATTGTATTCTATAATAATTCCTTTTAACTCTGTTGTCTGAGGTGCCGTACTGGTTGGATTGATGAGTCATATATTACTGCAGATCCAAAGATTGTGGATTTGGATTCTGTTGGGGAAAAAATATTTTATCATCTTACCTTAGGTGTAAAGTACTGGTCCAACCAAGGAAATGTATAAGCTTTTCAATTGACATAAAATTGATATAGTTTATACTAGCAGAATACTAAATCTTTTTTCCATATATTCAACTATAATTTGTTTATTTTTCAAATAATCTTTCCTCAAAACATTTTTCTCTGTTACAATATTCGTTGAGCAAAGTTGCAAAAACTTAATAGTTTCAACATACACATTCTCGTTTAAATTGTCCATATCTTATGTTAGGTACTCTCATACATTTTGTAAATACAAAAATTTATTCCTGTTAATTAAAGGTCAAGCACTTAGAAATGTAATACATTTGTACATGAAAGCAAATTGCCATCAAATAAACCAACAAGTTTATCACCTCAGATGTATTTACCCTTTTGAAATCAGCAGTTGGCGAATATTTTTTCCCCTAATTGTAATATAATGCATTTAATTGGGCCTATGCAATCACTCGTTTCCGAAGTTATTGGAAATATAAAAGCTATCCTGGAGGAGTATGCCAGAAATAAATTGTATGGTACTTGTGATGTGGATTAAATATGTGGAGCTAGTCGTAGGTTAAAGCAAACTACTTCACTGTATGAACCAAATGATTTTGTAATTGCAGTGCCCTAGGATTGAAGCTAATTATTAAAGAGCTATAAGCATTGAGTGGGAACCAAGTGTTGACAGTAGTTTGCGATAAATGAAATTTAAGAACTCCTGGCTTGCTTTGCAATTAAGTCAGTACCTGGTTTGTTTGCAATCACAAGTTTGCTTCATCAAGTGTAACCTATATAGTGGGTTTTGATGACTTTGTAATTTTTATTTGAAAAGTCATCATGATCTTATGATATAAGGGGTAATTATTACCAGTAATTTGCAGTTTTCTTAAGTGGTACACAATGATAATTATAGTTGCGGCAAAATTTTGTCTTGTTTCAGTAATTTGCTTTTAAAATAAGTGTTTGATGGAGTTCATTTCTTTGTTTTATTAGGACATAGCCTCAGCTATTATTTTGATGTTAACAGCTATTTGAAGTAGGAAGTAAGAACTTTTTCTTGCAGAGACTATCTTCTTTGACATTAATTTTTCTTAAAAGTCTTTTCAACAGTCAAGATACAAATGTCTGTTGTTTTTTCTGTACCCACTGACTCTTAATGGACTGTTTTTTGTTTTCTTGTTTACATTGGTTGTTTTTATTTTACATCAATGCCTGACTTTCCCAGTGTAAGAATTCAGAGATGGAAAATCAATCAGGCCGAGGAAGCGACCTGAACTTTTGGTGCAAAAGAACAACTTGTGATTTTGTACCGGTTGTGATGTATGTTCCGGACTGACGTGCTCTTGTAATTCATACTGTAACTTCATACCATTTAATTATTCCATTTCATACCATAATACCATCCACTGATTTAGCATTATTTGACACCTAACAATCATGCCCTATAATCCTTAGTCTCAAAAAAAAAAGAAATATGTAAGCAACAAAGCAAAAATTGCCGGATCAGCTGAGGTATATAGTCTTCATTTCATATCATTCAAATTGACATTCATACCCCTCTTGTAGGCCATATTAATACTATGGTATGCTTAATCAAACTGGAAGCTGAATTACAAGTTACACGGTGTCCTCATCATCAAAGTACTGAGAGGAGTGGTGACCAATATAAAAACTAACCAGTTAATGAATTCCTGACAGGTTGATCTGGGTTTATAGGGGTTGCATGTGTCATTTAACCCTTTGCGTCATATAGACTCATTTTGACGCACTCAATAGGTACCACATAAAGCCTGATCTGCAGAAAACCACTGTTGAACCTTACCAAATTTAATTACAAAATTCTCATTTCCAGACCACTGAGGAGCAGGGAACAGCATAAAACCTGATCAGCCTGCGAGTTACTCGCAGGCTGATCTGGTTTTATGCTGTTAGCATAGGTCTTTTCATGGTTTCCTCTATAAAAAAAGGGTTAATTCCCTGATGGCTCTTGATTGGAAAACGGTTTTAAAATTATTCTATGAGGTGGGCATGTGAACTGTCCTTCCCCGTGACACTGTTCTGAGCTATTATTGGTCTTCTCTAATAGAGGGTTTATGGTAGGTTAATCTAGTAAAAAATAAATGGACAAACATAAAATGACATAAGCAGCAAGCTGTTTACGTCTGGCCAAAAAATTAACCCTGTATTACTTCTTTGATGGCGTTTTTCTTAGGGGTGACAAATGTTGCATTTTAATGAGACATGCCTTTAAATTAACTTCTATTTCTCTTTTAGTTGTTACAAAAATATGATGGTTTGAACAAGTATACAGAAGTTGGATGGTTGGAATAATTTTAAATATATACAAAAAATTGTGTCTGCCCCTGAATTGGTAGGTTGTGGGTTTGATTCCCGGTCATATAAAAATGGTACTGGTATAGCTGACCCTTGCTTGGCTCTCAGCAATTTTAAGAGTAGTAACCCAGGACTGGTTGGTCCGGTGTCAGGATAATGTGACTGGATATGATATCATTCCTCATTTCTATGGCGTGATACTAAAGTATAGCAGCACAATATCTGTGTCCAGTAGACATGCATTGTCCCCAAATGACTGAAATACTGTCAGTGGGATGTTAAACCCATTAAACAAACAAATAATAACACAGAAATAATGTCACCAACTTTATGATAATTAATTTAATATTAGAAAACTTTATTCACCTGAGAATGTCTTTTAAAGATTTGCATCATTTTCAAGTAATTTATTAAATGTGTTACTATACTTTTGATTTTTGTTTAATGCAATAATTTAATACTCTTGAATGCAGTAGGAAGAAAATCTATTAAAAACTGTTCCAGGACAGTTCAGGAAATTCTCTCAGGGGAAGTCAAATGTGTCTGAAGTAATGGAATATTATGATATTGGAATTACATTGTCTACCCTTTATGGAACTGTCAGACGTTTTTCATTATAAACACATTGTTGGGCAAAAATGCGCAAAAAATTGTCTCAATTCTTATGTCTCCGACTATTTCTCGCGCAGACTCATTGGGCTTCATATCGGAATGTAAATACGATGATTGTGTCGGCCAGCTTTTGTACTGGTCAGTAATTGCAGTCTGGGGCCCTCTCTACATGTCCCAGATATGGTATTATTTATATTAACCCTTTCCCTCATATAGACTCATTTTGACGCACTCAATAGGTATCACATGAAGCCTCAGATCTGCAGAAAACCACAGTTAAACCTTACCAAATATAATTACAAAATCCTCATTTCCAGACCACTTAGGAGCAGCGAACAGCATAAAACCTGATCAGCCTGCGGTTACTCGCAGGCTGATCTGGTTTTATGCTGTTTGCATAGGTCTTTTCATGGTTTCCTCTGAGGGAAGGGTTAAACACCCACCAGGGGGCACTTTGCAGTTTTCCTTGAATGTAGCTTGATATCCATTAGGCCTTGCAATATTTTCCTTCATTAAACTTAAATAAAATTTATAGGTCACAAACCTGATTCAGTCCAACCCGCCATCTTCTCGATCAAAGCTTTAACAATTATTACATTGTACATTATTACATTATTAAAGTCTATTTTTTGTTTGCACAAGGATTGTGTCAGCATACCTGGAATGGTTGTCGTTTTTATTTCTACAAGGGGGGCAGGGCACGGGGCCTTATTGAGATTAGGGGTTTTAAATGGGGCGATACGGTACATGTATGTAAGAGATCAAACATCCCCTGCCTTTCTGAACAACTACAATGCCCATATTTTGTACAAATTTTAGTTTCCAATTAGGCATTTAAGTTTGTTTGATTTAATTGCTTACAGCTCAGTCTTTCTACATTTTCAGAGCTTGGTGCAAAACTATGAATTAACTATTAACAATGAATAAAGAAGCAGTTAAAATTATTATTAAGTTTTGCCCCAAACCCTTGATTTATGTTCTTTCTGAAAGATTTTGCACTCAGTACTTTTGTTAATTGTATAACTGGTATTAAGTGTATGTTTTGATATAGTATTACAATTGGCATCCAACAGGTCACTGCAAACAAATGAACTTAAGTTGTACTGTATATAATCTTTCTCATTAGAATCCATTCAGAACAATGTTGGGAGAAGTGGGTGGGGAACATGTTAATGATTTTACAATATGTTGTATATTGTTTTGAATAAAGTTACCAGAATTTTGGAAGATCTTCATAATGTTTTGATCCTCATGAGAAGTTGACCCTTATTTGCGAAGCTACAGTTATATAATAGCTCTGTTGTGGTAGTGCCACCCATTGGGCGAGATAATTGGCAGATTCACTTCAGAGTTTGTTATAGTTTTCAGTTAATATTGCTGATCATTACTGCTAATGATTTAAACACTATTATCCTATAAAGTGGTGAATATATAGATCATAGATCTGAAAGAATCTTGAGTTCGTGCAGTGCCACGCCCCAGCAAAGAATTTTTCAAGGCTGTCTCCCAAAATACGGGAATTCAACTTAGTAAGTGTCAAGAGAGGTGAGTTAATAGATTGTTAAAAAATTGAAGCAATTACCAGTATTGAGGCAGAGAAGTTTGAATTTTATTGTTGATGATTTATGCTTCAGTTCTCATATGCGTTTAGAAAATTTGTCAATTTTTTGACTGGCTCTTTGGTAATTTCAGATGTTGTTTGTTAGTTCTAGTGCTTTTTTCACACAAGTTATCTGTGTTTACTTTGGAAAAGGTATACTTTCCAGGGAAAAAAATGTACTGATATTTGCAACATTTCCTGGCAAGTCCATGGGTCGTTTTGAGTTTATTGATAGCATAATGGTAAATAAGCACACGCTCTGACTTTGAATAATATAGATCCAGAATATAGTTTGGAAGAATTACATACACCGTGTAACCCATAGTTTCCCAACATCGTCCAAGAATCAGTCTAATAAATTGAAGATTCTGCAGAACCAACAGTAGAGGCCATGTGTTTCATTCATGACATTGTTATACGTTGTACCAGGTGCAAACTTAATATACTCAGCCTGAAAATAAATAACACAATGATTATGTTTGTCAAAGATGGGTGCCAAATTCTGGGTGTCAAAGACACTGCAGTTCACTAAGTAGACGGTTAGCTGCCAGGCTGTGGGCGATGTTTCTCGATACATTCACTCCCATGTTCCCACTGACCCCTCAGTGGGAGCAACACCAGACAATGGGGTGTGATACATCTGGGGCATTACTTGTATGTTGAGGAAACATCATGGCAAACTCATTACTGTTATCAGCACTGCTGCATGGTGTTCTGGTTAAGTTTCATGAGTACAAATGAAAGTTCCAAGTTTCCTAAGATCATTGAATTCTTTAAATACCAAAAAAAATTACCTCATGGAACTAATTTAATTTTCCTGTGTACATAAAGTTTCCTTATGGTATACTTTTTTGTTTCACCTGCTGGAAGCAAATTACAAAATGACTGCAATACTGTCAATGGGATATGCTACACAAGGACTTTTGACCAGGTTTGGACAAGGTAACTAGGTGTAAGTTACACCAGCCATACCTAGATCTAAATAATACTTACCTTCTAAATTAGCTTCATTCTATAGCCCTTTATCTCATATATAGACTCCTTTGACACATTGGCAAACAGAGCACTGTCTCTAGATGGAAGCTAGCTAGCAGCCCACTTTCTGATCTAGGTCTGCTCTGTTTGCCAGTGCCTAAAATTAGGTCTTTATGAAGTAAAATGTTAAACTAATCATGTAATTGAACTATTGGTCATATGACTTACATGTGATAAATGGACATTAGAATATCGGGTCACAGCAACCCCAGATTGTCTGGATAATGAACTGAAGTAAGCATTTCATGTATCTGTGACATCAGAAATGCACCTGCCAACAATGATTTTTATAGACTGTTAATTGTGTGTGCACAATCATTAAGTGTTCATTTTTTAAAGCAGTCTTATTTTCATGCTTTTGTACCTGTTGTTTGTTTATCTATGTTTTGTTATCAATTATCCCATATCCTTTAGGGATGATTATTTATCTTCGATGTAGAATGGTTGTTATTATAAAAAATTGAAGCAGGTATTTGAGAAGCACACGGATACCACAATTTTCTCTGCTTTGTCTTATTTTGTTATGTTTGTTTCCTTAATTTCTCAAATAATCAGGGATGAATACCAATTCTGGTACAAAAAAAGTCAACTTGCAGTCAGCAGACGTAATATAGTTCTATATTGTTCTACGAGAGGTTGTTCACCTGTTTGTGGAAGTAGGTATTCTTTGAGTGAGGATGCTAATATATTGTTGATGAAGATGCCAATCTTATACTGTTGATAACCTACCTCTTTACGAGAGCTTTACAAGTGCCTTTTTCAAGTCCTGCTTTGATTTTAGTTTGTTAGACACTCGGAAAGAGATCTGGCAAAGAAACCATGTTATGTGATGTGATCAGGCCATTGCTGAAAAAAAGATACTGTCTAGATTCATTATATCATGCTCCATTATAACACATTACAAAACTGGACCCCAAATATAAAACTGAAACCTTTGCTTCATATAGACTCAATTTGACGCATACTGGCAAACAGTGAGCTGAGTGAGACCCAGATTAGACAGCTCCATTTCAACAATATCATGTTTACAGAGTTTTAACATATTACTTTATGACTCTCATGTTTAAATAATAACCTAATTGTTAGATAATTTGCAACCATGGTCTGTATTGATGTGACCACATGGTTTCTTTTTAGCTCACCTGAGCACACTGTGCTCAAGGTGAACTATTGTGACCAATGAATGTCCGTCGTTTGGTGTCCGTCGTCAACATTTAACTTAAAGTGACGTATCCTCCCAAACCACTGGGCCAATTTTAAAGAAACTTCACAGGAATGTTCCTTGGGTGAAGCCCTTTCATAGTTGTACAAAGAATTTGCTTCCATGCAGAACTCAGGTTGCCATGGCAACAGAAAGAAAAAAACATATGAAAATTTTGAAAATCTTCTCCTCTAAAACTAATGGCAACATTTCAAAGTTATTTGGCACAGATGTTCCTTGGATCACTCTCTACTAAGATTGTTCAAATTATTTTGATTCGTTAAACAAAACATGGCTGACAGGGGATGGCCAGCCCGAGCCCATTTTCCTTATATGTATAAAGTAAAAACTTCAAATATCTTCTCCCCTTAAAGTACTGGCTGGATTTCAAAGTTATTTGGCATAAATGTTCCATGGGTGACACTCTCTATCAAGATTGTTCAAATAATTTTGATCCGTTAAAAAACATGGCCGCAAGGAGGCGGAGACCGTTTTCCTTATATAAATATAGTACATATTTGAAAAATCTACTTCAAAGGCCAAAAGTACTGGCTGGATCTCAAAGTTATTTGGCACAGATGTATATATATATATTCCTTAGGTAACTCTCTGCCAAGATTGTTCAAATTATTTTGATCCGTTGAAAAACATGGCAGCCAGGGGACTAAGCCCATTTTCCTTATATGTATGTATATAGTATAAATTTGAAAATTCTTCTTGTCCTAAAGTACTCACTTGATTTATGGCTGGCAGAGGGCAGAGGCCATTTTCCACAATATCATAAGATATTTTCTGTTTCTTTTCCTCCCACTAATATCTGGTTCTCAGGTGAGCGACCCAGGACCATCGATTAATTTATAATGGCCCTCTTGTTATAAACATGGTTTGACCATTGTCAGTCATGGTAAGGTAATTGTCATCAGTAAAGTTGATCATGGTCAGCCTGAATTTCTATGGTTGACCATTGGTGATTCACCATAGTAGTCCATGGTCAGTTCATGCAAACCATTTCTAATCAAATTTGGTGATCTGATTTAGCCTTGTTTGACCATGGACAAGCATGGTCAGCATTGGCAATTTTTTTAAGGGAATTCTAATTATTTAAGTACTGATCAAATCTGGGAAAGTGGGAAGAAATATAAGTATGATTTACTTATACATTTATATTCCCAGTTGACACAAAATGAAAAAGTGTATAATATTGAAAGCTTATTTTGCTGTTTCACCAATGCAGTTTATAAATTTCAAAAGTTAGACTTTAAAATGGTTTACTTATTCCCATATCAGGGAAGAGAAACAAAATATTGTTCTGCCTGCAACAAAATGTTTTGGTACATGCCATGGCACAGAAATACAAAGAGAAAAATATATTCATCTAAAAGACAAATTCAGGAACAACCACCACAGATTTGTATCAGTTTACATTTGCAACTGATGTTGAAGAATGTATAGAAGCCATTTGTTGCTGGAAATATTTTGTAACCCATATATCAGGGGGTTCACAATGGTGAGAAATGGATGGATGAACAATGAGTTAATATGTTTGGTCATGCAATGATCGTCTTTGTGATGCGAAGTGTGTGGGTGTATAGAGTTGGACGCTTTTCTGAGGAGGCTTCTGTGGAATTTGACAATAATATCAGAGAGGTTTTTGATATCTGGCGGTCAGGTCAAGGATGACATGGGGGATGTTTTGTGAAGGTCACTTGTGTATTTTCTTTAAATTGTTCAGAAGTGTTTTTTGCTGATGTTTGTGAAACAATCATTTTGCAATGTATAAAGTATAGTTTGAGGTGGCGTGGGGTGTATTATTTAGGTACTTTAAGGATAATATGAATATATACATGCATAATATATTCAATCAGAATATCACAAAGGGTATAATGTGGTCTAATGGTGGTGTCAATTTAAATGACACCTGAATCCAGAGGTTCTAAGCTGGATCCCTGCTCAAGGGTGGTGAGAATTCTTTATGATCTTTGTTAGGCACAAAGTACTGGTCCAACCCAGGAACTAATGAGAGGGGCCAAATTAAAGTATGATTTTAGAAACTAATATTAACCAGGGAATAAATACAGGTGAAGATAAAAAATAAAAGGTCCATGTTTATTGGCACAAATAAAGATTTTTTTAACAAAGGTTAGTGAAATATTTAGCTTAATTCTGTGTCTTTCAATGGCTTGCAATTCACTGTCATTGATTCTGGTGTGCTTTCATGATGCAAGTTGTGTTTTGCAGTCTTTTAAAGTTGAAGGACAAAAAGACCCTGCTGCCCAGTTCACATTGGTTTATGCCTTTTGTGCATGAAATGTAATGGATATAAACTGTCCAGTTGCCAAGGAAAATTCCATCTTTACGATATTATCCCATTTCTTAAACCTGCTAATTAGCGTCTGAGGTAGGTGGGCATCTGAAGGAATATTTCACAGCAGATTTGGTATGATAGGTCTCTGTCTGCATGTCTCCTTGACCAGTTCAACAGCGTGTAATTGTCTGTCAGTAGACAGGGAAGTCATTTTATAGGGAAAGTCTGTGCTGGTTAGCCTAGCAATACTATAAGTACATAATATGCTACATTAAGGATACTTGCCTGCAAGACACAGTTTCTGTAACTTAAATTGTACTGAGAAAATAATCTAGAAAAAAATATTTAACATATTTAATGATTTGAAAACAAGTTCTTACACTAATAATCACTTTGTATGGTTCCTGGGTTGGACCAGTACTTTGTGCCTTAGAAGGCCATCAAAAATTTGTGCATCCAACAGGGTTAAAAACATATCATAACTCTCTGAACCTGAAAAAAAATGTTTTCTTATTGATTACAAGACATTGTCATCATCTTTGAAAGTAGGAAGTGTGTTTTAATTATGGTTACACATAATCATGTGGTCATTATTGTTGGTCATAAAAACAGAATGTCTGAGTAAATCCACACCCTGTCTTCTCAAGAAATATTTAAATAAGCACGATCAGATTTTAGTGAGCTTGAAAATCATACTTACGTTAAGTACCATCTTTTTTTTCTTTTTTTTTTTCCCCGAGAACAATTTGGTCCAGTCTTATGTTTTTTTGTGTTGTTTTTTTGTGCCTACATCTGGATGGACATCCACTGCGGTACCCTTAGTACTGGATCAGGCATTGAACCCATCTTAAAAATCAGTTAAGTGTGTTCCTTAGAGAAAAAGGCAATTCTTGAAGCAATTTTGTTTTAAAACCATTTACCATATAACACAGTTTAAAAACACCTCGAGAGGCTGGTTTTCCTATACCTTATTTTAGTGAGGGAAAAATATGTAGCTTGTTGACATTTATGAGGTGTGATATGGTGTGTAATTCTCAGTAATAATGTTAACATGTAGAATTCCCAGTCATGCCTGGAAGCAATTTCTTTGAATATTCTAATTTGTAGATTTAAATAAGGTGTCAAGATCAATGTTTTAAGAAAAGTGTAGTATTTGAAATGCTGTAATGTTACCGATTGTTTCTCAGACAAACTTAATTTGTTTTTAACATTTTCCTCCTTTCTATTTCCAATTGGTGTTTTGAGCAAATTCTTGGCAGCAATTAACGACTTTCACTCAGAGTTTGAACCAGGCCTACAGATTGTAAGGTAGCATTGTTCTTACGTTGAAAACTGTTTAATTTTTGAATTGCACATCAATGAAAAGTATTTGTTGGAGGATACCTTGAATTATAGGTGTCAGTTTTAATCATGTTCCGTCACTTTTCAGACCTGAACAATCAATATCAGTAGGAGGTTCACATTTTAGAGAAATCTCAAATGTGTTTTGCTGCGTTAACACTATGTTCTTGGCTGCCATGGCGACCACTTTTCAGGCCACCGTGGACAAAACGAGGCGGTCGTGAGAGAACGTTAGGGAACGGGATGGGCAAATGTGAGAGGCCGTGATCGCGGATGCCAGGCCAGATTTTTAGACTGTCAAAAAATTTGCCATGGCAGTCACAGCGCAGATTAGAAACCTAGTAGGCCGTAAAAACTGGGAGAATGCAACAAGATGTGAAAGAACGTAATAGGCTGTGACAAAACTTAGAGGTGGTTTGTAGTGGAACGGGGAGCATTCCTGATGTTGTCTCGTACGATTGCTTTTTCTTTGGGCGGCATTTTTAAAAAAGCATGTTCTTTGGTAGCATGCATTCTGCATCGAACAATATTTCTGGGCTCTGACTTTAGATAAATTTATTTCCCACATTTTTTACTACACAGAGATATAGGTCTGAATTTTGTTCATCTAGTGATGTTAATTCTTATGTATATTTAAGTATTTAAGTATTATGTTTCATTATGGAAGTTGAAACTGAATTTAAATTTTGAAAAAAATCATGCTGGAAATAACATGTTCAGCAAACGGAAATAAAAAGTAAATTATGCTTAATTGCAAATAATTAGGAGATATTTGAAACAGTGTGACAGCTGCAATTCTATCACTTGTAATTGCCTATAAATATGCTCATGCATGTTAGTGCTGCCCTAGTTATATGCAGGGTGGTGCAGAGTTGGGTTTTGGTTTGAAATCTATAGCTTTGGGAATTTTGGAATGGTAGAAATTATTCAGTTAACCTATTAAAGATTAAAAAAAAATGTCATAAAAAAGAAATGAAAGTAAAGCAAAGTAACTAGCAAAGCTTTGTCTCGAGGATTGGCAAGCAATAGTGGAATCTTTAACATATTTTTCTTTTTTCAGTCAAAAATCCAAACATAGGGCATTGTAGGCATCAAATCCCCACATTATATTCTATCAAAAGTCTCTTTTTTTTCATTGATAGTTGCATAATTCATATTTTTGGTTTCCTTTGTACCTTGCAGTAATGAAATATTGCATTCATTGTGGGGGTTTAAAAAAAATATAATATTTTACACATTGCCATTTTTTGGGGGTTTAATACCCATGTCGGTTATTGTGTGTTTCTTTTATTCTATTTGCTTGCTTTTTATACCCCCACAAATGAAATTTGGGGGGGGGGTATATAGGAGTCACCCTGTCGGTCGGTCGGTCGGTCCGGCGGTTGGTCTACAAATATTTGTCCGGAGCATTTCTCCAAAACTACTGTACCTATGTTGATGAAACTTCATAGGTAGATAGACCTTGATGAGAGGAAGTGCAGTGCATAAGAACCATAACTCTGCATGTATTTTGAAAGGCCCTTTATTTTTAATCTTTTGATTTTGTCCGGACCATAACTCCAATTCTAAAGTAGCTAGGTTGATGAAACTTCATATGTAGATTGATCTTGATGAGAGGAAGTGCAGTGCACAAGAACCATAACTCTGCATGTATTTTGAAAGGAGTTATTGCCCTTTGTCATTTTTAATCTTTTGATTTTGTCCGGAGCATAACTCCAATACTAAAGTAGCTAGGTTGATGAAACTTCATATGAGATTGATCTTGATGAGAGGAAGTGCAGTGCAAAGAACCATAACTCTCATGTTTTTAAAGGAGTTATTCCCTTTGTATTTTTTCTTTTTTTTGTTTTCCAAAAAAGTATATGTTGATCAAACTTCATATGTAGATAGACCTCATATGTAGATAGACCTTGATGAGAGGAAGTGCAGTGCACAAGAACCATAACTCTGCATGTATTTTGAAAGGAGTTATTGCCCTTTGTCATTTTTAATCTTTTGATTTTGTCCGGAGCATAACTCCAATACTAAAGTAGCTAGGTTGATGAAACTTCATATGTAGATTGATCTTGATGAGAGGAAGTGCAGTGCATAAGAAAACCACAATGTAAATTCTTAAAGACAGGTTTTTGCAAACAATAAATATGGATGTGAACCATAATTAGACTGCATTTTTATTCTCCTCAGCTACAGATCTTGGGGGCAAAGTGTTTTCTTCTGTGTGTCTGTATGTGTGTCTCTCTGTCTATCTGTCTGTCTGTCAAAACTTTTTAGCATTGTCCAAAACTTTTGAACCATTGCTCACACTAACTTTAAACCTTACATACATGTAGTCTTTCACTCACGCAAACTTTTGAAACTGTATTCCTACACATGACAGACTTCTGGTGTGGGTATTGATCACCTTTAGTGATAATATTTTTTTTGGGTATGCTTATAAGCCCAAATCCTATGTGTGAACATTCGTTTTATGTGTCATGTGAATACATCCTGTGTCAAAGATGGGGGTGGGGGTATGAATCACCTTCAGTGATAGTTCTAGTTATTTTTAAAACGTATATGTAATAAACCTTAGTACCTGTATAAAAAAGAGAACAAGGGACAAATTATGCTTATTGAAACAAATTTTGTGTCCATCCTTTTGTTACGACCATGTAAACGCAAACGTCTTTATGACATATATGGTTTACAGCATTGTTTAAAAATTTGAATAAATGCTATTTTAATGCATTTGATACATGTTCTCTCAGCTGTATTGGCACTTTGATTTATACCGTGGTTACGAACGTGCCGCAAAGTTGCCCGGCATCCAGGTTTCATCCGTAGAAAGCCTTGATCGAACATAAGAAACGTGTCAGACCTTGACCAGAACGTACGTGAGAAACGTGAGGGAACCCATCAGAATGTGGCAAACCGGGAGGGAATGTACTGGCATCCCTGGTAGACCGCAGGTAGCAATGTGGTGCGCTTTGTTGACACCGGGACTCAGTCCTTTTCCCCTCCACGGCTCGTCACGGTTATACCATGAGAAAACTTGGGAGGACTTAACTCAACTTGTATACATAGTAGAGAAAACACCGAAGACCCTTGGCGCACTACATGCAAACGGGGCTGCGGTGGCCGCCGGGAACAAAGTGTAAACGTAGCATTATCTTTAGACAAAAAAATAAAATAAAATAAAAAAGAAATGTTAAGTCCTTAGGTGTTGAATGATTGAACAATGCATGAGTTACTGAAGTGAGCTTTCATTTATTTGAGTGATTCTTTGAGCTAATTTTATAACCGTTTATTTCACTTAGACTCATTTTGACGCATTGGCAAACATCTAGTAGACCCAGATCACACAGCCCTGTCTGATCAGGGTCTCCAATGTTTATTCATACAAAATTGTTGCTAAGATACTCAGTCTGCATGGCAAAGGAAAATGTTCTGTTTTAATGATGTTACCATTTTAAGTTTATTTAATTAATATTCATAAAGACACAAATTTGTACATAAATATTAATTAGCTAATGGGATAATAGGACTCCTTGCTATGGGTCTAACATTGGATCTAAAGCATTTCAAATTTGATCCCCAGGGTGGAGAAGATCAGGAAAGTGACCCGAGATATCATATGTGATCTTTGTGTACATTTTATTATTTACTTCACAATCTCGCAAAATCCATTGAGTTTACAAATGTAATGAAAATATTACAGGAATATTCATAGAAATAATAGGCCTTTCTTATTCATATTATTTATAGCTAAATAATCATTATTTTTATCAAAACAATTCAAATGCATGATCATCAAATTTTCAAAGACTGCTTTCAGTTTGATGCTTTTATATTAGCTGAGTTTAAAGGCAGTAGATTTCTATTTTGTAGAATTAAGACATAAAATTGTAATCTAGTGGAGAGGTTGTATAACCAGAGGAACATCCCTGAGAGCGATTCCATTCAAGGTAATGTGCCTAAATTGCAGACCCTGGACTCCCGTGTTAGACTTGCTGTCTATATATTATCGCAAATAATAAAATTGTGAAGATAGGAACATCTAATGAGGAAATATATGAATGTTTCATCTGCCCCATTTTCCTACAATGCAAACCATAAAAGAAATTGTTTCAATGAAATTAGCTTTTTTTATATGTTGGATGATAAAAATTTAGATAACAAAAACATTAAAAATCAAGTTTTGATTTGAGGAATAAACTTAAATTTATATATACTCAAAGGAAAAAGAAATGCAGGGTAGCTAGAATCTGTAGTAGCCAGATTCAAGTTTTTACGTTCTAACCTTGCAATAAACCTCATATGAAAGACCCCATCTCATTCTAAGGCATTTATTTTGTTTGAAAAAAAAATCTTTATCAAAAAAATTTAAACTGCATATAATACCGTGGAATTACTTCCTATTTAAAACTAACACAAAAGTTTACGCTGTGTTTAATTTTGTTTTCTTTTGAGTTATATTCTGGGATTATGTTTTCATACATTACTGACAAGAAAATCTTTTTTAAGAATGGTGTATTGCAATTTTCTCAAAATTATTAATGTCACCTGTTCAGTAAAGACTTAATTAAAGAATCTGACACAGTCTAAAATGGCTGCCTCATACACAATCTTTGGCTGTTAAAACTTTAAAAAGATTTTGTTCAGAGACTACTGTACAAATTAATTAAGAGTATAATATACTCTGACCACTCAGACCCTAGTAAATTACATCTTAATTTTAGATTTTGGCATGTTAATTCATTGAATGAAATTTATACATATTTATTCAAAATAGATTCTCTGATTATCCAATACAAATGTAGCAGTGTGCTAGAAATTATCATATGGTCTAAGTGGCTCAAACCTGCTTTAATTGTAAAATATAATAATGCTCAATTGAAAGTCTGTGGAAAAATTATTCTTAATTGCTGATTGTTTTAAGCAACATGCATAATACTCAAGTACTATAGTGCAGGCTCTCATTAGCAAAATAGCAAGTTTATGTGAGCAAAATATGTTCAACTGCATGTTCATTTGAGCAAAAAATGCTCAATTATGCAAGGTAATTGGGGTAAATAATGCTCAGTTGCAAGTTCATGTGAGAGAAAAATGCTCATTTGTAAGTTTATGAACCAGGTAAGCACTTTTTATATAATATATATGCTCTTGGTTGTAGAAATTTTCCTCTGTCATTATTTTCAGGACTTCCAAAAATACTCAGGTAATTTACCACGGAAACATGAGGGATTTGTGTAATTATTCCAATCATTGTAAAAAAAAAAAAAAGTTATAAGTTAAAAAAGGAAATTGTATTAATGCATTTTTGATGTTAGCCAGCACACTTACTGAAACCCTTTGGTTGAAATTTTTATGTAGTATTTCTATGAAAGACACAGTTGTTTTGTCAGGAAAGACATGCATGATTGTTTTGTCAGCTTATCTGCCACCATATAACCTTTCACATTTTTCAAATACAAAAAAAAAAAAAAAAAAAAATAGGTTTGGGCACATTCATCAATAAAAGGAGTTTAAAATTGGTTCTTAACAGTCACGTGAAGAAATTTTGACAGACTATTTTTCCTCCTGTTATTGTCTCTTTGATGAGACATTTCTGTCTGGTTGTCAGTTTCAAAGGGATCTACAGCTTTCCTATTCCGACGTCGCGGCAAGCATCTCTCTTAAAATTGCCTGTTGTCACTGCCTGCAGGCACCCTTGGCTGTTCTAATCCAGTTACGTGTGAAATAGAAGATTATACGGTTTTGGGTTGAATTAGAGTGTATTGATCCAGCCTGCTAGGCCTTGGAACATATTAAAGTGGAATTTGTCTTGTCAACATCAGGCTAGTACATGTTACCTGTCCTGATGTCGGAAATGAATGCCTATATATAGATAGGAGACCCTAGTCTGGTAATATAACATGTCACCTGCTCATGTGTATGCCATTTTTCTCCCAAAGAAGAGCTGGATCAGAAAGCTTTATGTACTCAAATAAAATTGCGAGATTATTGTCTTGCCTCAGTCGTGAACCTGAAGATATCAGTATAAATCCTGATCAGCAGTCTGTTAGTTATCTTGCAGGCTGATCTGGTTTTACACTAGTTGCAGAGATCATTTTTATGGTTTGTAATAACTGCATGGGTAGAGTGCATGCATACATGCATTAAAAGTATTTGGTTGAACCCAAGATGATTTACTAAAATGTTCAATAATTGTTTTTAAATTTACAACTAAATACATGATTGTTAAAACCAAAAACAAAATTATTGGTGTACATTAAAATAAATGAATATTGGTTTACAACTATGTACATAATTAGTTTACAATCAAATACATTTAAAAATTGTTCGATAGCGACCATTGACTTACAAATGAATTACACAATTATTATAAACCAATGTAAATGTTTCTCCTATGTCTGCTGGACAAATAAATACATTGTATGACACCACTATATAAATACATTGTATGACACCACTATATAAATACATTGTATGACACCACTATATAAATACATTGTATGACACCACTATATAAATACATTGTGTGACACCACTATATAAATACATTGTGTGACACCACTATATAAATACATTGTGTGACACCACTATATAAATACATTGTGTGACACCACTATATAAATACATTGTGTGACACCACTATATAAATACATTGTATGACACCACTATATAAATACATTGTGTGACACCACTATATAAATACATTGTGTGACACCACTATATAAATACATTGTGTGACACCACTATATAAATACATTGTGTGACACCACTATATAAATACATTGTGTGACACCAACTATATAAATACATTGTGTGACACCACTATATAAATACCTTGTTTGACACCACTATATAAATACATTGTTTTACACCACTATATAAATACATTGTGTGACACCACTATATAAATACATTGTGTGACACCACTATATAAATACATTGTGTGACACCACTATATAAATACATTGTGTGACACCACTATATAAATACATTGTATGACACCACTATATAAATACATTGTGTGACACCACTATATAAATGGGACCATCTTGGTGGGTGAGTGGTTAGAGCATCTGCCCTAAAATCAGAAGGCTCTGGGTTTGATCCTCAACTGCGACATATTACCAAAGCTGTGAAAATTGGTACTGGTACAGTTCCTTAATGCTTTGCACTCAGCATATAAGGGTAGTTCCAGGACTGGTTGGCCCGGTGTCAGGATAATGTGGGTGGTATCATGCCACATGTCTACTATATCTATCTCAAGTAGATAATTATAGTCTTTAAATGACTGAAATACTGTTAGTGGGACATTAAACCCAATGAACAAACAAACAAACAAATTATGATCATAGTTTATAATTCCAAGTAAATTGGCTGAATTGCAACATTATACTTGTTGTCATAATGTAATCTTTCTGATAACAAAGTGGTAGAGTCATTGTCCTGACACTTCAGAGGTTGTGTGTCATCAAACATACTAATGTATTTGTTGATATGAATTCAGTCCTTCAATTGTTGCATCTTCACTTGGAGCACTGTTAGTATATAACGGTTAATTATGCCAGCACTTCACTGAGGTAGCAGAACTCTGTATTATAAGGAATCATGCTTGCTACGTCCTGTCCGATCAAGTCGCATTCCGTTCTCCAACCACATCAGGTGATAGAAGACAAAGTGGGATTCAGGGGGCATTTATCACCTGTAGTGATAGTTCTAGTTGAAGGACAGGCTAACGTACCATTTGTCTACAGGTTACAGTGACTCAGGGTTACGTGAATGGTAGCATGCCACCTGTATAACTTATAGTCTCATATTACAATTAGGTAGCATTTTTAGGTAATTTAGGTAAAGTACTTTATGACTTAAAAATACCTTTGAAATGAAGCAATCAGCTGGTGTCCTTTGTTTGAAACATTAGTTTTGAAAGTTTAAACATTAGAAATGGATGAAACCAGAACACTTCTAAGGTTTTTACACCTATTGCAATTAGAGAACATGATGAATTAATAACACAGAATGTCTTTCAGAAAATGAAACACAATTAATGTTACATCCTGAACTCTGCAAATGTGTGGGTTTTTCTCATCTTATCCATAGGTACAAAAACAAATTTACTGTTATAGCTTCACGGTGCACTATCATTCACAATAGAAATAGTGCGACACCACAAAGTTGTAACTGTAACAGTTTGGTTGTATCTAGTTCAAGGGCATCGTTATATCACTTTGAAAATTGGTAAATTACTTAATTGTCCCTGGTACATTAGCTGTTGCATTTCCTATGAGATTTTGTTTGTATATGAATCATTGCTGTTATGGAACTTGAAAATCATCTTTGGATGTTCACTATCAAAATACACAAGAACAAGAGACATCTTTAAAGCAACGCATAATCATAGATGATTGGTAGAAATAACAAAAAGAAAAAAAGTTGTTGTTTTTTCTTTTCTCCATTATTAATATTGGTGAATTGTGTGTTTCTGACAAACTAACTTGGCATGTGTAGGTCACAAATTTGCATGGGATAACACTATTGGAATAGGTTAAATTTAGAATATAGTATCCACGAAAAAGGTGCTTATGGTACCTTGTGGACAAGTTCCGCAACGTGGCATCTTAAACTAAGTTCCAGGTTGCAAATTTGAAAGTTCAGAGCAAAAGGTGAGCTCATACACAAACAGTGATTGTGATCATTTATGTAACTGCACACACAAAAAAGACATTTCTAAATATAGGTTTTATAAATTTAAATATAGGTTCAAATTAATATTGATAGTAATCCTTTTGCCTGTGATGGAGAAACCCCTCAATTTTTTAACAAACATCGAATGTAGGTTGCATTGAGTGACCATGCATTTGTAGATGGGTATTGATGGACATAATACACACATATGGTTAGAAATAAAATTCTTAGTCAGTTATGATGATCTATGTCTTAAAATAGGTATTTGGCAGTTTAGAATTAACAGATATTCATAATCTGGCATTTTGAGGTCATCATTTACAAACATTCAATGTTTAATTACCACACAAGTCTGCGACTGCCCAACAGTTTACTACATGTTTAGTTTCGCAGCAATTCACATGATTTGTATTTCAAATAACAGTCACAGGTTTTTTTCTAAAAATTATCAAATGTTCCCGCTGGCCTACTGTTAGAGTGTCCGTCTCGGGAATGGGAGGTGATAGGTTTGATCCTGGCCATGACATACCAATGTCATAAAATAGGTACTGGTATAGCTCCTAGTTCCAGGAGTGGTTGGCCCGGTGTCAGGGTAATGTGACAGGGTGTGGTATCATGCCACATTGCTACGGTGTGAGTCATTGTCTCCAAATGACTGAAATACTGTCCGATGGACATTAAACCTAACAAACAAGCAAACCAACAAAAATTATTAAAAATCTATCAACAAAATAAAATAAAAAACTAGTATGACATCTTACCAGAGTGTTGCAGTATTCAACTTTAAATTCAACTTCAATTCCATCATTCTTGTCAACTTTCATTCAAGTACTGGAGGTTTCAAATGGTAGCAGGTGTCGTGTCTCAAGATATGTTTCAAACAAGATAAAAATGGTTGAAGAGGGAATCGCAGACAATGATCAACACAGTAAAGAGGGTTCTGTGGTGTTTATTCTTCTTTATGTTTTCAGCTATTCCATGTCTTTTATTTGGGGTATGCAAAGATGGATTAGAAAAACAGGCAGTCTTTATAGCGGCAAATGGCTTGAAACTCAACAAACAAAACCAAATTCACTCTGTTTATGTGTTTACAACATTTTCTCAGGGGTTTCAGAGTGAAAACCAATATTTTATTCTCATACTTTGATTAAATTCTTTCTTCAATTATTGAAGGTAATTTTTATGGCTGTGAATGTGCAAATTACTTTTCATCAATTAGATAAATCTTGTCTTTAATTTAATCAGGAAGAAGCTCCCATATACTATTCTTGAAAGTTAATTTGAGATTAATTTTAGTTTGTTTCAAAAACCCTCCCACCATGTCCTAGTTACAGTGACTCGCAATTAAATAAACAAATTTGAGCCCTTTATAAAGCTGTTAGGAGACTTATCAAGGAAAACACCTATGCCCAAGCATTGTTACTTGTAGGAAACAATGGGGGAATTATTTTTGACACTTTGGAAGGCTCTACAGTTGGATCATTTGTCCGTCTGCAGAATATTTAGATTTTGAGATATTACATAATATTCAGAATGTTTTAGTCAAGTGAGTTAAATGCTTCTTGCTCTCAGTTCCTTGTCCCATTACTTCATGTCCTAGTCTCACAAGGTTGGATGTTTGTTTTATGATCACCTTGAGTGATAGTTCTTGTTTTAAAAATTTCTTGCAGACAATGTATATTACTTTCATCTGTCTATTAAGCATTATATCATAAGCTATTGAGCAACATTGATGCTATATTTCTTGTTGGCATGCAGAGCTTGAAGTTTTCACTTTCCCTGTCATGACAAATTGACCAATTGTTTGTGAAAATGTGTTTTTTTTTTAGCTCACCTGAGCATAGCTCAGGGTGAGCTTTTGGGATACTTGATTGTCCGTCGTCCGTTGTCCGTCAACAATTTTGATGTTTACACACTAGAGGCCACAATTTTGATCCAATCTTCCTCAAACTTGGTCAGAATGTTTGTCTTGATGATATCTTGAATCCTTTCGAAAATGGGTCAGGTTGGATCAAAAAGTAGGTCAGTAGGTCAAATCTTAGAAAAATCTTGTTTACACACTAGAGGCCACAATTTTGATCCAATCTTCCTCAAACTTGGTCAGAATGTTTGTCTTGATGATATCTTGAACCCTTTCGATAATGGGTCAGGTTGGATCCAAAAGTAGGTCAGTAGGTCAAATCTTAGAAAAATCTTGTTTACACACTAGAGGCTACAATTTTAATTCAATCTTCTTCAAACTTGGTCAGAATGTTTGTCTTGATGATATCTCGAACCATTTCGAAAATGGGCCGGGTCGGACCGAAAAGTAGGTCAATAGGTCAAATTAGAAAAATCTTGTTTACACACTAAGGCACATTTTATCAATCTTCTCAAACTTGGTCAGATGTTTGTCTGATGATATCTCGAACCAGTTTGAAAATGGGTGGGGCTGGACAGAAATGTAGGTCAGTAGGTCAAATCTTAAAAAAATCTTGTTTATACTCTGAGGGAAACATTTTTGGTCCAATCATCCTCAAACTTTGGCAGAATGTTTGTCATGATGATATCTTTTGTGGATGGGGTCAGAAAATTCTTGAACATTGTTTCACCTCATCATCTTAATTCTAAAGCAATCTGTTTTGTACAGGCAATGAATGATACTTTTCTCAGGTGAGCTATCTAGGGCCATCTTGGCCCTCTTGTTTTTCTTTCTTTTATGTCGCTATTTTTCCCACCAAAAATATGATATGAAATATATATGAAATGATAATTCAACCAAAAATATTTTGGAAAATAATCCATTAAAACAGAATCAAGTTTGCCTGCCCTCCTTGAACAGATATAACTTTTTTCATTGATTTTGGATGCCAATTATGGAACTGAATTCCTTTGGCAGCACCTCAATTTATTGCACATCTCCTTTGGGTGTGCATTTTGTTTTAGTTTTATTTTTCTGCTTTTGGCAACATTTTTTCAATTTTTTTTAATACTTTGGGGGCCAATTTAATTTCTGGTCCGTAATGCAGAAACCTTAAAGGGGTTAATATTAAGAAGACGTGAGAACTTCAATTTATTGTATTCCCAAAAGACTAAAAATTAAAGAATTTAAACTAGAATGAAATTAGACTTTATAGAAATACAGGTATTTAATATTGAAGCTAACATCAATAGATTAAAGATAATAAATAATATAGTCATCTTTAGTTTAATGTAATTCTTGTTGCAGAAAAAGGCTGATGTAGCATTTGTTTTTATATTATAACATAATAGAAAAAAGCTGCTGTGGCATTAACTCACATATTAGATGAAGTTTGATAACTGTTGATAATGCCGTAAGTCACTCTTGGAATATAATGATCTATCTTGATACATGTACAGCTAATGAGCAGACAAGGGCAGATAACTGTTTCAAGGATTTTTTTAAGGATTATGGCCCCTTATTTTCCTATCAAAGAAGTATGCAGGGGTATTAATCACTGTCTAGTAATAGAACTAGTTTTATATAACCTATTTATCACTTATAATGTTATATTAAGCAAGAAAGATTTTAAAGTGAAAAAATTTTGAATCTCAGCAGGTTTAAATTTTTCATTATCTAATAAACTGAAGAATAATAATCCTAACTTACACACGCATTTGACGCCCTGGCAAACTATCTGACGGCACCTTCCAGGAGGGTGACGGTCTCCTCTATTTGCTCATACAATACTGTAGCACAGATAATAAGAAGTCTGCTATGCAAAAAAGAAAAAAATCCATTTTTTTTTTAATTCAGTAAATAAATATTCATCAAGTTTTATACGAATCTGTACATAAATATTCATAAGGTTATTGGGCCTATTAACATAATCAGGTTGTTGATTATTTGCAGGCTGACTTGGGTTATACTGCTCATATGTGTTATTTTCTTGTGGAAAATTCTGAATGTATTTGCTTTGTAAATAGGATTATGGTCTTGTTTGTTGATTTTGGTATTGATTCTGATGGTATGTTTTGATGGAGTGCATGTCCTAGCTATAATGGAGTGCACTATAATGGAGTGCACTATAAAGGAGTACACAATAAAGGAGTACACTATAATGGAGTACACTATAAAGAAGTACACTATAAAGGAGTACACAATAATGGAGTACACTATAAAGGAGTACACAATAATGGAGTACACTATAATGGAGTACACTATAAAGGAGTGTACTATAATGGGGTGCACTATAATGGAGTACACTATAAAGAAGTATACTATAAAGGAGTACACTATAATGGAGTACACTATAAAGAAGTATACTATAAAGGAGTGCACTATAAAGGTGTACACTATAATGGAGTACACAATAAAGGAGCACACTATAATGGAATACACTATAAAGAAGTATACTATAAAGGAGTGCACTATAAAGGAGTACACTATAAAGGAGTATACTGTAAAGGAGTATACTATAAAGAAGTATACTATAATGGAGTACACTATAAAGGAGTACACTATAATGGAGTACACTATAAAGAAGTATACAATAAAGGAGTACACTATAAAGGAGTACACAATAAAGGAGTACACAATTAAGGAGTACACTATAAAGGAACACGTATGAGTACACTGTAAAGAAGTATCACTATAAAGGAGTACACTATAATGGAGTACACTATAATGGAGTACACTATAAAGGAGTACACTATAATGGAGTACACTATGATGGAGTACACTATAATGGAGTACACTATAAAGGAGTACACTATAAAGGAGTACACTGTAATGGAGTACACTGTAAAGAAGTATACTATAAAGGAGTACACTATAATGGAGTACACTATGATGGAGTACACTATAAAGGAGTACACTATAAAGGAGTACACTATGATGGAGTACACTATGATGGAGTACACTATAATGAGTACACAATAAAGGAGTACACTATAAAGAAGTATACAATAAAGGAGTACACTGTAAAGAAGTATACTATAAAGGAGTACACTATAATGGAGTACACTATGATGGAGTACACTATAAAGGAGTACACTATAATGGAGTACACTATAAAGAAGTATACTATAAAGGAGTTCACTATGATGGAGTACACTATAATGGAGTACACAATAAAGGAGTACACTATAATGGAGTACACTATAAAGAAGTATACTATAAAGGAGTACACTATGATGGAGTACACTATAAAGGAGTATACAATAAAGGAGTACACTATAATGGAGTACACTATAAAGGAGTATACAATAAAGGAGTACACTATAAAGGAGTACACTATAAAGGAGTACACTATAATGGAGTACACTATATGGAGTACACTATAAAGGAGTACACTATAATGGAGTACACTATAATGGAGTACACTATAAAGGAATACACTATGATGGAGTACACTATAGAGGAATACACTATAATGGAGTACACTATAATGGGGTACACTATAAAGGAATACACTATGATGGAGTGGACTATGATGGAGTACACTATAGAGGAATACACTATAATGGAATACACTATGATGGAGTGGACTATGATGGAGTACACTATAGAGGAGTACACTATAATGGAGTACACTATAAAGAAATACACTATGATGGAGTACACTATATGGAGTACACTATAAAGGAATACACTATAATGGAGTACACTATAATGGGGTACACTATAAAGGAATACACTATAAAGAAGTATACTTAAAGGAGTACACTATGATGAGTGTGCATAATGGAGTACACTATGATGGAACCGGTTATTAAATGTTATAATGTGCCTTTAAAGGAATTTTTTGGGGGAATTAAAAAAATGAATTAATGGTGCCTTTTACATAATGTCTCTGATGTATATCAGTTCAACTACCTTATTATACCACCGCCTTGCACTAGTGATGGCAGGATGCTGTTGAGGAATCATGCACACTTATCACGTCCCATCACATCATGTCACGTCTACACTCACACATTACATGATGTTCATCATTTCACATCTACACTCACACATTACATGATGTTCATCATTTCACATCTACACTCACACATTACATAATGTTCATCATTTCACATCTACACTCACACATTACTTGATGTTCATCATGTCACATCTACACTCACACATTACATGATGTTCATCATGTCACATCTACACTCACACATTACATGATGTTCATCATGTCACATCTACACTCACACATTACATGATGTTCATTTCACATCTACACTCACACATTACATGATGTTCATCATGTCACATCTACACTCACACATTACTTGATGTTCATCATGTCACATCTACACTCACACATTACATGATGTTCATCATGTCACATCTACACTCATGTTCATCATGTCACATCTAACTCATGTTCATCATGTCACATCTACACTCACACATTACATGATGTTGGTCATGTCACATCACTCACATTACTGATGCTGTCAGTCACATCTACACTACACATTACATGTGTGGTCATGTCACATCTACACTCACACATTACATGATGTTGGTCATGTCACATCTACACTCACACATTACATGATGCTGGTCATGTCACATCTACACTCACACATTACATGATGCTGGTCATGTCACATCTACACTCACACATTACATGATGCTGGTCATGTCACATCTACACTCACACATTACATGATGTTGGTCATGTCACATCTACACTAACACATTACATGATGTTAGTCATGTCACATCTACACTCACACATTACATGATGCTCATCATGTCACATCTACACTCACACATTACATGATGCTGGTCATGTCACATCTACACTAACACATTACATGATGTTAGTCATGTCACATCTACACTCACACATTACATGATGTTCATCATGTCACATCTACACTCACACATTACATGATGTTCATCATGTCACATCTACACTCACACCTTCTATGATGTTCGGTAACTGCACATTTGTTGATGATGCCCTCACACTGGGAATAATCATTTATCATGATAAAACCAATAAGCAGACAAGTGCAGATAAATGTACATGTCATTAGTATTTTGAAAGAGCTGTAGCCTTTTTTCTGTGTCAAAGCGACATATTTATCTCCTTCAGTGATAGTATGTGTGGTGGATTTGAATACACAACCATACATAGTGCTAAAAGTTGTTAAAATCATTTCGGCGTTTAGTTTTCGCCATCTTTTATATTTGCATGAACCCATTGATTTCCATTTTCCTTCCAAAGGAGGCAAAATACGACTCATAAATGAATATTGTCTAATAGTCATAATGATTATATGGAAGTTAATTGTGTTTTAATATAGATTGTTGTTGTTGTAAGGAGCTTGCAACAGTATATTTCAGTCATTTATAGCAACACCTGCACATAACATGTGGAGGAAGATCATGTTTGCAGAGAGGCTACTGGGTATAATAGAACCACTGACCTAATCTGAGTGGCTTATAATACTTGAAATTGATTATGTACAAAAAAAAAATTCAACAACAAGTAAACTCATACAGCCATACCTAGAGTCATAATGGATTTCCCAATATATACAAATTTCAGATCACTCTTAACCAGATTGCCACATTTACTAGCTCTTTTTCAGTTAAGGAAGTAAAAAATGTTATATTGTATGTCTATACTATAGTTGAATCCATATGAGTTACCACCTGTATTAAGCAGTCAACCTGAATTTAGCGGTCAGTTTTGATACTACCAAACTAACATTTTGTTACATGTACATGTGTATATTTAACCTTCATTGAGTGGCCACCTCTGTTAAACAACAACTTTCTATTGTTCTCTTAACCTGACCACTTAAGAAAGGTTTGATTGTACTTACAAATGTGGAGACTATGTAACCAAAATAAATGACAAGATTTTAGATTGTTTTTCTTGGTAATTACAAATTGATTGTACTCATTGTTCTCAACAACACTGCCATAAAAATATGTTCAATTCATTGCAAGCCTGTCACAGCTAAGATTGCTCTTCTAGATGATCTGTTTTTGTTCATATTCTGGTTTGCTTAAGGAATTTTTTATTAGAAACACTGTTTACACTGTTTTGAAGGAATAATTTAAATTTGAGCAAAATATAAAACACTGAACTGATTAATGGAAATTTGCATTGAACTGAATTCTGCACTTCTTTTTTACTCCAACCTTTCTTAAAATTCAGTTTACTTAAATGATTATTGAACTGTTTTTGTTATTTTCTTGCACACTTCTGGGTCAATGTCTCTTATATTTGCCTTAATTTTTCTTGAGGGTGATGACCTTTTCTTCCAATATAAAACAATTATTCTGCAGGAAAACTTAACTGCATCCTGATGGTTGAATTTGGATAGCATTAAGCAGCCACTAGTGGCACTAAGGGATGCATTAATTCTAAGGAAGTCAAACAGTTTTCGCCTAATAAATGATGTGAATTGCACCTTCTCTGTCCTGGGAAGAAAAAAGAGATGCAAATTGTTTGAAATCTTCTCACATCATGCAGACACAGAATCTAATGTTCAAAACAAATTACTGATTATGGAGTTGCATTATAATGCAAGACAGATTTTTGGGTGGGTGATGAGTATTAAAAAGGCTCCACCTTTCATGTGTTCAGTACTTTGATTCTGAACAGGTAAGTGTCAGGGATGAATAGGTGTTTGGCATCTTTCTCACGGCATCACAGATTTTTTGGCATGGAAGGAATCAGTGTGAAGGTCACAGGCCACACCCATATTTCTGAGAGAGGTTGGTGCAAAGTCCTAATACTTATGTGTTTGTACATACCTTTGTATGTGTTTAGATAGAGTTGGGAAAATAAATATGCGTTTACAGGTGAGAGCAGCAGTAATAATAGTACTTAACAATCCTGTACTGTCCCTGCTGGCTGTGAGTTTTCAGAGCATTTGCTGTGGGAGTAGGAGGTCATGGGTTTAATCCCCAACCTCGACATACCAAAGTCATAGTAAGTGGACCTTTTTTGGCACTCAGCAATACACTGAGTATTTCCAGGTCAGGTTGGCCCGGATTTGGGTCTGATATATGAAAAGTATCTATGCAGTTTGTGCTACATGTAGTGTTTTGAAACTTTACTGAAAAGAAAACGTTGGATAACAAAAAAACACTTTAAACCTCAGTTGCCATATTTATGAATTTACAATCTGACTTTAATGCACATATGACCAACCCCTTCTTTGTAAAGGGGTCATTGTTTCTGGTGAATTCATATATATTTATCAACATATTTTTTTCTTTCAGTTATTATATATATTCATATCTATAATTACTTTGCTTATTGTATTTCTGAGGGGCTTCCATGGCCGAGAGGGTAAAGTTGCTGACTTTAACACTCACTTAGCCACCCACTGAGTGGGTTCAAATCCCGGCTGGGTCATTCAGATTTTCATGTGAGGAAGCCTTCCAGTTGGCTTGCAGTAGGTCAGTGGTTCTACCTGGATCCCTCCCTGCATTCGTGGTCTTTCTCCACTTTCTCCATTAGCTGGACATTGCTATATGATTGAAATACTGTCGAAGTGACTGTAAACTCAAATAATCAAGTCAAGTCTTATTGTATTTCTGCATAGTAGTAAATACATGTAGTACATACTAGTGGTTATATACATCAATGCAACTTGACAGTTACAACCTGATCAGCCTGGAAGTAACTGGATCGACATTCCTGATGTAATAAAAGAAAAGGAAATTCTAATCACTCAAAATAGAACAGAAAACAACAACTAAAGTTACAACCCAAGATGATTGATGCTCTTGTAATAAATTGAATCTTGACATTGATTATACATAAAAGATTTATAACTTGAAAAAAACAACAAAAAAACAATTTGAATAATCATTGGTTTTCTAAATTTAGACATTTTCTCTCAATTTCACAATTTTTTGATAGAGCTATCTCATGATAGATGCTCTTTGATTGTAACATGCAACATCAGGGTAAAAGAGAAACCAATTGCTATCATTAATACACAAGTAGGAAATTACAAAGCCAGAAATATCTGGACAAATTGTCAGGTTTCTGTAGTTACAGATGATTACAAACAATTTTCGGAGTAAAATTCAACAACGCATGGCCATAAAAATTAGGTATAAGCATGCAAAGTAGCAATTTTCTTTCATGGGCGCATTTCTAAATTGTGTGATAGTTAGGGTTTGTTGCTGGGAGTGCCACCTAGTAATTTACATAGATTATATGAAGGTTTAAGATCTTTGCTGTGTTTCTGTTTCCTTTTGTAATAAGTATAGAAATCACCAGCCTGGCTTTTTGGAATAAAATTTAAGGATGGTTTCAGGATATAAGGATGATATGGAAAATGATGACAACACTCTTAACTGGCTGGTATTTGCCAGTTGAAGCAAGGGTTTCAGGGACAGCAGCTCCGAGCCCCGGATATAAAACATAAAAAAATAAATTAAAAAATCAGGAGATATTCTATAAAAGGCTGCGAAGATATTCTATAAAAAGGCTGCAGCACCTAAAACCTACTTGCGAACATATTGTTTTATGTGATTGTATATTCCAAAACAAAAAGAAAAGAAAATCAAGAAATATCTTCTATATCTTTGATCTTGAGGAGATCACCTTGTGTGTTCAGGTCTTCTACGGGATGATTAAATGGTATCATTTGCATGTTGCAGTCGCATCCTTGCATTACAAGTAATAACTAATGTTGAAGCCTCAGGACTGGTTCAGATGTGCGCGCATATTGAAATCAGATTATTTCTGGATTGGGTTTTAGACTTCCGATGTGTCTCCCCTCGTGTTCTAAGATTTATAAGAAGCAAAATTACATTTGCATAAAAAAATATTAAGAGATTACACTCGAAAGATTTTGAGCAGATATCTTGGAAGAAATTAGAGAAATTTTAATTGGTCTTTACAGAATGTTGGAAATGATCAATCAGATGGCTTGCCAATTTTAATTGACCTAGATGGGCTAGGGAGAAAGTATGGTACGTCTTAGCTGTGAGACTGCTTACTTCCTAGGGATTCAATTTTCTGACAAGATATATGGATGTGATTTATTGAATAAATGGAAAGATGTACTCTGAATTACATACAAGGGACAAGAAATAGACTGTAAAATCATGGAAATGTAGTAATGTAGGATAAGTAGGCTGTATATTATTTGATGTTGATGTAATGAATGGACACCACTTGCATGAAACCAAGGTAATAAAGATGGGTGTGGGTTGAAAATAAGGAAATTTGATGTTTCTTTTTTCTTTTTTTTTTTTCGGCTTAAATCTGACCTAAAGATTCAGGCAAACTGTTGTGACATCAGTCTTTTCTGGCATTGATCTGTTAGTATTTTCTTCAAATGTTCACCCAAAATTTAATTTTACGCTTTACATAAAAAAGAATATAGAAATATGGTGGCTACATAATGTAGGGACTGTTTGTTGTTGTTTTTTTCCGAAAGAAAATCTTTGAAAATCTTCCTTTCTAGAATAGTACAAGCACCAAAAAAATGCAGACACCTGGATGGCTGCAAGTGCATGGCAAGCACTTGTGTTTCTGACCATTCCTCTGGAGTAGCATTGTAGACAAAATTTCATGGTTTGGTATTGGAATTGGCTTCTTTCAATATGGACTTTTCCTAGGGCATTACTGAAGTCAGTGAAACACATTATCAACCTTACACAAGACATGGACCTGATAATATCCTGCCACATATTTTTATAGCCAGTGGTGCCACTGTGGATAATGTAAAATCCTTCTAAATTAGAACTTCGATATGAAGGGTCCCCCAATTACGTTGCCTGATGATTTTAGGCCTAGATTCTACATTTTCTATTCTTATTTCATTACGGCTAAATCTGAATGATCGCCAAGAGTCTTCTTCATGCTGGGACCTTGGGACGAAAGTGTTTAATCTTGTGAAAACTGCAGGGCAGAATTATTCTCAAATCAGTTTTCCCATTAAGTCCAACACCAGCACATTATGAACACCTCATTCCATCCAGTACATTTAATGTTGGCCACCAGAAAATGAACTTGAGAGAGATATTTGTGAGCACGTTTCAGTATCTCCGAAGCCATATTGGAGGTCCTGGGAAGCCAGGCAAATCGAGAGAATGACTTCTCCCAAGGCTGATCACAGAAGACTTGAGATCTACACAGTATTGTTCCAAAATCAGTTTAATGTAAAGACTTTGTTCATTTTATAGCGATTGGAAAGAAAGCGACATCACTTTTAAAAGCCTTTCATTTCGCACTGATGAGGTTAGTATGGTTCTTGACGAGGGAGGTAACTGAAACAGCCAGAGGATCTGCCATCTCTTTTCCATACTGTGTCAGACCCAGGCTTTGGATCAAACCAAGGTTGCAGGTGTGAAAAATAAGAGCATTCTCCTCTTCTGTCCCTTAACCCTCACCATGCTGAATTCTCAATTAGAAACCCACACTCAGTTGTAGATGCACTGTAGTAATTTCCCTGTCGGTCAGTCATTGAATCAGTCTGTCACACTTGCTTCTGTTTGATCTGTAACTCAAATGGATTTTATTGGATCTTCACCAAACTTGCTGAGAATGTTTGTAGGTATAAAATCTTGGCCATGTTTGATAACCAGCCAAATCCCTAAAAGTATTTCAGAGCTATGGCCCTTGGATTAGTCAAAATTTAGCATTTTATGAAGGTATAAAATCTACGTCAAGTTCAATAAATAACAAAATTGTCCTAAGCACTTGAGAGTTATTTCCCCTGAAATAGCTAAAATTGCCTGTTTAGGTGTCACTTATTGCCACTGGTACTTTGTCCATCCAAAATCCTAATTCTTTATTTAACTTTCAGTAATTAATGCACTTTCTAGAAAAAATACTTTATTAACAATTTAAAAATTTATTATTAAAATAAATAAATATTATTAGATAATTAAGAACACTTCCCATATTTTCATTTTACAAAGTATGTTTAGTATAGTCCATGTGCATGGAGGTCATGTCCTAATAGTGTGGTCCTACATCATTGTAAGGGTTAATCAATATCAGTTTGTTCTTTTTCTTGATTAGGGTTTTCAAGATCTTTTCTTAACAAAATTAAACCTATCATTTTTATTAAAGTTAAAACAAATCCAAATAAGTCTTTTATATAGAAGTTGTGGTATTGGTTTATACAAAGCAAAAGTTTGACCTTGACTTGAATTGTGTTGTAACAAGATACCAGTCACATTAGCATTCCCACCCTTTGTTTCTAACTTCAAACAGTGGCGCACAAATGCATGGATCATCATGTACACCGGATTATTTTCCATATGAAACTAGTTATTCAACTGATGGTCAGTCAGCCGAAATGATTTTCTGAGAATTCCTTTGCATTGTTTTCATAATAAATCAGGAAGACCGGTGAAGCGGCAGTGACAAATTCCAGATACCAGAGTTTTAGTATGTCAGGATATATTGTGTTCAATGAGAAATCTAAGCCTGATTTATATCAGATTCTCAATCCTTTACCTCTCAGAGGCATGTTTTGACACCTTGGCAAGGAGATCAAGAGGAAACCCAGGCCATGAAAGGAGCAGCTGTCTTATCTGTGATCTGTGAGGGCCTCCTGTGTTTGTTGTTGTTGTTGTATTGGAGTTTACCAACGCTGCGATAGTATTTCAATCATATAGCGACGTCCAGCTAATTACAGGTGGAGGAAGACCCCGAGTACACAGGTATCCGGGTAGAACCACCGACCTACCGCAAGCCAGCTGGAAGGCTTCCTCACATGAAAAATCTGAAGTCCCTACCGAGATTCCAACCCTCCTGTGTTTGCTTATACAATATTATAGCTGAAGTTGTTTTTGTTTGTAAATTGCCTAAACAATATTGTAGTTGGAACTTTCCTTTGATTTTTTAAACAAATTGAAAGCAGTTTCTTGATTGCTTATACAATATTGTAGCTGAAAGCAGTTATTTGATTGCTTATACAAAATTGTAGCTGATTGATCGAAGCAGTTATTTGATTGCTTATACAAAATTGTAGCTGATTGATCGAAGCAGTTATTTGATTGCTTATACAATATTGTAACTGAACTCCTAAGATCAGATTCTTACCCACTGAGCATGGCAGAGAAAAATTCATCAATATTCATCAAGTCATAAAATTGTATGTAAATATACATTCATGAGGCAATGGGTTAAATAATTGACAACATTATTATCATCTATTAAAATAGAATAATGATGTATAGATTCAAATTACTTTGTTAAAGAACACCCAATGTTATACATGTATCATGAATATTAGATATCTTCCTTTACTAATTAATTACAATGTACATTACTAAATTTTTTCCATATATCACAATATTCAGTTATTTATTACTGGAGTGAGAGATCGTGGGTTCGATCCCCGGCCGCGACATAACAAAGTCGTAAAAAATGGTACTGTTATAGCTCCCTTGCTTGGCCCTCAGCATATAAGGGTAGTTGCAGGACTGGTTGGCCCGGTATCAGGATAATGTGACTGGGTGTGGTATCATGCCACATGTCTACGGCGTGATACTTCAGAGTGGCTGCACTATATCTGTCTCAAGTAGACATCGTCTCCAAATGACAGAAATACTGTTGGTGGGACATTAAACCCACAAAACAAACAAACAAGTTATTTATTATCCAGATTTTCTCACTCCCCTCAAAGAATCTTTTCCAAGACCACACACTTGCAAGAAACCCAAATTTACACAACTATAGAGTCAGTTTATCTGCCTACAATCCTACATTGTCCCAGAGGAATTTGATTTTGGCATTTCCAGACCTCATGTCTTTGGAGTCATTATCAGTGTTTTATGACTTTCTTCTCCATGTTTCTTTTTACATCAGATTTTGGCATATTACTATGATGATCTGATAACTGATAGCCCTGTTAATTTGTTTCCTGTCTAGTTATTAGACCAGTTCACCAGTTATAAAGTTATTAAAGATAGTTTCTATTTCTAGATGTGAGAACCAGTCTGTACAATTGATCTGCAGCACATTGATTCTGATGATTTTTCTTGAATGGCTGTGGCTTAGTATTGTGTTAATATGACAGGAAGCAATGGGAAGCTACATGTATAAATGTTAAATGGCTCGCTGGTTTAGTATTTATCTTAGAATTTCATATTGGTTTGGTAGTTGTATTTTGGTGAAAATATCATTTTGGGAGACAAGTTTGCCACACATGTATAGTGGGTCATGGTTCAAACTGCAAGGAAGTTAAGAGCTTCTGCCCCAGGATTGGGAAGCTGTGATCCCTGGCCATGACATAAGAAAGTCGTAAAAAATGGTATTGGTATAGCTGACTCCCTTGCTTGAAGGGTAGTTCCAGGACTGGTTTGCCTGGTGTTAGGTTAATGTGACCGGGTGTGGCATCATGCTACATGTCTATGGTGTGATTGTAACTGCTGTATGGCAGCACTATATCTGTCTGAAGTAAACATTGTCTGCAAATGAAACCCAACAATTAAACCAAACAAACAAACAAACATGGTACGGACAAGGCTGCATTGTTTTGGTGAACTGAGTGTTAGTTTTTTAAATGGAAAAAGTTTTCGTTGTAAAAGTATTGAGAAGCAAACCTTATAAATACTAAACAGCCTTCAAGATGCTTTGGTTTTACTGAGAGCTTCCTCAGGAGTTGGAGAATGGGTTGGATTGACCAGTCTGTGCATGGAATATAAGATTGCCCAAGTAGCTGCTACATGATGTACATGCAGTTGGAAGCAGTTTAAAAATTTCTATAGAGTTAAAATAACAAAATACAACCATAATTTCTCCAGCACTGTTGTGGTAGATCACCACGTTCTCTCTAAACCATCTTTTATCACTGCTGGATAGTAGATAATCGCAGTGCCTAAACGATAACCCGGAATTAGGCACAGCGAGAGATCCATGCAAAACTGGAGAGATCCATGCAAAACTGTTGGAATTACTAACTCCAAGTTAGTTAATGAAGGTCCCAAGTTCACTCTTTGCAGGGGGGCACTTCCAAATTATTGTACATATTACAGACTGTAATGAGGAATTATAGCTGACTAGATTACATCCCAGCCACACAGTTGGAATTGCATATTGTGTCTGGTAAAATGGTGTGTCTTCTTTTTTCTTTCAAATTTTTTTTTTTTTTTTTTTTTTTTATCTTCTGAGATTTTTGTTTTCCTTTTTTAAAAATAGTTATTTTGTAGGTGAATTCCACTGGGGAAGAAAAAGAAAGGTATATTAGACGCTATTGACAGTTTTATGGTAGTAGGCCACATATAGTTTTGCTGTAATGTCTGTATATAATGTAATATAAAATAAAAATTATCTACACTAACATTCATAACACTGTCTGGGCTTCTTGGAATTAAAAAAAAAGAAAGAAAAAAAGACAAGCTGGAATCGATTTCTGTGATTAAAGAGATGCCACCTCATTGCTGCTCGGTGTCGTGCCTGAAATTGGAATGAATCCAGAATCACAGAAATTTCTCTGAAGTAGTTGGACACAGTTCTGGCATGTTTAATTCTATCAAAAATGAAAAAAAGTGGTGCACAATATGTATGATTTAATTAGGTGGTCTGTGTATCCAATAAGCTATAACAATATATATGGGAAAGGGGCCCTGAAATGAATTGGTCCAAAAAGTGAGTTGGTCCTGATATGGAGGGTGGTCCTAATAGTGTGGTCCTAATATTGAGGTCCTAATAGCGAGTTGGTGTTAATATGAAGTTTAATTATTGCATTTTTGTGTGCTCGTTTTTTCTTTGTTTTTTTTTTTCAGAAAATGAAAATAAGATTTATTACATAAGGAACAAAAAATCTGAAAAAGCCTTTGACAAACACTAAAGAGTTTCAGGGTAATTTAAAGACTTATTATGCAGAGATTGCTGTCAGCATGCAACACTCAGTTTAGGTATTGAATATGCGATAAGTATTAAAAATGAGCCTCTCATTCTTAGTCCCAGCGACACATCATATCTCTTCATTATAACGCTTGGCGTAAGTATTGAAAAAGTGTCAAGAGTGAACAATAGATATCCTGAAACAATAGACTCTGCTGGCATTTATTGTGTTCCGGGGAGTCGCAAGCTAATCAGGGCGTTATTAATTGTCACATAACGCATGATTGGAATGTCAGACTGGTCATGCTGCAGAACATCATGTGCTCCATGCCATACCAGTCCTTTACCATATATTTCTAACAATGGCTTCCACCGTGTCTCTGGTACATCTTTTCATTTGGACTATGAAGTCCATTAGTTTTAGAATTTGCGTTTTTGAATACCACTTAGTTATTCCATAAATCATCATCAGGACTGATTCTTTATACCTGAGAAGTGAAGCATCATCAGATGAGAACAAAAATGTCATGTTGATGTCATGTTTATAACAAATATGTTATTGATTTTATGATTAGAACCAAGATGTCATTTTGATTTTATGTTAAGAACCAAGAGCACATGTTGATATGTTTATAACCATGGTGTCATGTTGATATCATGTATGTTAAGAACTGAGATGTATGTTGTTCATATCATGCTCATAACCAAGATTTCATGTTAAGAACCGAGATGTATGATGTTCATATCATGCTCATAACCAAGATTTCATGTTAAGAACCGAGATGTATGTTGTTCATATCATGCTCATAACCAAGATTTCATGTTAAGAACCGAGATGTATGTTGTTCATATCATGCTCATAACCAAGATTTCATGTTAAGAACCAAGATGTATGTTGTTCATATCATGCTCATAACCAAGATTTCATGTTAAGAACCAAGATGTCTTTTAGATTGTTTATTAGGAGCTTGAAGATTAATGCGTATTGATATCATGTTCATAACCAAGACTTCATGATTGTTTAGAACAAAGTTATGTCATGTTGATATCAGGATTTAAAGTATCAAGATGTATAATGTTGAAAAGAACTGAAACGTCATGTAGACATCATCCGATTTTAAGAACGAAGATGTCATGCTGATGTCTTGTTTAGAAGAAAGATGTCATTCAACTTGATATATCATGTTTAGAACCAGGATTTCATGTATTTATTTTTGTATTTTCAGGTGTGTGTCTAGAAGCAATCGGGGAGGCTAAAGTGGAATGGATGACCTCAAGTGACATCCAGGCTCAGATGAGGAGGTATTCAACTACACAACTGTCCTGCCTATCAAAGGTACACTTTTTCATTTCATTGGAGATAATGGCGAAAATATCACGTAGTCCTCGAACCCTTTGGATATACAATATTTTATACTGTGCTAGATTACAGAGAAAAATCACAGTTTACCTCATATATCGATAGATGCGTTTTTGATGCCTTTCAGGAGCTGTCTGTTGAGGGTCTTTTTCTGTTACTCATACAATATTGAACTTAATATTGTGTACATCTGCAGATCAAAGAAACTTTCATTGTTTCATATACCATTTTTTAAAGTATATTATTCTTCATTCAGTTTTAAATGTGTACATGAATATTCAAGAGGTAAAGGGTGAAAGGTTATTTTCAGGTTTTACAGTGTATCTTCTCATTTAATGGTTACTGATTTATGTAATGATACACAAACTGCGTGTTAACATCCTAGAATTCATTGAATCTCGTTGTCTATGAGTCCTTGGTTGCTTAATTAGGTCATTGTTTTATGACCCTGTTACTTAGTGTCTGCAATATAGTGTTACCCTTGTCACTTTAAACTCAAATCTAGTTGAAGTTAATGATAGCTGAGATGAGACTTATTTGATTATTTTCCTCTTGGAAGCCATAATGCTGACACAATTCCATTATCTCTGTCAAATTATGCTTTGATATAATGCTCTTAATGAAATCATGTGGTTGTTGTCGGCAAAATTATGTTTCTCATCTAATGAAGACAAAGTGGTCTTCTCAGGGCTTGATGACAAGACTTGCAGAAAACAGTCATGCTCACATCAGCCTGTAATAAATTGATTTCTTAATCATTAAAATTTTATTGTTCAATTTATGAATTCTTGTTCCTTTTCATACAAGTTTTATGCCAGGTTGTCTTGAATGTCAGTTTCCATCAGATCATGGTTCTAGCGTGGTAATCGATTGATCGTCAGGTGCATTTATTTTTACTATGTTTAATTTGTATAGGTCATGTTTACATGTTAAGTTGTCCTTAACCAATTACTATCATAAATAACCAATTGCCATGTCAACTGCATAAAAATCTGTTGTTCTTCAGTAAAATTTAAAATTTTGATTGTCAGAGATCCCCCTTGACCCTCAGCAAAATCTGTTGTTTTTCCAAAAAACATTTGTTTTAGGATTTATGAAAGAAATCCCTGTTACCATCTTCTTTCTGACGGAGATAATTGTGTGAAAGCATTTAGTTAAAAAGAATTAAAATGAAAGTATAAGAAAATTGCTGACCAGAGAAATTGAACTTAGAACCGAAGCACTCAACAAGCAGCTTTTTACAGTTAGCTCTGTCTTGTCTGAATTCCCAGTTATACACAACTAGGACTGCCTTGGTTGTCATTACATTCTTTGACTTCATGCACAAACTGACAACGGGTTAATCAGCATTATAGATCTTGGAATGTCTGTATCTTCCCCAACTCCTCCTCAACAGTGCTTGAAATTTTTAAACCATTACAGGTGAAATAATCGTTCTGTTTTTACCAAGTTGTTTGGTTATTCTGAGGATGAGGATATTATTTATTATGGCGGCATAAGGAACGCTGTAGCCAAGATCAACTGGGTCTGAGGGATCATTGTATCAGCAGCTATGCATATCGATGGTTGACAGCAGCCCTTGATATATAGTGTTGCAATCTCTCATTCAATCATGAATGAAGTAGCTATTTCTAACATAGCGTTTGATATTTTTCAGTGGATAAGGACAGTAATGACGATTTGCTGCACGCTGGCTCCCATTATTTTCCATTCGAATTCACGTTGCCCCAAAAGTTGCCGTCATCGTTTAAAGGGAAACATGGCCGGTTACGCTACTACGTTCGAATGACCATTTGCACCCCTGGAGGACCAAACCATGAGCGCACCAGTAAATTTGCAGTCATTTCAAATCTAGATCTGAACAAAGAGCCTGATGCCTCAGTAAGTACAACAAATAAAATGAAACCATTATTATTATTACTTGGGGAATCTGTCTAACCTCACATTTGACCTATTTATAGATTGTGATGAAAGATAAAGCGGAATATTTGAACGATTTTCATTGGTAGATAAAAGCCTATACTTAGTGAAAAAATTTGTATATATTAGAATAATATGTGAATATATAACTTCATTTTCTACCAATACCACCGACCACACATCAGGCCATTGGTATAGTTTATCTTCATTGCCTTATTTGGTCCTGGTAGGGAAGCTGTGAGTATGTTAGGGAGAATAATATTATAAGATACAAATATATATAATTTTCAACAGTTAGCTAGAGAAGAACAACACATTTATGGCCATTAGTGTAGTATATCTTAATTACCTTTTGGTCTATGTAAGAAGAGGTGGGGTAGGGAAGCCTATATCAGAGAGAATAATATCATACAAAAAATTTATCTTTGTTTTCTACAGTTACCTGTGGAAAATGACACTTTTGAGGCCATCGGTTCATGGTGTTGTGTATCAGGAACAGTAACGGCCACGCTCAAGTTGGAGAAGAAAGGTTTCGCAATCAAGGAGGCCATTCCAGTATGGGCAGAAATAAAAAATCTCAGTACTCGTAGAATATGTTCTACACAGGTGTCATTGATACAGGTGAGTGTATGCAGATAACATGTGTGAGGGTTGACCGCGAAATAATTCTTGTGCATAAAGAGATAGGAGGAGGCCAGGTACAGTTTGTGATCAGCCCTTGATGTAGATCTTTCCACATTGCAGCAGACATCAAAAAATCTTTTTGGAACCGGGCAGTCTGAAAATCCATTTTTCACTTACATCCTTCTTTGATTAATCAAACGTAGTCGAATTTTTTGTCAGTAGGGATGTATGTTTGCCGATCCTGAATAATTAAATGACAATTTCAGAGGAGGTTGCCACAGTTAATTCTGTGTTTGCTGTCCCCTTTCCCTGTACTTTAAGTCAATTGACTGGTCAGTATAGAGTAAAGGTGTGGTACTCAGCCATAATTAATATGATTAGTACATCACTTTTAATATCATGAACAGCCACCTACCTGTATTAAACCTCCATTCTATTTTAAACAGCAAGCTTTGATATTTTGTAGGAGAAAAAAAAAGAATTTTGATAACCTGGATTTTCAACTTCTTTGTCCAGACCATATTTTTATCATATATTGAGATATTTAAAAATAATGTGGTACAAATATTCTAACAAAAGACTGATTTTTACATGTCTTGAAATTTTTTATGATATATGAGACCTCTCTTTAACAATCACTGTGCAGTCACTTTCTATTGCTCTTTTAAATTGGCCTTTGAATGCAAAATAAATATTGTCAAATCTTTGCAAAGTCATAATATAATTTCTGGACTCTGATTCACCAATTTCTTGAGTCTATATTTTACGTATGCTCTAACATTAACTCTCCTTAAATATAAAAAAAAGGGGGAAAAAAGGCTTATTTCAGAATAATTGAGTTAACAAAACACTGTGTAATGCAGTAATTATATCCTTCATATACTAAGAAATATAGAGTCCAGTCACTGTAATGTGTTTATAATTATCTCGTTCAAAATGTGCACATTTTGAGTCTGACCTAAAATAAAGTCTCGAGAGATTGATTAATCTGAGGACCAAGATCATCAAATACAACAATGAACCTACAAAGTCATGTAGGTATGTGAAATCCTCCTCTTGGACTTGTCAAACTGTGGCATAAATATTTTGTAATAAGTTTTGTGACTACTAAAAGCTTCACACATGATATTTTTGGTAGGGATGTAATTAAAGGAGTGAGGTGCACGCGGTTACAATTTTGCATTATGGTCGTAGAATTTTGTAGATGTGTGCACTGAACAGAGGCTGTAACCATCATAACAGCAATTTCCTTCCGCTAACTATATTAAGCTTGAGTGGGAATTTCCCCCAAGAGGATACTGGTAGAAAGAGTTGTCATATATAGCATCAGAAATTTATACTGTCGTCAGTTTTAATTTGATTTTCACAGCAGAACGTTGGGGGCATATATTTTTCTTTCTTTTTTTTCTGTTAGAGCCCCAGCAGCTCTTGGATGAATTGTGATATTTTTAAGTTATAAATAAAAAAAACAGTACTTAGATGCATGGGAAAGTTTTCTTCACTCTTAGAGAGAGAACATATGATGTTATCAGTAAATGTCAACGCACAATGTAGATGTTATACCTAAATTGTAGGTTGAATTCGATAGCAACTAAATTACAGATACATTTGTAAATGAGGGAGAAATACAGTGCTCAACCCTGACAGTCTGTTATATAAAATCATGAATGTTAATAAAATATAGCTCAAACCTTGAATCCCAATTCTTTCATCTGTTTATTGCTGTTAGATGTTGTAGTAAATTACTTAATGTGGACAAAAAAAGAAGGTATAGCTCATTTGTTTTGTGCTCAGCATATAAAGGTAGTTCCAGGACTGGTTGGCCCAGTGTCAGGATAATGTGACTGGGTGTGGTTATAATCATGCTACCTCGATGTCTATGGAGCGATACTGCAGTGTGGGGGCACTTTATCTGTCTCAAGTACACATAGTCTCCAAATCACTGAAATACTGTTGGTTGGACGTAAAACCCAACAAAACAAACAATAAAAAAGGCAGAATCTGTCTTATACACCCGTTATAATGTGTCTTTTCTGTTGTTATAAAATGAATTAAATTCAGACTATCAGTAATATAATTTCTTAAGGTAGAAAAATAATGTAATTTACTTTTAAGGCTTGATAAGAAATGTTAGTAAATATCTACAGAGATGGAAAGTGGCAGCCCATTTGGGGAATTATGCCAAATTTTACTGTCATTTTTAATAACTTTCCCTGAAATTATGCTTTCCTTCAACAAAGAATTTTCTCACAGTTCTGCAACTTCACATGGTCCCGCTGCACTGTGATAAGTATGCTCTGTCATTTTGTTGAATGGGGGACTTTTGTTTTAGTTGCACAAAAGTAATTTATACATTTCTTGTGTTATTTTTTGAGTCCCAATTCATATTCTCACAGTCACATCCTTAAGTCTTCATTAACTCTTAAAAATCTTACAGGGACTTAAAAATTAGTCATTTTGCCCTCCACATTTTTCAAATCCCTTGGATGGGGGTATTAATCACATTTAGTGATAGCAATAGTTTTTTTTATAAAATATTTTCAGTTCTTTTATTTCAAAGATATTATTCTGCACTTAGAATGCCTATATAATCAAATTATGCAAATTATGTTATACATATGGGATAATCATTCAAAAACCTACAGAAAATATTATCTCCTGAACTTCCGCTGCTTCCGTCTAAATTTATTTCCCAGAAATGTTCCGAAAATGCAGGCTCCAGAAATGATTGCAGCTAATCATGAAAAATGCAGGGTAATGAGACTGCTAGGATTCCCTTTTTTAGTTAATTTAAAAAAAATATGAGAAAACGCATAATGGAGCAACATTAAAAAATCATTACGAGAATGAAATTTAACTTCCAGCATGCTGTAACAACATGGGAATTGCCAATTTTACAAGTGTGTGTTTTTTATTTTGTTGTGGTTATTTTTTATTATTTGGTTTCCTTAAATTCTTGCATTTCAGTTACAATTTTGATGCTGTTTACAGTTGCCTGTAACTAAAACAGCTATTTTAATTTTGTATTGATTTTCATATAAAACTGGGTAGTAAAAAATGTATCCCCTATTTTATTTTTAAGTATGGGGTCACTAATCAAATATCACTTTCAATGGTCTGAAATCAAAAAGTTTGGTTATTATGTCTGATTTAAGAATAAACATTAGGGTAACTGTGAGATTCCTAGGAATAATGGTTTCAATATGAACCTTTTTTCTCATATACCTGACCTTTTACCTCATACCTCCCTCTCTACCTCATATATCTCACCCATAACCCATATATAATTACCTCTACCCCTTATACCTCACCTTTCACTGTTTACCCATGTACCTTACTCTTTACCCCATATACTGTACCTCACCCTTTACCTGATATACCTCACTATCCTGTACCTCGTATACATGTTTTGATGTCTTGGCAAACAGAGATGACCC
>CM037779.1:26848542-26898542 GCA_021229015.1 Solen grandis | reverse complement strand
GCTCGTCGGAAAAATTGCATTCGTCTTGAATAGTGCTTCCGTCGTGAAATTTTGTAGTCGTATATATATATTCATATTAATATAATGTGAACTTGCAATCTTATATATAATCATAACCATCAAAGGCAACGCACGAATGATTGCCTGATTCAATGATTGGTGCAAAATCAATACATCATAGATGATTTATATACACTGCATATATCAATAATGCAAAAGCCTCAAGATCTAACTCCGGTCTACATATTCTGACAGATATCGTTTTATTTTATCTAAAGCAATGCCGATAATGTAGATAAGTTTCTGTACAATTCAAACCAATATTACTATCAAATTCAGTCTAATTGTTGTTTTATATTGAACAAGTAATTTTGTGGTTTGATACTGACCAGTAGGTATGTTGTTTGATACTGACCAGCAGGTATGCTGATTGATACTGACCAGTAGGTATTCTGATTGATACTGACCAGTACGTATGCTGATTGATACTGGACCAGCAGGTTTGTTGTTTGATACTGACCAGTAGGTATGTTGTTTGATACTGACAAGTAGGTATGTTTTTTGATACTGACCAGTAGGTATGCCGTTTGATACTGACCAGTAGGTATGTTGTTTGATTCTGACCAGCAGGTATGCTGATTAATACTGACCAGTAGGACTGACCAGTGGGTATGTTGTTGTTTGATACTGGACCAGCAGGTTTGTTGTTTGATACTGACCAGTAGGTATGTTGTTTGATACTGACCAGTAGGTATGTTTTTTGACGGGGGGTATGTTGTTGTTGTTTGATACTGGACCAGCAGGTTTGTTGTCTGATACTGACCAGTAGGTTTGTTGTTTGATACTGACCGGTATTTATGCTGTTTGATATTGGACCTGTAGTAGAGTTGTTTAGTATCGGAACAGTAGGTGAAGTGATTGATTGAAACATTAAAGGGCTATAAGTCTTCTATTTTGGCTTTTTACGGATCATTATGTATAAAGCAATGCGTTCACGCCTGTTGATATAATTGGTATTCAATGCATACAAGTACATGTATTTCATTCTAAGCTAACATTGTTTTGCTATTATCACGTCGACAAGAAATGTCATTTGGCCTTTTCGTGATGTAAATACCAGATATTATTTTATTTTCTCTCTCATATGTAAGACGTTTTAATTATGATAAAGTAATATTAAGTTATGACCTACATATAACTAGTACTTAAAAGTTATATATTTGATGTAAATAGCTTACACTTTATCAGATAATGATGTATAGAGCGATGGTGTCGGTATAGACTTATAGTGACACATGTGACACATGCCCTCCTCTTTTATGTCAAATGTTATTTTGATGCAAGATTTACCATACACGTTTTGTTCATTCATTGTAGTTATTTCTTCTGGAATTTTAGAAGAAACTTTTAAAAAATCTGAACTGTAACTAAGTGTTCTAGCCATGTATTTGCGCTCATTTGCGCCTGGTTACCCTTTTTTTCTGTAGAAATGATATCTATTGTTTTCATTTCATTTTTGCTTATAATGAAATAAATGCTTATTGTAATGCACCTGTTGCTTGTTTATATATTTCATATAAAGTTAAAACACTACATAAATTACTTGTTAATAATGTTAGACTGATATATAAGATCAAAAGACTTTTCACGAAAAAAAAAAAAACAACAACAAAAAAAGAAACAAAAAAAAAAAAACGAATTTACTTATTGCTAACCTCTTCAAAACAGATCGGCCTTTCAATATTTTTTTAAGTTGACATCAGGTAAAATGCTACAAAAACTTACTTTTCGTTATAAATCTGCAATAACTGATATAAGTTAAAGGCTTATGTAATTACATTATTTCAAATTAAAATTTGGGGGAAAATTAATAGATTTTTCGTTGTATTTCTGTATGCAGTTACATGTGTATTTTCAACGGTTTCGGGGTTTAGGCGGTTCAACCTAATCTCAACTTTACATGATCTTTATTGTTCACTTATGAAAATCATCAAATTATGTATATCGGTATGACATACACCTTTCTATTTATTGTAAACGTTGTTTTTGTCAGATTAAAAGTTTAAAAGTTTGCTGGGAATGTTGAAATCGTAGGGAAAGTTATTTTCGTCTAGAATGTTATACTCGCGAGGACAGTATTTGTCGAGACATTTAAGCTCACCTGAAATATACAATTTTCATGATAAATAAAATTTTCCTGATGTTTAATATTTTCTAAACGAATTCAGTTATACCGGCGAATACAAAAATTCCCCCCAAAAAAGAAAAAAAAATCTCAATAAAATTTTCACGACCAATACTATATTCCCGACGGAAGAAAACTTCCCAACGAGTTCAATTTTCCCGACGAGCACAGATTAGCCGACGACGAGTACATATTTACAAAGATCGATTTTCCAACGATTACAAATTCCAGACGACGAAAACAACATTCCGACTATTCCAATTTTCACGAATAATACAATTTTAAAAGCGAAAATAAAAACTCCCGATAGAGAAATTGGACATTTCTTGACTAGTACAATTGTCCCCACACGCACACACACAGACACACACACACACACACACCCCATCATCATCATCATCATCATCATCAATTTGTATTCAAAAGGTCAGACAGAAAAATAATGAAATTTGAGATCCATCTCAAAATATTCGAATTCGACTGGTCAAGAAACGATATTCCATACAAATCGTTCATTGTCGAGCTGAGACCTGGGACCAAGCTTAACCACTTCTATGTGTTGAAATAATTGGCTGAGCTACGATCTACGATCCATCTCAACCATTCCATGAACATTTTCAATGATCGAGTTACGATCTACGATCCAGATCAAACATTTATTTTGGTTTATTTCAATGGTTGAGCTACGATCTACGATCCAGCTCAACCATTTATATTGGTTTATTTCGATGGTTGAGCTACGATCTACGACCCAGCTCAACCATTCCATGAACATTGTTATGGTCGAGCTCCGATCTACGATCCAGGTCAACCGTTTATAGTGGTTTATTTCGATGGTTGAGCTACGATCTACAACCCAGCTCAACCATTCCATTCATATTTTCAATGGTCGAGCTACGATCTACGATCCAAGTCAACCATTTATATTGGTTTATTTCAATGATTGATCTACGATCTACGATCTAGCTCAACCATTTATTTTGGTTTATTTGAATGGTTGAGCTACGATCTACGATCCAGGTCAACCATTTATTTTGGTTTATTTGAATGGTTGAGCTACGATCTACGACCCAGGTCAACCATTTTTTTTATTTTTTTTGAATGGTTGATCTACGATCTACGACCCAGCTCGACCATTCTATGAAATTTACCCAGGTCAACCATTTATTTTGGTTTATTTGAATGGATAAGCTACGATCTACGACCCAGCTAAACCATTTATTTTGGTTTATTTGAATGGTTGAGCTACGATCTACGACCCAGCTCAACCATTTATTTTGGTTTATTTGAATGGTTGAGCTACGATCTACGACCAAGGTCAACCATTTATTTTGGTTTATTTGAATGGTTGAGCTACGATCTACGACCCAGGTCGACAAAGAAAATTAGTTATAGCGTTGATTTACGATCTACGATCTACGCGCTAACTTCACACACCTGCATAATTATCTCTATCGAAACGATTCCCCCAAATCCCCTGTAAATCCTTTTCTTAGCGAATTATTTTCAGCAACAACAACATAATGAAATACATGGACTGATAAAAATGAGGATTTATAATTCAAGTATACTTTTATTTATACTGATATACTTAACATGGATCAGGCACAGATATTACACCTACGTTTGTTGTGTTGGCATTTACATGGATTGTTGGATAAATTACCTTTAATGCAAATCCATCAGCATTCTCTATGATTACTAACAAATGAACTGAAACAATTATTAATCATTGAGTTCATAATAATTATTTCAAATTGGTATATATTTACCTGTAGAACTACAGGCTTGATGTCACAACTTTCTAGAATTCGTGTAGTTTGCTGACTGTTGAAGTTCGACAGACCAATATACTTTGTAAGACCAGCCTTTTGACAGTCTTCCAATGCCTTTACATAAAGCATTCAATATCATTCCAGTTGGGTGAGCATATTCTAAGTGATAAATCACACACACAGTTTTGGAGAATTTTATATTTGAATAGAGTAACACACACACACACACACACACACACACACACACACGTTATAACGCGAAATGGCAGACTCGCACAACCCCACTAGTCGATAATGTTTTTACAAATGATGAAGTAGTAAATGAGATCAATAAGGGGAATGTTTACTTTTTGTTTTTGTTTTTATAAATGTATCAGTAAATGAAACGAAGTGCCCAAGCCTGTTATAGCGAGTGGCAAAACTTGTTGAAGTGGTATTTGAAAAGCGAAAGTGTGTCGTCACCTTAGCGCAAAAAGGAATGTAACTGACATTTTTTAAAATTTTACAGGAGACAGTAACATTTAAATGCTTAAGATTATATTTATTCATTTAAGAATATAAAGTAATAAGACATTCATTCCACTTACACGACTTTTTGCGGGAAATTTTTTTAAACGCTAAAAGTGATGTTAGTGCACTAACCAAAAGTTTTGAACTAACTTTGTAACTGCTGTTCAGGTAACTGCATTTCAAAAACATTTTAAAACGGTTAATAAGGAAATATCATAACTGTGTTACAAAATCGCAGATCTGGAAGTGCATTTGACACATCAAAAATATGAATGGATGAAAAATAAGTGCAGTTACAACATGTTTCTTGCACCAAATGATTCTGAACTTATCTTTAAAACTTTGGTGCAAGAAACACACACACACACACACACACACCATAGTTTTTTCACCAACAAATTTTAAGCTGCAATTACGTGTATCATTTTTTGCAATACAGTCATTTTTTTTATCAGAATTCAGCTTCGAAACTTTAATGACTAATAAAACTTAATATTTCTAACCTAAATATAACAAAAAGTGATTTTTTAAAAAGAATGTCAGTTACATCACTTTTTGTGCAAAGGTGTCAGTGTTTAGGATTGTAGTTGGGGACAAAAGATTTTAGCTTCTAGCACCTTTACCGTTCTTGTTTATACATAGTAATATTATATTAAGTTATCTATATTTGCGTTAATATCAATTAATACAAAAACACGATATATATACATATGATGTACAAGTAACATTTGCTTAATAATGCTTTGACAGAGACAAACAATATAGACTTCAGTCGATATGGTGCATAACGTTTCATATTTGGTTTTTATAGCTACAAAGGTGTCTCTGAAAACGATCAATTTCATTTGTTGTAATAAAATGAAAAAAAAACCAATAACCTCCCATATTTCCTCCAATGAGTATGGTCAGACAAGTAGATTATCATCCTTGTCTACTGGAAACAGTGGCTCGTAGTCAATACCTTCCCCCTAAAATAGTACGATAAATGCATATAAATATAGGAGTGGCTTTAGAATTTAATTTTCTGACCACTGGCCCCTAACATTCACGAATTTTGTTAACACTAAAAATATTGACGTTCATTTACACACTTTTCTACACAAAATCTATATAACTACTGCAATATATATCAAGGGGAATGATTATTGATTAAGCATTTTATTTTTACTAATCTCATGAAATACGTAATAACAAAACACGTTCCTGAAACCGACCTATTTTTATTAAATGTTTTCTATTTCAAATGTTTATTGATAAATATATATTTACTGCGAAAATATACAAAGAATTCAAAATTACCCAACTTGACTACTTTTAACTCTAACTCTGTAGCTGGAGGTTCGTCGGTTTATAAAGAAGAGATCAAAAGAATAAATGAAGTAATGCACAATGTAGCTCTAATGCTGCACTATCTTCCTGTAGTACGTCGCTATAAAGCCGTGGTCACATCTTATGGTCACACATGCAGTAGATCGTAGTTTTGGATGACCGTGATTGACCTTAGTTATACGTAGTTAGATATACTTCTACTGAGTTCATCGTAGTTACATATGTTACAGTAGTTTGAACTTTAAAAAATCCATGGTTTGGGTCGAAGTCAGCTCAAATATTAAAAAATAACTCAAAATCTGCATAGTGACCTGACCATAAAGGCGTATTTCACAATAGCGCCATTTTTACAATATAGACAAAGATTGAAAATCAAAACTAGCGAACAGAATTTGTTTAAACTCATTTTCAGGGGCAGATAACTCAAAAAGTAGCCCGGAGACCCCATCTCTATCCCATAAATTTGTTTCTAGTTTGATTCTCCATAATCATGCCAAGTCTAAAAAAAATATGTTCATTAGTTTTGATTTTCCTTCTTTGTCTAAATAGTAAAATGGCGCTTTTGTGAAATACTCCCTTAATGTAACCTCCTTTCTGCCTTTTTGAAGATATGATAGAATAAAGAAAATAAAAAAAACATAGAGAAAAAAAAAGAAAATGTTATAAAGATCCACAAACGTAACGGCCGTGCCAACGACGTCCGTTTACCGTAGTTCAACGCATTTGACCCTAATTTGTCGTAGTTGTGCAAATTTTGAACGTATTTCACGAGTAGTTGAACATATATGACGGTAGTTAGACGTAGTGTGACACTAATTAATCTTAGCCAAATTGCTCCCAGTTCAACGTAGTTAGTCGTATTTGCACGTATTTCACCCTACTTTAACTTTCTTTATGGTTTTAAAAGATACTTAATAAAGTTTACAACAGAGGCATTGCGGGTAAATTACGATCAGGCACGTACTTGACCGTAAATGATGACCTGTAACACAGCCTCAAAATCATGGGTCAAAATCAAAGTTAATCATTGCCAAGAACAATGCCCCATACCTACAGACAAACCAAGAATAACTGATATATACCTGCAGGCCAATCGGCTTGTGGATTAAGAACAAATCCAAGTAAGGGGTTTGCAGTTGCTTTAAATTTTCCTTGAGTGCTCGCTCTACAGTCTTTAGATTGTGATGTGTGTCCCAAAGCTGAAATAACAACAACACAGCACAATATTGCCTGTTAGGCATATCATGATACATGTATAATGATATGGAAACTACGAAAGACCGGTGGGGACTTCATAACTTCAAACTTCACAGTTCAGACTTCTTACTTCAAACTTCATAGATAAACGTTAAATATCTTTGAAGTATGAAGTATGAAGTGTGAAATTCAGACTTCACACTTCACACATATTTGCTATGAAGTGTGAAGTCTGAAGTGTGAAGTTTGAAGTCTGAAGTATAAAGTGTAAAGTTTGAAGTTTGAAGTGTGAAGTGTGAAGTTTGAAGTATGAAGTGTGAAGTTTGGAGTGAGAAGTTTGAAGTGTGAAATCTGAAACGTGAAGTTTGAATTACGTCATCGTTACGTCACACAGTTGTTTAAGACTGGAGGCCGCAGACAAAAGCTCCCTGAAAGATTTACATTCTTACATAAAAATGGACATTTTGGTACGTATAATTTGCAATAATTCGTTCGTGTTCGGAAGTATTTCATTACTAAACTTAGTTTTGTTTTTATTTTCCTATTTGTTTTTAATGTAATTGTACCTTTCCAGTGAAAACATATGTTAAAATATTTATTTATCGTTTGAGAATGCATGGTTAAGTCGAATAGCATTATATTCTTCAAAACTATTTCTGGAAATCTTTGGATTGAATTGCAATCCGTTGTCACGGAGTAAGCGTAACCTTAATTTTTGCTTTGAACAAAAAAATGCAGGTCTTCCAGGATGGGTTTAATTTGGACTGATTTAACTTTGATTGTTATCAACTTTTTCATTATTTTCTAATAGTAAGTAAACCGTTACTTGTTTCATGAATAATTTTCCTTTCAGGGTATCTTATTCTGCATGGTCATACTTATCTGCCAAACTTCTGCTGTTTACCCTGTGCGTGAAGAGGGCGTCAACAACTTGCAACTTGATTTAATTAAATATTATTTTAATTTGGGTTACAAATACAAAGAAATTTTGGCTGCTCTTCTCTTTATTCATGGCAAAAAAATAAGTTATAGACATCTTAAAAGATTATTACAGAAATTTAATTTGTATAGAAAGGTTCTCGAATCACCGATTGACCTAATCATAGGTGCTATTTTGAAAGAACTCTCCGGGAGTGGTAGATGCATTGGTCACAAATCACTTTGGAAGCGACTAAAACGTTGTCATGGTTTACATGTCCATAGATCAACAGTGTTACGGTTGATGTGGATAGCAGACCCTGAGGGCATGGAACGCTTGCTTCGTCGTAAATATAGATGCCCCGGACCGGACTTCGTGTGGCATGTCGATGGGTACGATAAAATTAAACGTTTTGGATTTGCTATTCATGGTGCAGTTGATGGGTTTAGTAGGAAGATTCTTTGGCTTGAAGTTGGTCAAAGTAACAATGATCCAAAGATAATATCTCGGTATTTTTTACAAACTGTAAAAAGGCAAGGATGCAAGGTTCCCACGATAGTGAGAAGCGATTTGGGAACTGAAAATACTACTATTCGACAATTGCAAATATATTTCCGTTCTACTCACAATGATGATCATTCTGCAGAAAAAAGTTTAATCTTAGGAAAAAGTACATCGAATCAAAGAATAGAATCTATGTGGAGCTTGTTAAGGCGTCAATGCCTTGACTTTTGGATAACATTTTTAAAAGATCTACAAGAAACAAATGTTTACAATGACGGGGATATATTTCATAGGCAGTGTCTTATGTACTGTTTTACACCAATTATAAGATCAGAATTAGTCAAGTTTGTAAATGAGTGGAATGTACATGACATATCAGGCGATAAATCGGATGGACCAAAGGGAAAGCCAGATATAATGTATACACTTCCGCAACTGTATAACGCTGAGAACTATAGTCATGTTGTAAACGAAGACGAAGTAAACGTCTGCATGCAGATGTATTCCAAATTAGGAAACCCAGGAGGATGCCTTCCAGAATTCTACAGATTATTCCAGCTTCTTTGTCCAACTGTGCCATCATCAGCAGAGGAAGCATTTGATTTATACATTGAACTCTTAAATCGACTCTCGGTATTATTTTAATTGACTATCTACCGATGTAATTATATTCCTTCTGACCTCTTTTCCCGACCTACATGCTGAAAAGTAATCGTTGAGATGCTTTATTCTGTATTTTCTTTGCCATTTTTTTCAATACATAATGGTTCTAATCATCAATTCGACAGATATTTTCTCATTACTTTCGTGTTTATACAAATAGATTTTAGAACTTGTATAATATTTATCTGAAAGGTTCATGTTAGATGAAACACGTTGACTCTTGAATAGTTCGGGGCTATTATCAAGATTTTCTCTGATATCTTTTTCTGGTATATGAAGAAATATTTTAGATCTTATTTTGATTTCAGTTTCACGACATGGCTAATTGAAATAAAGAAGTTATTTGCATTTTTTTTCTTTAATCGGAATGCTAACAGATAGATGATAAGACAGCAATCTATGGGAAATGATTTAAATTTCAAATGTTCTCAGCTGTGAACTTACAGCTTTAAACCAGTAATGTAGGTCCAACTGCCACTTTATTCTGCAAATTAAAATTGTTCCTACAGTGTATATTAGTTGGAATACGCGCTAGACCTGTTCTATAGTTGGTCTTCAACTATCTTGGAACTGTCTTTAACTATACAGGTAATTTTAACTAGAATCAGGAATATTCAATAGGAAAAGGTTTGTCATTACCAAAGATTACAATTCAAAGCCTAGTACAATGTTAAATTTATTTGATTCATTTGCTAGTTCAACTTTACAATACAACGCTGAAGTCTGGGGTAAAAAAAAAAGTATAGAGACGTTACATTTAAAATGTTGTAAGTTAAAAGTTCAACTTGCTCAGCGTCCGTGTACGGGGAAGTGGGCAGATATCCAATATATATTGTTCGTTACATGAAAATTCGTAAGAATATATCTAACATCTCATAATAGCTCATATTGATAAAGACTTTGTATTTATACATCTCACTCTCTCCCCCCCCCCCCTCTCTAGTGACATATTGTTTTTCTCAGCCCCTCACCGCTGTGGGTTCGAATCCCGGTAGGGACTTCGGATTTTTCATGTGAGGAAGCCTTCCAGCTGGCTTGCGGTAGGTCGGTGGTTCTACCCGGGTACCTCTGTGTACTCGGGGTCTTCCTCCACCTGTAATCAGCTGGACGTCGCTATATGATTGAAATACTATCGCAGCGACGGTAAACCCCAATACAACAACCAAGCAAAAAAAGAAACTGTGCACTTGAGTTTTACTATTTGTTCCAGGTTATTCTAATAAAAACATTTACATATTTGGTACCAAAATCTGGGATATTCATTCCCCAACATGATGCAGTGTTTTCTGTCATAATCAAAGATAAACGCCGCTGTTGTTTCCATGTCAAACGCATTAGGGGTCAAAATTGAAATTCGCATTTTTTTTTCTTAAACGTCTTGATCATTTTTCTTCAGTTTCCGAAATTTCTTCAATACCGATTATGTCCACCTCTCCTATGAATCAAAGTTATGATTCTCGATCGCATCGACCTTACGTAACGTCGAATGACATAAGTTGGAACAGCATTCCATTCTTGGACAAGGGCAAGAGTAAGGTCACGAATGTTCAAAAATGCGATTATCAATTTTGACCCCTAATGCAGTTTGCAATATAAATAGTGAAGCATGGTATTTTGCAATTATTATATAATTATGTGTACCATTGCTAACAGAATGGAGGAGTATCTGGCGCTTTTGAACTAGAGAGAGAGAGCGAGAGAGAGGGGGAATGTTAGTGTATGTATGAAAGCCTGTACAAATGATCAGTGACATGATTTTGGTATTTTGTTGCAACAATGTACTATGTACACGTTGAAATGAATAAAGATCTGTTCTGTTCAGTTCTGAAGATCGACCCGAGTTATATATGTAACAATAGAAATCTCGAGAACGGGTCTAACAGTGCAGTCTATAAGAACATCAAATACCTGTCCTTGTGCACAGTAGACCTGATACAAAAGTCTCAATATGGTCGCTGATTTGTGTCCTTTGTAAATGAAGTAAGAATGAAAGCGAAAAACTTCATTTTTCCGAAGGAATTATAAATATTTCCATATCCATAATAAACAAGTACGAAAGTTTGACGGATTCGTCCCATCCTGTCTTTTATCTGTGGATGCTGTTCATATCTGAATTAAGCTTAGTTTAAAATTACTTATTTCACGTCGATCGGGAAATAAAATCTTGAAAAAATCTCTTGACGGTTCCTTGGTAGTATATATATAAAGCAAAGTTTAAAAGCGATATATTGGCAGATAACTGGAAATACTAACAAAGCCTTGTTTTATTTAATTCATGCGTGCTTATTTTTCAAGTATATTAATTTTATGATCAGTTGTTTTAGCGGACAGTAACTTTGCCAAACTTGATTTTTCTAAAATAATAAAAGTAATTGTTCCTATATCCATAATTAGCGGGGAGAATGATCAAACTACTCGTCTACCGGGACCGGCACAGTGACATGTTCGCACTAATACACTACGGTATACTACTACAACATGTGAGGAACCTTCCAGCTGGCTTGTTCTACCCAGCCGTGCGTTCAGTCACACAAAACAGGACCTAATATTCGCTCCTGTACTCCTGTTTCACCGCTGTGTAATGAACGTAAACTGGGTACCATCTAGCTAATATTAGCTTGAACGCAGCCCTGATTTTGGGCAAACTGTTTATCTTTACACTGCGCACCACTTTAAACCCGACACGTTTTAAATTCATTTACATGTATCACGATGAGCACAAGTAAAGCATAGTACTCGCATTTACCACACATCATAATTATTCAGTTATTTACAAGAATTCAAGCGTGACTATTTATTGAATAAGCGCATAGTACAGACAGTAAACTAGGATTTGTCCAAAGTATAGTCGCCTTATACAAAAATTTAACAAGTCGCCACAATGGCCTCAAATCGCTCATCTGAGTACCATCGCTCTCAAAGCAGCTGGCTAGTATATCATACTTAATATACATGTTTCTCAGGAACTTGACAGTTTTTCTTACCCATTTATAGCAATAGTATGATAAAAAAAGTGTTCAAGAGATTAAAGTGTGGTCCTGCTGATTGAAAATAGACAAAAAGAAAGGTATATAATATCATTAAATTGTTCCCTCATAGAGGCTAATTTAATATCTTTCATAGCTTACACATGAAATCTGATCTGCAGAAAGCCAAAATTGAGCCCTTACCAATTTTAATTGTAAAATTCTTATCCTCAGACCACTTAAGCAAACAGCATAAAACCTGATCAGCCTGCGAGTTACTCGCTGCAAAAAACCTGATCAGCCTGTAAGTTACTCGCAGGCTAGTGACAAATGTAATGCCGAACGAAAGAACATCTGTACCAATTTATTTTGAAATTGCGCCAGATACGTTTTGGAGAAGATGATTTTTATTGTTTTCATTTTATTTATTTCTGTTGCCATGGCAACCAGAGTTCTGAAACGATTATGTAAATTTTAGCAACGTTCGTGCACATTGGCCCAAGGATCATCCCTGCCAAGTTTTATCAAATTCTGTCCAGGGGTTTCAGAGATGTCATTTAAAGCAAATTGTTGACGACGGACGACGCACGACGGACGAATGGTGATCACAATAGCTCACATTGACCACTTCACAAAGGAGTGATAGCACCGAAGCATCCCCTTGATTTTGAAGTCTTGCCTTGTTTTGTTTTATATTGTAATGTTTATGGAAAACGTGGCGTTATATTACGTGGAGTGACAGTATCATTCCTAAATAGCCCTCTTAGGGGAACGGGTTTAAAAAAAAGACGACCATTTAACCAATGGCTGACGCCGACTGCAGTTATGGCTGTTTAATTTTTATTGGTCAGTGCATGAAGAACCAGTTGTTGAACTAAAAATCGCACACAAGGTCAAAATAATTTTAATTAAACTAGTGTTCTATATTTGAAGAGCAGACTATAAACAAATGCAAAATTAATGCAAATTGTATTAAGACCATAAATCGCCATCAATATTTTGAAAAGAATTTACAGGATGGTAACACATGTTTTATCATAACATTATCAAGTTTACGAGAATATTCATATCAAAATCTGATGGAACGTTAAAGCTTTTTGATATCGAAAGTTGAGCAAATGCAGTTTTCATACACGTTATTGGTTGAACCGAACATTGTGTCTACGACTATAACAAAAACGCGCGAAAATATACGTCATCAAATCACATGACTTTTATTCAATCTTCATACTTCACACTTCATACTTCACACTTCAGACTTCACACTTCATACTTCACACTTCAGACTTCACACTTCATACTTCACACTTCAGACTTCAGACTTCATACTTCACACTTCATATTTCACACTTGGAAGTTTGAAATGTGAAGTCCCCACCGGTCTTTCGTAGGAAACAAATATGCTGTTTAGATGTTCTAAATTTCGTTTAGAAAATATGATATAATATTAAATTGTAACGACGATATATTAGCTTGATTCGTATTTTCGAAAATATTTAGTATTCTTAATTCTAAATTTTATTGCAATAGGGCCACTACAAGTACGTATAGTACTGGGTTGAATGTATGATGTTTATTTCATATATTTTGAAATACAAAAGGCATATTGCAAAAGAAAACAAACGCGTGCAATGTCAATGAAGGGCATCATCCATTATTATTCACAAAACCTTATAATATTCCTAAATATTTAGGTGACATGAAATGTGAATCAATCAAATGAAACTCTTTGTCATTTTTACAAGGACAATCCAAATCTTTATACTTCCTTATAATTTTGAAAACAGAGCTATTCAATTGTCATATCTATTTTTTTTATCCATTCTAAGGCAAAATATATGTAATGAAATATGATATTTTAATAATAAAAAAAAACGATGTTATATCACATCAGCCCAGTTGTCCGCTAAAGTCATAAATACTATATGGGTATACTTACTTGCTTTGGATAGTTCAGGCTGATTCTTTCTTTGTCACATTAATTTGACTGGGCGTGGGATTATGATAGGTGTATATGGCATAGTATCAAATGGAGGTAGAACTATGTTTTACTGATCTAGGCAATGCCAATCATTAAAGAAATAGGGTCGATGGAAACAGAAATCTCAGAACAACAAAACTTCACAGTAGCTTGTTCATAGGCGATTGGAATAATTTCAAAAATAATTTTCAACTCTCTCTCGTAAATGATGTTGAAGTCTTTGTTTCCTGACAAATAAACTCGCCAAGTGAAGGTGAAATCTGTGAAATATAGAAAACGGTATCCCCGAAGCAGTTGCTTGCGATACCGCGTGACACGTTTCCGCAACATGGACTCTTCACCAGGACAGGGTAGCGATTTTGTAAATTCAGCCTATGCAGTTAGCGCATGCAGTTAGCGCATGCACGAAGAGTGAATGTTATAAGTCATGTGACGGCAAATGAAAATAGAATATCTAAATAAAGGTTTGATAATTCTATATATGGTTTCAATATCGTCTTTGAGTTATATGTATGAGATATGAACGATTTGCAGAAGAACAAATGGCTGGATTAAGATTAATTACAACACAATAAACATGAATATCATATACTTATCATTACGAATCTATATTTTTGTAAATAATATTTTTATTTGATATATTACAAACCTTTGACGTAATGAAGAGTTCCTCGCGAGTCACCCTGCTTGTATGACCTCGTCGATGGCCTGTCCTATGGCAGGTTGGTTGCGATAGGCCTAGGCACAGTCTACATGTCCATTTCCTGTGTCTTATTCCTTCTGTTGACGTCACTTCCCTTGAAATTATCCACAGTAAACTGTCAAATCTTAAGTAATGGGCCACAGAACCTCGCTTTTTTATTGTTTTAGTTTAATTATACTAAGCGAACTTTTATATACTCCTATTTCAAACATGCAGGAACGATCTGTTTCAAAAAAGTATAATCAAGTGAACTAGATTGTTTTAATTAGGCTAATTGTAGTATGGTGATCTTTCTATGGCCACCACTTAAAACCCCTGGACAGAGGGGTATTTACTAATCACCTTTGGATTTATGACTAATACATCAATGTGAACAGATGTAGAAACATTTCTGTAGTATTCAGGCGCATATTTCAGGAACTGTTGTATATGTGACTAGGGTTAAATTTAATTATAATCCCATGCCTTACAGTAACTGTGTAAATGGTTCAACAAATGAGTTTACAATATGTAACTTCATGCAAGAGCAATACACATGTGATGTGTACAGTGTACATGTAGTTCTATATCAGTCGTCTGCAACGGCCTCGCCGAGATCAATTATACTAGTTGGCGTGCTTAGCGCGGGCCCCATAATACTACGGGAGTGTGTATATTGCGGCTCTACTCGGATACTTGTGACAATAGTGTCACGTATGTATTTTTCTTTATTATATTTCATGTAATGCAAATATGTAATATATATATTTAGTTATATACACATGTGTGTTTTGGGTGGTGAAATGTTATAAGGCAAAATTAGCGTATTTATAAACCAGGGTTCTACAGTCTCGAAATTGATACTAATGGCACGGCTCTTCTCATTTTCCTATCACCAGTCCAAACTATGGAACAACTATTTCCTGGAGGTCGGGTACAAATCCATGTATGAAATATCGGGACCTCCGTATTCAACATGGCAATCTTTAAGTGGAAGAAAAAACTCTCATGGAGGTCCGTCACTAGTCCGTATATTAATTATAAATTAAGGGACTAGTGCTCAATATAACAGCAGCTATATTGGAGAACAATTGTTTCGTGTAGGTCTGTCACCAGTCCATACATTAACTATCGAGGTTCGAGCGGTCAGTATTACATCCAAAACATCGAGCAACTGTTTAATGGAGGTCCGGCTCCAGTCTTAATATTAACTATCGAGGGACCAGTGTTCAGTATAGCAGTCATTACATGGAACATATGTCTAATAGAGGTCCGTCTCACGTCCATATAGAAACATTGTTGAGTGTCGAGCGGTCAGTATTACAAACAATTATCGAACAACTATCTCATGGTGGTGCGTCTTCCGTCCATATATTAACTGTTGAGTGTAGAGGGGTCAGAATTACAGCTAAAATATCTGAACAACCGTCTCATGGAGGTCCGTCACCAGTTTATATATCAACTATCGAGGGACCAGTGTTCAGTATAGCAAACCTTTTTCATGGAAATCCGTCGCCAGTCGACCAGCCTCGCAGCCACGTAACAAGAGTGTTTACAAAGCAAAGAATAAGGTTTTTCATTGCATTTTAATTACACGGGTCCTATCATGTATATTTAAGAGCTTGTCAATTTATCGTTCGAGTTTATGTTGTGTGGCATTATTTGTTTTCAGTTACGACCTTACAAAACCTTACGGAAAAATCGTACTTGTTTAATATTTATTTTATCATTGATCAGCAATTTTATCTATCGGTGCAAATATTTTATAAATATTTTATACAACACCTGTAATTTTTAATTTGAGTTCAGACATCAAATATAATCTGTAGATATCACATACCCCACTGTAATTATATTTGCATCTTTATCTTTTGTATCTTCTGATCACAGCAACTGCTGTCATATCAATTCTGTAACTTAAACAGACATACACATATAATCGGATTTATGTGCGTATAAACTGTTACAGCTTTTTTAAATAAAAAATAAACATGTATTAATCATAAGTCAATTCACTACATGTTTTCAACTTTGAATATTATCTGACCAGACAGCCCGTAACACTGTCCCGACAATATTGTCTTCATAGTGTCTGTCCTTGATTTAATTTTCACGGCTGTTTTATTTTTCTTTACACAAATAAATAATAAATTAAATCCGTATATTATAAAACTAAGCATACTCATATTTTAATGTTTAAACGTTCAGATTAAGACAATTTATGTACCTGCATGTGTATTGGTTTCATATAAAATATGTAGGAAGATAACCTACTATGTGTGACATACCTGTACATTGCAACAAATAACCCCCGTGTGTTTTACGTTCATGAAGTGACACACTTTTATGCTACTATTATACAGAGAATGTCTGTCGATGCTCCACGTGTGATTCCGTTTCATAATGGAAAAGGGCGAATTCCGTGTATTGGACTCGGTACATTCACTTTCTTTGGTGAACAGGTTGGTAATTTATCTTCTTAATGAAAAACTATATCTGTTTTATCGTCCGATATATTTTTTCTTTATATGTTTCAAACACGTATAGTATAGGTCATAATTTAGAACGACGTTTTTCCATAATTTAAAAATATATCAAGGCGTTAATTATTTCTTAAAATATCATTTGGAAGTGTAAGTTATAAAGGGAATATGTTCTCCTCATACTCCCTTTCATTTATCTTCAAATAGGAAAGTTAAAAAATATCGATATGTTTGCAGGTTAGATCAGCTGTTTTGTCACCATGGGCCATTTTTCGTTTATTTTATATGTTTCGCTCTGTAACGGCTGTATTGAGAGTTTTTTTTCTGTTTTCATTGGTTATGAGTAATGTGCGAGTAGAAGTGGTAATGAATCAAAGGACCGATAGTCCTTAGACCTGTTAATTGAAAATTACTGTTATATCATCCTAAGTTATACGTTTGTGCAAGGCAATTTAAGAGATTTTGAAATCATAGACATTTAATAATTTAATGGAATAAAATCTTTCAGAACAACTACGAACTACTTTCTGAACTTTTATGCGCAGTACATACATTCAAACACTATTCGGAGTTACAAAGACAAAATATCATAAACATGTAAAAATTAATCTGGTTTCATTACTTACCAGAGAAAAATGTTGTGGAATCTGGTAGATAAATATATATTAGCTATTGGGACGGCGCCCTGTAGAAAAATGTACAGACGCGGATACGATATTCAAAGTCATTATTTTCGATTTGTAATGCTCTGTATCTTATGACCGTCAATGCAATGTCGACAATTTTTGCTTATTATATTCAGGTTGCGTCAATATTTTCTTTTAACATTTTTAAGATACGTATGTGTCGATCCAGAATCAGAATACAGCTCTAAAAGGTCACGGGCGTTATTTAAAGTTTTTTTTTTTTTTTTTTTTTTTTTTAAAGGACTGAGACCGACGTCACTGTGTTTTAGTCGATATTTTTAACATTGTCTGCGATAAGGTTTACCCAGTTAGCAATATACATTGTTTCCCACATGGGCGCCATATGGGCTACCCACATTGGACCCATGTCGAAAGCGCAACTTGTTTTGGCCTTGGTCGCATATGGGCAGCCCGCCAAGATTCTACATATGCCTCTCAAAGGTTCCATATAGCAAGCCCATTTTGATCCAATATGGGTCCCTTAAGGGTCCGATATTTGCATCCCATTTGCATGTTATATGGCTCAATGGCTCATATTGATGGGGATAAGCCCGGGCTGCATACCACTGCACTCACTGAATGTGCAGTCAAATATGCAAAACTGGTACCAACAGCCTCTGAAAATTTCTCTCTCTAAAATAATATTACTGTAAATCAGAAAAAAGGTCCCTCAAATACAACATACTGTTTTTATTTTTTTCTTCTTAATTTTATTAAAACTTCAATTCAAGCACATGCTGAGTAAATACAAAACGAAAAGTCATAATTCATTAAAATACAATTTAAATACAAATGGATAATTTTTATTTTCAATGTGCTATTTAACGTAAAAATTGTTATTTGATTTCCTAACCACAAGACAATTTCTTATGCAACAAAAACAAACTCTTAAAGATGGCATATCTGTAACATTGCACATGAACTCAATCCCTCATTATACAAAAAAAAATGCATAATATCTTTAAAAAACAAGAAGCTTAACAAGACTAGATTAATAACTGCATCACAATCACATATAGAAACTAACACAAAAATACTTATATCAACCATATCAAACTGGGTAGTGAAGAATCAAAATATCTGTTCAGTCAAGTGTTTGCGGTAGGTCGGTGGTTCTACCTGGATGCCTCCGTGATTCGGGGTCTTCCTCCTCCTGTAATTAGCTGGCGTCGCTATATGACTGAAATACTGTCAAAGCGACGGTAAACTCAAATATTCAAGTCTGTTCAGTGAAGTGTAACATGATATGTGAATATGTAATGTATATAAAACATACAGATGGTTAGCATAGTATGTTAAACAAAAGCACGTTAAACAATGTGATAAATGTGATGGATTAATCTAAACAGCAATTCTCATGCACATACATACTAGTACTCCAAACCAATTGTTTGGATTTCCATAAAGATGTTAGTTACAGAACAGAATCCATGAAACCTTAAAAAGGAAATAAAGGAGACTTAAATCAAACTTTAAAGTGTCTGAAAAATAATGGACTGATACAGATAATATGTATCTAAATCCTAAACAATGAATCTGTCCCTCTACTAATTTAGAGTGTATCCTGATGGAATTCCTAGATTGGAGACTTGTCTGACCTTTGTTTGCACTGTTTTCTCTCTCTTCCCCCACTTCCCTGTCCATTACCAGCCATTTCTAGACCTAAAACATAATGTTGGAGATGTGTGCTATCAGCTCAAACCTCTGGGTCTTAACATATCTTGTTTGTAAATGATATCAAATTTGAATAATTCCAAGGCATTGACTAGGACGGGCTTTCTGAACATTTAAAACTTAAAACTTTTCAGCCATGATATGCAGTTTGCTAAACGGCAACAATCCCTTCAGTCCATGAAAGTTGTAGTTTACAGCCAGCTCATTTCCATTCAGAAAACTTCTCACAACGACCCGTAGATTTGAACCACAACAGGTCGACAGTTGTTCTATCTACAATTACACAAAGTTAGTGTATACAATATTAATCATCCTGTTCAATATGTGTACACAGCAAGGCATTCTTCTGCATTATAACTTTGATCAGAATACATGGGATAACAGAGCTTTATGATACAGAAATAAAAGAAATACATGATAATAATAAACACAGATTTGTTGCGAGGATTTGTTTACTTGTAGGAATACCATACGGATACCAGAAAATTACTATTACCGTACGTTATCATTATTATAAACAATAAGTAAATAATGCAAAAAAGTAAAAAAACCAAAACCTTCCTTATCATTATTATTAAACAATAAGTAAATAATGCAAAAAGTAACAAGAAATCTAACTTTTGTTTGAAATCACTGATCATTTGATCCTCAAACTAAAATTTATAGCAGAATAGCTGTTAATTCTAGACTAAGATATCTTAAATTTGAACCTACAATACAATAAACAAGTCGAACTCAACTCGCGAAAATACGTGACAAACGAATTCCTCACTCATAATCATAATCGGAATAATTTTTCAATAAAATGCAAGACATAATTATAAGGAATGCATCTTAATCAATGTAATCAATGTAATACATAAGTATTTTACTTTTTGAATAGGCTTACAATGTTCGTTTGGCCGTTACTCTGAGTAAAGTTGATTAAGCTAACAACGCGTTGTGTTGTTGACCTTTGGTTTGAATTTTGCGGTTATCCGGAAACGTAGAGTGCGCATGTGCAAGTGTGCACTATTACTTAATTTTTATGTTTTCATTATAAAAACCATTTGCTTGATTCTTATGTGAGAAAATATCACATTATGTTAAAGAATGAATTAAAAAATCACATACACACAAGCATATTCAAACAAAAACGAGTGCACCTGTTGGCCTTCAACGAACAAAATGGAAACACCGATATGGGACCCATGTCAGACTTGTCACCTTTATATATACAATGTAATGTAATGACTATGATTTTCTTCCACGTCTCACATATTCATATAATTAACCTTTAAACTTTTTTTGACGCTTATTCTTTTTTATCATTCCTATCTCAGTTCATATCGATTCTATATAATATGCATTCATAGTGAAATCGTTATATCTACATGGGACCCATATAGGTCCAACATGAGTGCTATGTTTAAATAAGTAAATGGGACCTATATGGGACCCACATAATTGAACCAATTTATGCAATCCAAGATACAGCCCATATGGGCCCCATATACTCTTACTGTCTGGGTACGCCAATATGGGACCCATATGGGTCCGGTGTCAGACTGGTCTCATTTCCTACTTGATTATACAGTGGATATATGATGGAAATTTACTTTTTCAGTGCATAATATATAGATATTATATACTAAAACACTGTAAATTTTAACGTACTTTTATCGAGTACCGAGTCAGTACATATTGAAGATTCATACATGGGACCATATGGGTTCCGTATGGGAATCAATATCTATATATGGCACCCACATAGTTAAACCCATATAGGCATACTCAGATACAGCCAATATGGGTCCCGTAAGGGAAACAATCTACATATGGGACCCACATTGGACCCACATAGTTAAACACATTAGGCATATCAGATACAACCCATATGGGCCCCGTATGGGAAACAATCTCTATATATGGGACCCACATTGGACCCATATGAACAGCCCATTTGGTCCCATATACCCTTGCTATCTAGGTAAATCTTGACTATATATGCATTAATCAGTATACTAGGTAATCTATTATTAACACAAAGAAATTTATTATTGACGAAAAGAACATTCTAGAATATAAAATTCAACGATATATTTAAACAATACAGTGCTATTTATATTCGCATCGTTTACAGTATAACCAGTGGAGCTCCTATTACAGTACATTTTAATGCTTCACTCCTTACCCCCTCTCTCTCTCTCCATCTTTATTATGTCGCATATATATTGTACATTATGATAAATCGAATAAACAAGGATCAAGTTTTCGAGAGGCGACAAAATTAAAAATTATAAGAACAGTAGGATTCATTTATTCTGGGGAGTATTTGTTGAGATGTATATAATACGTGAGAGGGTACAGTGGTCACCCGTCCAGACACGCGGGTTTTCTCAGAGTTCTCCGTTTCCTCTCACAATAATGGCCACATACATGTACGCCGCTATCAGAGCCATCGAGAGCGTATAATATAGGTTGTGAGAACTTGATGTTAATACACGGTCTTAACAAGAAAATATTAGAACGAAATGTTTTAATACTTCGTTACTGCAATGAGTCACTGAAAAAAAGCCTGGTTAAATTCTTTCATTTTTTTCCGTTTGTGTTTGGCATTTTATAACATATCAACATTTTAAGGAGGTAGAGTTATGATTTGTTATAACAAAAAATATCGCCCAAAGTGGTTTCGAACCCGCGCCCAAATTTTGCAGCGCTAGCGTAGAAAACATATAGGAAAATCTTACCGAATATGCTTACTAGACAATTAGAGGTTTGGTGTGGAAAGGGGAAATAAATGTAGTGCCTATAATGGCAAAAACATCCCCAAAAAACTGGGATTGATTCTTTCGGCATTTGCACATATTTGTTGGGGTATACTGGAATCAGTTTGTCCGTCTGTCTGTCCGCTCCTTCTCTCCAAAACCTCTGGTATGAAATGGGGTGAAACATTACAGGATTGATCAGTATCAAGTCTATTTGTGTATATCGTCAGCACAATTGGTCTGATAAATCAGTTATTGCCCTTTGCATGTTTGACGCATTCTTGTCCGAACTTCATATCCATAACCCAAAGCTGAATTAGAAACGTAAAGATTCATCAATTTTAAGTCTAGTTGGGCATATTGTCGGCTTGCTAAGATGGGATTACTTGTGGCCCTTTGCAATTGAAGCAATATATATATATATAATGTGCATTTTATCTCCAAACCTCAACACTAGACTTGAAATGACTGAAACTTCACAAGATTTATCAAGTTATGCATACAATTAAAATATTTAATTGGATGTTTTATCAATGAGTTTGGCCCTTTTTAGCAGCAAAATGTACCTACATATTACTGTCCACACATTTTCATAACCCCAGTATAGACGTTGGTCCGCACTTTGTCTCAGAAACTTTAGCTAGAATTTGATGAAACTTCACATGATTGATAAATACCAAGTCATACTACCAAGTCATATTGTGCCTGTCTTCCACATTTTAAATTTGAATGTGGAAGTTTTATCACAGAGGTTTTGCACTTTGTTTATTAAATAATATTAAGGATTTTTTTGTCTTGAGCATAGCTTGAAAACATAAAATGAATGTACTTAAAACATTAAATAAAATAGATAGTTGTTGTGAAGCAAAACTACATACGTTTTTTTATTCTCTAACTCATTCTACTTAATAAGTATCCTAAGATCTTTGATGATATGTCCAATTTATCTATTTATTCTGTGATAAAGTTACATGGCGTAATTCATCATCTTCAATTATAATTTAGTTAATTAAATTTTATTTGATATGTTATCTTCAGCATTAACTATTGATACATTTCTATTTAGCTTCAATACGTATAATTCAATCCAATTTTGATAAACAAAATTTTCCGTAACTGGGTGAAAATACAGAAAACAAATTTGGAACTATTCCTGTGATAAGGAAAAAAAGAGGGAAATTATATGTGACTGAAAATTTACACGCAATGTTGTCCAACGTAGAGTTTGCATAGATCATAGATCAGGGTTGCAAGCGAACTCAATAAAAATGAAAAAAAAATGAATGCTCGGCCTATGTGTATGTAGTTAATATGAAAAAGTACAAAGAAAATGACATCATTATGTTACGATTTTGTGTTGTAAAGATTCATTTCACTGTGCCGTATTTGAAAAATGTAGTTTATCGAGTAATGATGATAAAAGATCGTTGAAAAATGCGACTTAAACGTAATTGTTTAACTGTGATTTATTGCAAGGGAAGTGACGCCGACCTACGCAATGCCGTGAAGACGGCTATAGACGCAGGATATCGACATATAGACTGTGCCTGGGCCTATCGCAATCAACCTGCCATAGGTCAGGCAATCGAAGAGGCAATACAAGCAGGCACAGTGACTCGCGAAGAACTCTTCATCACATCAAAGGTTTGTAAGACACATGCAGATATATTCTTAATTAAATATAAAAATTAGCGTTTGAAAACGCTTCATAGCGATACGTAGATTTAGGCCATATATATGGTTGAGCTTTTATCGTTTTGTTTGTCACTAAATTAAGCCATGTGCATAGCTTTATTGATCTCTATTTCATCTGAGAACAATAAGTAAGTCATAAGCATGATGGCATATTGCTCCAATCACCATGACTACACCCCCACCAAGGGCCATAACTATACGGTCTATCTAATCTTAATTTATCTCCCGTTTAAAAAATACAGTGCAAAAGTTTTACCTTGGCCATACTTTCGAAACTGTTAAACCTTAACTATAAATATAACCTTTATTTTTCTTGTGAACAAATTATTTTATTTTGTAATTCTCGTAGCGACGAATATTCTCACAATATGTAATATAAAAATAATAAAATAAAGTTCACGTAATCTTATTAATAACACTTTTATATTTTAAACTTGGAACCAAATTTTGCAAATACGAATGAAGGTTTTATAATTTCAATTTTTTTCTCGAATTTCGAAATAGAACATGATTTAAAAGTTAATAAAATGGGGTCATTGTATTTTCGGGACTCAATGAATGGTCCATGTTATATATGACCACAGTTCACTTTCTACCATGAACTTGATATCATTCTCTATTTTTCTTAAAGAAACGTAAACTGTTTTTCAAAAAAGACCCTCTCATTATCTGTCTTTTGTCTTCAGCTGTGGGACACGCAACATAATCCAAAAACGGTAGCGCGGGCACTCAAGGAAAATTTAAAGCAACTGAAAACCCCTTACTTGGATCTGTTCTTAATCCACTGGCCGACTGGTCTGCAGGTTTGTAGCAATTCTATGTTTCGCTGTATATTTTTTTTGTCTCTTTGTCTAGTCGTAATTGTTCTTGTTTTAGAATTAGCAGAGGCCACGCCAGATTTTCAGTTATATGGCGATGTCAGACTGACTATAGGTGAATAGTTTGTGATAGTACATGTTTCAATTATTTTATTCGCAGAATGTTAACATACGTTATAACATTAACAGTGCCAATTAACATTTTAAGAAAGTTAACGTTCTGTTCAAGAACACAAGTTAGACTCAATGTTATCACTAAATATTAACTAAGATAAAGGTAAATTTAAAGTAAATTAAAAGTAATGTAGCATATTATCATCTGTTATGTTTGGGAATGTTTTTTTTTCTATATCAAACATTTTAGTACATTGATTTAATTATGTATTTTTTTCTCTATATCATTTTTTTTTCTTATAGTGTGATAAACCTTGCCGCCCCGTAATATAAAAATATCGTTAACATTCGTATACAATTTACTTTGTACAGGGAGAAGGCATAAACTACGAGCCAATGTACCCTTTAGACAAGGATAAGAACTTATTGGTCGCCCCATTCTCACTAGAGGAAACATGGAAGGTTATTTGATTTGATAAATATTTGCTGATGTTATTATTATGTCCTCTAGTTTTATCTATATTGTTCATGGATATATAGATTAAACAGGATTAAATTTTTTACGTGTCATTTTGTGTGTTGTTTATGCATTTTTAATAAAATACAGATAGCATGACAAATTTTCTGTTTACATCAAGTGACATATGTTCATATTATCTGAAATAAGATAGGAATTTTTATGTGTAGGCCATGGAAGACTGTCAAAGGGCTGGTCTTGCGAGGAACATTGGTGTGTCTAACTTCAACAGTCGTCAACTTGCACGAATCTTGAACATTTGTCACATCAAGCCAGCAGTTTTACAGGTAGACAGATAAGATACTGGAAATAACAAGATCTGAAATTTTATTAACTAATTTTCAATACATTTTTACTTTCAATACCATTATTGTTTTAGACATTTTCTCTGTAGAACATGTCGTGCAGTATAATTTTGGGATGGATCTCTATTTAGATGAAGATGGTTTTATTTAAAATGTATTCATAATATACTGAATCAAAAGTGACAAAAAATGGAGCAAAATATATGTATACACTAAATTTGATACAAATGAAAATAAAAAACAAGATTTGTATGTAAGTATTACTGTCAATATCTATCACAAATGCATGTTTATTGCAACTTAATATTGCTGACAGGCGGAAATGCATCCAAGCTTTCAAAACCGGAAGTTGCGTGAAGTCTGTCAGGAGAAAGGAATCGTCTTCACAGCTTTTGCGCCGTTCACTGGATCGACCCATGTATCGTAAGCGTTGACGACATGATGTTATGCATAATTCGATTTAAAATGTTGATATCTGTTTGTTCTTGTTTTTGTTTTGTTTTTCATTTTTTACGATGTGGTGTAGTCATGCGTTGATCTCATACAAAATCGTTTTCGTAATTTGACCTAAAATATTTAATTGAGCAAAAAGCTATCAAATTGTCTTTAAATATTATTCAGGTCGTTAGGCACATTTTGGTGTGTTTTGTTGTTGTTGTTATTGCTGATTACGTGAATAGGGTTGGAGGTTGTGGCATATATTTTGATAAATTATGCTTTAACTTTGTCTACTGAAAATTATGAAGAAGATATATGAAATATGTGGTCAGAGGTGAATATATTGTAGTATGGTCAGTTCAGTATAGATTCTTAACTAAATAAACGAACCGGGTTGTGGCAAAATATTAGTCCGGATTATATCAGGTATATTTGAAATTGTTGTTTATTTTCATTCTTTGAGATCTAATAAGTTTGAAAGGAATTACTAAATGAATATATATCAAAACTGAATAAATGTCGCTCGTTAATTTTGAAGACACTTGAAGAATTATTTATTATTTTGCAGCGATCATAGTATATTTCAAGAGCCTACTTTGGTTGAACTTGCGACCAATAAGGGGAAAACAGTTGCACAGGTGTGTGTTCATATTTATGAACCGTTCAGAGAGATAATCACACTATGTAAGCTCGAACTGCACAATTGCGTTGCAGTAGATAGTCTGTAACAGATTTATCATTAAAAGACAGAAACTTAAACCCGTTTGAATCGACTTGCACAAACTTTCATGATTTTTGTCAAGACGCCCCTTTGTAGTATATAAGGATTAAATATCAATATTTATACATATCAAATTTTTATTCATACTTAAACCTTTATTTATCCAGTTTTTTTTGTCCACTGAATTTCTTCCGTTACAAATGTATGTTATCATGATTATGTTTTTTGTCACTAGGTGATATTAAGGTGGCATATCCAAACCGGTGTAGCAGTTATTCCAAAAAGCATAAAGCCTGAAAGAATTCATCAAAATAAAAACGTTTGTATGATTCAATAATTAGTATTTAAGTTTTTAGTGTATCTTATTCCTGTCGAGTAATTCCCAAGACATGAACTTATGATTAGTTGTTGTTGTTATGTTATTATTGTTTTCAATCTATTTTTAATAAAAATTCATTACGAATATTTTGTTAAAAAAAACTTCTTACTTCTTAAAAGCATTTAATTATTAATGTTATATTGATGATGCATTTTATAATTGATGTCTCTATATTAAAGATGTTTAGTTGCTCTATGTGTACTTTCGAAAATTCCCAATTTAGACATAGACTCATGTTTCTTTAGCTCACCTGAGCACGCAGTATTCATGTAAGCTTTTAGGATCAATGTCTGTCCGTCGTCCGCCGGCGTCCGTCGTCCACAATTGTTTCAAACAACACTTCCTCTGATACCACTAGGTCAAATTTGATAAAACTTGAATGTTATGCTCTATGCTTGAGGATCTACCAAAGTTGTTGAAATGATTGCGGTCCATTGCAATTTTCTTCTCTGAAACCGCAAGATAATTAGTGTGTGCCATTGTCAAATTATGACCCCAGTGTCAAAATTGACTCCGCCACAGGGGTTGCCTAACTTAAGATAGACTTTTCATAGACTTGAACAATCTTCTTCTTCTCCCAAACCGCATGGCTTTGAGCTTTGTTATTTGGTTTGTGGCATTGTCTAGTAGTAGACCTTTACTGAGTTTGTTCAAATCATGTCCACAGGGTCGAAATTGACCCCGCTCCAGGGGTCACTTGATTTTAAATAGACTTATTTAGGAAAAAAATAGAACAAACTTCTTGTCAGAAGCCAAAAGGCCTTGAGTTTAGATTTAGCACCTCTACCAAATTTGTTAAAATCATGGTATTTTCGTCAGCATTGGCTCCGCGTCAGGGGTGACTTAGTTTATATAGACATTGAAAGAGACGTCTTGTCAGACACCATAAGGTCGAAAGCTTAGATATTTGGTGTGTGGAATTGCCTAGTGGATCTACCAAATTTGTTCAAATCTTAGCCATGGGGTCAAATTTGGCTCTGTCCCAGAAGTCAATTGTGTTTATATAGTCTAAGAAAATAATTTTAAAAAGATATTATTGTCAGAAACCAGAAGCCTCGAGTTTTTATATTTGGTGAGTAACATGGAATAGTGGACCTCTATCAAGATTGTTCAAATCATAGCATTGGGGATAAAATTGGCCTGCCCCGGGGGCACTTGATTTTATATCGACTTATAAAGTTAAAAAAGTTTAATATATTCTTAAAACAACAAACCATGGAGCTTAGATGTTTGGTGTGTGTCTTTGTGTAGTGCTTTTTCTTTACAAAGTTTGTTCATATCATGGCTCTTGGGTCAAGACTTGCCACGCCCTATGTTCACTTGTTTTTACAAAGATTTATAATGGGATCTATGACCTATGACCCATAATGACATTGGCCATAACCCAGTGACCTACTTTGTGATATATTAAGCTTTAGCCTTCTAATCTGGACCAAGGTTAGTTGTCTGGCATTAAATTTTGACCTTGGATGACCTTGATCAAGGCCTTATTTTGAAGATTCAAGCTACAACCTCTAAAGTTGGAGCACAAATACCGTTTGGTTACTTTGATTTGTGGAATTGAAATGATCTTGCAATATTTCTGCATGGTTTCTGTATTCAGAAGGACTATAATATTATATTGTAACTTGTACAGGCAATGTTTCTCAGGTGAGCGATTTCAGCGTCATCTTGGCCCTCTTGTTTCATAACAGTACAATAAGTGTAAACGTACTGAGAATTTATGTGCACATTTTGTATTTGTTTGCATTTCAGATATTTGATTTTGAGCTTACCCCCGACGAAATGTCTAAAATTGCAGCACTAGATATGAACCATCGAATTTTCAATGAGGAAGCGTAAGTATATGTGTTGTAGTTGTTCTTGTTTGTGTATGAGTGTGTGTTTTAATATTTCTCAATAAATAATTTAACTTATTTTTGTTAAGTGCATGCTTATTTATATTCAATTACTGTAGATTGTTAATGGTTACCTTTTTTCAGATGTCTTCAATCTCTTCGTCATTATTATTATTTTTATTTAATGTACATATTTTTATCATATTTCAGTGTCATGAAGCATCCTGAGTATCCATTCATCCTGGAATATTAGACAGTCTAACTGGGTCGTGTTCCATGGTGGTGGGAAAATTCCATGTCTAGTCAAGTAAAATTGGAAACCGAAAAAAAAACAACAAAAAAATTTAGTCAGTTATAAAAAACGGAACAGATATATGGCCATACACAACAACATCTAAGTCATTCAATACCCCAAAATTTCAGTAAGTTTGATTATACATGTATCTGTATATTGATTGTGTTAAATGATTATAATATTTGTAGGACATTAAAACATATCACTAACCCCTGTCATTTGGTTTTTACTACACCAGTCGAACATTTAATGAATATTGTTATTTTGTTCTCTATTTGCTTATATTATTTGACGCCATTTATACTTGTCTATCAATTTGGCTAGCTTACTATATGATAGATCCTATATTCTATTTGGTAAACTAAAAAGGAATGAACTTAAAGAAACAATAGATATTTGAACATGCTAATATTAGATTTTCAAGGATATGATTTAGCGTTTCTTCCTCAAAATAGCTCAAATACATCACTAAAACGTTCACAATTTAGATTCAACATTTTTTTTTGTCGCAGAATTCATATTCACGTTCATCTAAATAATATTTACAGCTGCAATCTTGTGTTCTTTTTTGACACAAAATAAACACAGTTGAAATAAAATTGACTGATAAAATTAAAAGACTGAGGTTCCTAATGTTGCGTTAAGCATTAACTTGAGCAGTCAAAAGAAAGTCAAGTAGCCTGTTGATTAGAACTGTTTTATTGATTTTCTACATGAAATGGATATGGTAGCTACAACATCATTTCACTGAAAGGTCCGAACATATTACAATTAACGACATACTTTTATTTGCCATATACCAATTAGCATATTATATGTCAGAGGTGCGTGAACTGCTGCACTTCTTACCAAGTGCACCACTGGCTTATGTCACACAATTCTCCTCTTAGCAATTTCATTGATATTTGTTTCCGCGTACTCATCGTTGCAGTTACCTTTTGTTGTGACCCGTGACATATAAAGAAGATTATTGATCATTTTATACGTGAAAGATGTTTAAAAATTGACTAACACCTATACAAAAACTCGTTATGAAAGCACATTCATATATTGTTTAACAATGGTAAATTAACACAGGCACACGTATAGCTTGTCTGCGAGAGGCATTGAATATTGAAATTCCTACGATCAGTTGTAACATGCTGCATTGTAAACAACTCAACATAAAACTAGAAGTCGTTTGTTTAAGATACAAACGAAACGGCTTTCCGTTTGCTTATTTCAAAGGTATTGTGTATGTAAGTTAATAAAGAAATGGAATAATGATGCTTAATAATGGAATATTAATACGTAAATAATAATTATCATAACTAAATACTGCATAAATATGGTTCTTATTTGATGACGCAACCGTTTACTATCATGCAGAAATAATCAGAAAAATTATTAGATAAGACTATCCTCAAGAAGTTATTCTATCGATTTTATTTTTTATATAATTCTTTTTTAATATCCATTTCTTCGTAAGCATGTGACTTAAAAATATTCATTGCACTTTTTTACACTTAATTAAAAAAAATATATATTACTATGAAATTCATTAATTGTTAACCTTTAAATTGATTGAGTTTTACATTTGCAAAAAAAAAAAAAAAAAAAAAAAAAAAAAAAAAATAGAAGAGGCAGAGGTGTAAGCGAAATCATGAAAATAATTTCTTATTTCTATGTAATTAACATTAAAACGTCTTGAAAACAATCGATAGGTAGATATACATGTATTTGTCATTTTCTTCAGGTTTACGGTAAGCCGTGAAGGCAAATGTAATAAGTTATCCGTATAGGTTTTCTGGCTCAAGTATAATTATACTCTTTCATCCTAAAATGCAACTCATTTACTTAAAAACGTATCACAATTCACTATTCAACACGGGCACTCTGTCCTGCGAAAGAACAACCGGATCTTGCTCAACCAACCCAATGACCGCTTTCATGTCTTTCTTCAAACTGATAGATTTTCATAAATTAGCTAATATTCGAAAAACATGAATATGTTATATATATATATTGATGACGTAATCACTTGACATACGACGCCAAAATCACGTGAATAATGAAATCTTTTTTGCAAGGACATGTTCAGCTAACGTTCTATTGAGCCATAAAAAATATCTTCGAGAATGCGAACAAGTTTGTTTTCACATTTTCAAGCAGGCATTCCATCAAACATGAATATCTGCCACTTAATCAATTTTCGAGACTTTATGAACGTACTTAGGTTTTGACATTTTTTAGGTTAATTGGTCTAATTGGCGATTTTATATATGATTTTTATTCAACAATTCTTGCTTTAGTATGCCTGACGTCATATTCACGTGACAAAACAAACATTTCTTGCAATATGCATCACTTCAATGTTAACTCGATCAATTCTAAAGATTTAATTAAGAATGACTTAATATTTATGATGCCAGAGCGAGAGAAATCTTTAAAATATTTTTTCGTCTTTTTTTAATTGACGTATATATTGTAACCACGTGACTTAAGAGAAAATCTTTCAGAAAATAGAATGTAACCTCTATGCGGATACCGTATCCAATTTTTAATGCTTCTAACACATCAGGGGGCTTTGTGACTTTTAAATGTAATTTAAGGACCAAAGTTCGAAACTCGGTATTGCCATGAAATCTTAATCTTTTCGAATACAGAAATTTGAATGCAAATGTGCGCATCTGCATCCTAGAATATGTAAAAATATCAAGAAAATCGGACCAAAATTGAAGGCTCTAGAGCGCAAACAAACTTTTGAAGCTGACGTCAAATCTGACGTCATTTGATGTCATTGAAAATTGAAAATGATTGAATTTAAAAATTTGAACGTTTTTGTCAATGCAGTTTAATTTTCATGTTGCTCAGACACTTGCAACATAAGTAAGTCTTTGATTTGGTTGGAAAAAAACCCATAACAAACCCAATAGTACTTCTGCCTGTAGGCAGATAGTCCTAATAATAAGAAGAAGAATATGAAAATCGGCTCAGAAATAATGCCTGTAGACCGCGTAAAATATTTTATAAACGACGTCAAGTATGACGTTATATGACGTCATAGGCAAACGAAAATCATAGATATGGAAAATTCAGTATCAAAAGTATATGCCATTAAAACTTCATGGTCCTAGAACCTTGGCAACATATAGAAATTAACGCGTAGAAATGGAGGAATAAAAAGAATAATAATACTAGACTTCTTTTGTTCTGAACAAAAGAAAGGGCTTTCTGCATTGCAAACCATGTCAAACCAGATCATACTTATTTAGTTTTCTGACATACACCATCTTCAAAAATTGGAGAAAAAAAATCCTTCCCGAATTGACAGCTGTAAAGTGCAAACTATATAAATAGCAGATAAAATATGTGACGTCATATGATTTAAAATTTAAAATTTAAAAGTCAATGCATTCAAAAGGGAATATGTGGCTTTGTTTTCAGTTATAATTTTATAATGCTAGCTTTTCGAGAACCATCTTTAAGATGACTACAATAATACTGAAACTTGATGTTCTACAAGGGAATGAAGTATCGCTATTCCTCTTTACATGATAATAAGGTATACAAGATTCCTTTTTTACAAAACATTTCTTTCTAATATTTTAATCGAATATTCTTGCTGAATTTAAGGGGCCACAGAGCATTAAAATAATCCGTTGTATCACATTATACCTTTAATGTAACAGAACTAAAATTTAGAAAAATATGTGGGATCAACTGCAGAAGCAAAAGTAAAAAGGGTTTTTCGGAAATTCTTATTTTCATGTAACTTCCTTATTTGATGTCCGATTTTAAAATCCTAGGTACCGTTAGAAAGGTCTCCTGAATTCCAACATTCACTTACTTCATGTTTAAATCTATCTGTTACGGTTTTTGAGATTTTGAAAGTTATTCCTCCAAAAAAACGTAAAAAATCGGCAAAAAGATGTTCATGTCAATTACCACCTATGACAAATAACTTAATAATTAATAGACCGATCATTAAGATCTGCATTCTATTTGAACCGCATTGCACCATGCCTAAAATAATGTTCATTATGTTACTTCCAAAAATTATTAGTTTCATCGAAAAAAGCAATCAAGTTATTTGGACTAACTGCAGAAGTGCATGAATGAACGGTTCAATGAATTCTTATTTTTCATCTAACTAATTTTATAGGATTTCCAGTTTTAAAAAGCTAGGTACATTTAGAAATGCCTTCAAATTTTCAACATTTCATGTGTTTCATGTTTCAACTTTTCGGTTACGATTTGTTAGATATAGAAAGATATTTTTCAAGAAAACGGAAAAAAAATCGGCAAAAAGAAGTTAATTTCGAAATGGAAAATTGATCAATTTGAAGCATATGCTGTTAAATTTTCAAGGTGCTCGGATGCTTACAACATAAAGGAGTTAACGCGTAGAAATTAGAAATTACTTTTTACCAAATGACGTCATATGACGTCAAACGACGTTCATCTTCACAAAATGTAAAGCACTCTTATATTCTTTAAAAAAAATGAGGTCCCTAACTCATCTGGAAGCTATTTTATAAGTTTTTAAAATTTGACGTCAATGGTTCGAATATTGGATTTGCAATAAAACCTTTGCCTTTTAGAACGGACAACGGGATGCAAAAATAGAACGTAACATACACATTCTGTTAAAGTTTGATGAAACTCGGTCCAGAAATAATGCCTGTAGACCGCATACAAACTTTTGTATTCAACGTCAAGTGTGACGTCATATTACGACATAGATATATGGAAATCATTGAAGTCAAAATTTAAGCATATGAAGTATATGCCATTAAATTTTCGTCGTCCTGGGGCTCTAGAAGTTAAGGCGTAGAAAAGAAGAAAAAAGAATAATAAGAAGAATAAAAAACAGTACGAACTGGAAAGGACCTAATAGTAATAAAAAAACAGTACAAACTTTCTGCCATGTTAAGGCATCAGAGAAGTAAACATAAGAAAATCGGTGAAGCGTTTCCACCACGACCACAGAATGGAATGTTACCCTTATCATCAATTGGAATATTAACACCACCACCGCCACCACCACCACAGAATGGAATGTAACCATCTTCACGAAATAGAGTATTAACCCCCCCCCCCCACAAAATGAGGTGATACCACCACCAACGTCATTTTATTCAATAACTTTACTGTCATTCAAAACTTGTTCAAGTATTACAGTCGTAGGACCGACCGGATGTGGAAAACCGTGGTGGGTGTATCGTTTACTACGACATCTCGATCATATGTATGCCAGAGAAGCACCTAAAAGAATCATGTGGTGTTACGGGGTGTACCAGCCCCTCTATGACGAAATGGAAAAGACTGTTCCTCATATAGAACTTTACGCTGGTCTACCGTCAACAACTGAATTGGAAGACCATTGTTTAATTATCATAGACGATCTCATTCATCAAGTCGTTGATAGCCATGATACACAGTTATTGTTTACACAAGGATGTCATCATCTACGTCTTAGCGTCATTTATCTCTCTCAGAATCTATTTCAAAAAGGTAAATCGGCTAGGACCATTGCTTTAAACAGTTGCTTTAGGGTACTTTTCAGAAATATGCGCGGAATGTCTCAGATAATGACATGAGGACGACAACTGTTTCCAGGCAAAGCTAATACATTATTAGAAGCTTATGAAGACGCTACATAAGATAGCCATGGATATCTTGTACTGGACTTGACGCCCATGGGGAATCCAAATACAGAATGAGAACAAACGTGTTTCCTGGGGAAGATCCAATTGTCTACACAAGGTTATAAGGAGAGGTCTTGATCTGATATAATAAAGATGAGACGTCTCGTCAAAAATCATTTGAGCTATTTACAGCTTATGATGCATACCACATCTAAACAACAAAGAAACCAAATTTTAGATACCATTACCAACGATCAGTTGAGAGCGTTGACTCTAGTGGTAGTCAATTTTCTCCAAAGCGAACTTCCAATCACACCGTCGCATAAACGAAAACTCAAGAAACACAGAAACTTTATCAGACGTATTGGTGATACAAAGATTACCAGTAAGAAAAAGTAGGAACTATTGTGTAGACAAGGAGCAGTCATTGCCCATCTGTTGAAATCCATAGAGCCCGCCCTGCGTGACTTTATGAAATGAAGAATGTACAAAAATCGATTCTGATGCCATATGACAAATATCAACGATTGTTAGACCACAAGCAGACAACAGCCCAGTCGGAAACCTCGAATTCACCAATTGGCTTGACTGTTGAAGCTATAGTAGACGTATTACCCAAACGATATCAACAAAAGGCAAAAGCCATACTTACTTATATAATTCGTGACCCCGGGCGTACATTATTATGGAACGACAGAGATGAACTCGTTTATAAAGGGACCTCAATACTTGGATCCCATATTGTGGAGTTGGTGAAAGATACACAATATTAACATAAACATTTCACGCCTGTTGAGTCTAGAGAGTTTTATGAGGGTCTTAAAGATATACATTTACCCATCTCGCTTATTGTTAAGCGTGACACACCATTAAGGCCACATGGTCTGCCTGTTGAAAAGAAAACGAAAAAACGGAAAAAGTGGATCACATATAATGACTGGAAAGAGTACTTAGCATCCATTTACTTTGATCCAAAACATTCTGCTAGTTTTACCGGAGTAGAAAAACTGTACAAAGTCATTAAATCGGAAGGGAAATTCAAAATTAGGCGATATAGGGTCCGAAAATAGCTACAAGACCCAGAATCATACTCCCTCACACACTCCCTCACACGTGGACCTACAAGACACTTCCACAATCACGGGTTCTTGTGAATGGATTAGACAGTTTGTGGGACATTGATCTGATGGATATGACGTCTCTGTCTTAAGAGATGACAATTACAAGTACGCACTAGTGGTCATTGACATATTTTCCAGATATAGCTGGTGTCAACTTCTCAAAACAAAAACGGGATTGGAAGTGATGCAGGCTTTAGAAAAGAGGGCCAAAGAAAACCTAAGACTATACGTTCATATAAAGAAAAAGAATTTAAAAACAAGGATGTGTCCAAATTTTTGAAGGGAATGAGCTCAAAATGAAATTAAAGCCAATTATGCGGAACGTGTCATCAAGACGCTTTAACACTGTTTAGACGTATGCTGAAAACGCGAAGTAAAAGTATATAGACAAATTACAGGAATTGGTCACCAGCTATAATCATACTGTACATCGAAGTTATGGTGACGCGCCTGCATCTGTGAATAAAGTAAACGAAAGGGAAAGCAGACTACAACAGTACTTACTGAGACAGAAAAATCAAAAGAAAGAAATAAAAAAAGAAACCAAAAAGAAAAAAAGAAACAAGTTTAAACTTGGTCAAAAAGTACATATATCACACGTCAGAGGTGTATTTGATCGAGAATATTCTCAAAAGTGGGCCGGTTAGTTCTTTAAAGTTAAGTCAAGTTATAAAAGAGAAGATTTAAACGTGTATAGACTGGAAGCGTGGGATAGTGAGGTCATAGATGGAACATTTTATGAACCCGAATCACAAGCGGTGAATGTGGATGAAAATACTGATTATTATTTCGAAAAAGTTCTGAAGAAACGAATGCATCGCAAACAAAAGGATGTACTTGTTCGCTGGCTTCACTGGCCAAAGTAATATGATTCGTGGATTCCTGAAACAGATTTCACGCGTTATAGTTTGTAAGGAAAGGTTATGACCATGAACATTTAACCATGAGAGTCATTCTCTTATTCAGGAATGTTTGGAAGGAGACGAAAAAGTAAAATACCGATTCAGGGTTATGAAAAGGATAGTCGTTGTCATCATGACATAAAGGTGTACCGTACTCGGTACTGTTTTAATCAGTTTACCAGCCAATCATTACCCAGTAGACTCCAAGATCAATCCGGATCATACAGCGTGCATTTATGTCAAACAATGCCATCTTCAGGTTAATGTCTATGGCATTTTGTGTAATCAAAACGGACACATTTTCCTAGATATACGACGATCTGTTGACGGGACAGCGACAATCATCGGTATACAACTGGAATATCACCAGTGGCTAGCTTTGAAAAATTGACCCATCGTTTTGACGAAGCAATTTCTGAAGCGCAAACATACTGGAAAACATTGAAAACCTATAAGGGTTAGACCAGTATTCATCTAACTCAACAAGATGGACAACATTTACCTATTTCTATCATGCGATGACTCTATGAAAGAGCATCCCGACAATATATCCACGGACTTTACCATAGAATTACCAAGATCGTATACGTTAGAAGTCCAATGGGAATGTGCTCTGACAGAAATTGAATCAAACATAAAAGCAGAGACATTGTATGTGTGTACCGATTTGTGTCAAGAATATTTTGTTGAAAACACGATGATACACTGCTTACGACGATTGTGTATTGAGAAAAAAAAACATTTTGAATATACTGTGCCCTACGACATACCTGTAAAGAAAACTCACATTGATCGACTTCGAATCTTTATAAGGGGAGAAGATTTGACGCTATTAGAACCAAATAAAATTATAATACGTTACGTACTCACTTACGACGATTGATGTAGACAGATGGGCACATCATTTCCGTCTGATGTCCGAGGGTAAACTACGTCTTAATCACAAAGGACAATTTCTGATAGAAAAAATACGTACTAGTGGCACGTCTAAAAAACCGACCATTCAATTTGTTACTCCTGTAGCACAGGCTGTCGAACTGGCAAATTCAGAATTGTAGGAAGTTTATGAGGACAGGTCCTCACCTCGAAAACAAACCAAAAAGAAGACCAAGTCATCACCATATCCTAAAAGGAAAGATCAACTATCATAATGGAAAACATACACAGTGACAAGTTGGCTTTGTTTCAACCACCGGAATTTTATGTAGATTACAGAAAACAGAATGGAAATAGTCCAGTCAATCAACTCACTGAGGGCGCGGCAATTGAATTTAACATACCTGGAACTACCACTGCTTATATTGATCTGTCAAATACATTACTTCATGTGAAATTCAAGATTGTCAAGTCAGACGGAACCAACTTAGAAAAAGATGCTCCAGTGGGTGTCACCAACAACATCTTACACACCATGTTTTTACAAATCGATCTCAATGTACAACAACACGCCACCAATGAAGTGGGTAACAATTACGCGTATGAAGCTTACTTAGATTTACTGATGGGTAATCCTACACAACACGATTTGGAGTGAGTGGGGTTTATTCAAGATGATGATGAAGCTCCAGATGACACCAATCCGTCGGGTTCGAATAACGGACTTAAATCGAGAGCTAAATGGACGGCCCTAAGTACATGTTTTTGTAAATCGTAAGATGTCATTGGTCGTCTTCACGTAGACATGTGTCAACTGTTGAATGGAGTACCTGTCAATATTGTGGCAAAATAAAGACGTATTTAGACTCGCCGCTGATACTGACACGGAAGCCTGTAAGTTAGTGATTCAAGAGGCGAGTATTATTATTTTTATTACACCACATTTATATAGCACTTTTTTCATATATGTTATACGTTCAAAAGTGCTTTACAATCTGTTTAAACACAAAAGAAAATAGGAAATGTAAAATACATGCAATGAAACCATCCACTGAAACTAAATACACCTAAAATAAGGTAGGAATATCATGCGTAGAGTGTTTTAAAATATAAGTAACAACAGTGTCATAATATCAAATAGTATTAAAGTAAAGTTAAGGTTCCCTGATAAAATTTAAGAAGCAAACTGGGAAAATATCATTAAATAATAAACGTGTAAAAAACCAACATTAAAATGTTTAAATCCACAGTTATTAAAAGTACAGTAATCGAGTAATTTCCATTTTAATGATTTTGATTTTTAATTTTTAAATTTTTAATTTTAATTTTTGAATCAAACAAAGAAGTATGTTTTTAAGAGTTTCTTAAATGAGACGAAAATGCTGAACTGGCGTATTAATACTGGCAACGAGTTCCAGAGTTTTGGATCACTAAGAGTAAGTATCTGTCCCCATATTTCGCTGTTTTGGTTCTAGGTTGGACTAGTGTCACTGAAACGTCTTGGGATCTAAGTACACGGCTGGGTCTGTAAATTTCTAACATTTATTGAATATACTCCGGTGATTGACCATGTAGTGCCTTGAAAGTAAGAGTTAATATCTTAAACTGTATTCTGGCTTCTACAGGGAACCAATGCAGTTCTTTAAGGATGGTGGTTATATGACTGAAATGTGGGTTTTTTTGTAATAATCCTAGCCGCTGTGTTTTGGACAGTCAGTCAGCTTTTGGAGAGTGATTTTTGGTAATCCATGTAACAGAGAATTACAGTTAACAAGCGATTTTGTTACGTCAGTGGTAAGATACTGTCTGATGTGGCTAATTCGGCGAAGTTGAGCATAACAAGATCGACTGAGTTTACGTGATCTTCTAAGTCTAATTTAGAGTCTAAAAATCTCCCAGATATCTAACAACAGTAGCCGGTTGTATTTTAGATGCTCCAATGGTTATTGAAATATCACCCACAAGTTTTTCATTGTGTTTAGAAGAGAAAAGAATAACTTCAGTCTTATTGGTGATGAGTTTAAGTATAAAAGTGGCTATGGTAAAAGTCGATCCTGAACTGATTATTGTTCAGGCTAAAACGCTCAATAACTCAGAGGAATTGTATCCCTATACAAAATCGGTGATAAAAACCTATGCCGTACACAGCGGACAATATTCATTCATTTCCGATGACCTGTTTCAAGGTGACGTTATAAGACAATTGATGGTGGGACTCGTGTCTGTCTCAGCGGTACACGTTAAATACACCAAGAACCCATTCAACTTTCAGCATTTCAATTATTATTACGTGGGATTCTTTGTGGATAAGCAGTCTACACCCTCGGCACCTTTACAACAAGAGTGACAACTATGTAGAAGCCTTCCAGTGAATATATGCGGATCATTTTGAAAGGCATCAACATTTGTCTAGAAAAGATTTTAAGAGTGGATCTTGCTTATACGTGTTAAGGCCAGAAGGAGACTTGAATGATCGACTGTCACAGAGAGCGCATACGCGTTTGGAACTCAAATTTTCTTAGGCTCTGTCAGAAACCTGTACAGTTATTGTCTATGCCAAGTTTCCAGCGCTCATGAAAATTGATGGCAGTAGAAACGTGACGTTGGAATCATGAATACAGAACAGTTGAACTATCGATTGAGACATTTTAGAGATTTGGTGGTGTTGCACCTGCAGACAAGTTACCTCGTGTGATTAAAAAGAGACCTATAGCCTATGTGGTGAATACAGATTTAGAAAAAGACCCAGGGAGTCATTGGGTTGCCTTCTTCTTTCCTTTGAGAGGACCAGCCGAGTTTTTCGATTCCTTGGGCCACCCTCCTGACTATTACCATAGACGATTTAAAGATGCGTTACTAAACCATGGACGTTATTACATTTATAATTATAAACGAGTACAAATAGGATGAACAGTGACATGTGGATTTTTGTATCTTTTATGTGGTCCATTGATGCCACTGTTGAGTATGAAACGTATTTTAAAATCTTTTGACACTGTTAACTTGGTCTGTAATAAACGAATTTTAAATAGTTTTGTGTAAATATGAAATAAAATAAGTAATTTTAAATTTATATGTTTCTGACCCTCAATGCCCGTGATCAAGCCCTAGGTCGAATGTACAAGTCAGCACTGTACATCATTGAGACAAACATGAGGTCATTCTACCGATAAGGTCATTCTAACTATAGCTCATGATGTCATACTATAATCCAAAATGGCCGCCACGCATGCGCAATACACACAAGAAATAAAATGACCGCCTAAAATATAGCCACTACGCGTCATACCCTAAAATGTTTATATGCAAATGAGTTACTATAAATTGTAACAAAGATGGCTGCCCGCCGAGAAAGAAGGTCAAGTTTGCCTCCAAAGCGTCCCGTTTACTACTGATATGATATAGTTCTTTAAGCTCCGATTTTACTCTGAATGTTTGTTAATGTATTATGGTTATTTTATTTATTTCATAAATCCCATTTTGTTTGACTGTTAATGTTTTGTTTGGTACCGGTAATTCTGTTAATATCTTTTCTATTGCCGATATATACTTTGGATCTTCTAGAAGTGAATTATTTACTTCTAATATCCTTGTCCACGTTCAGATGGAGTTTTAGGTTTCAGTGAAACAGCCGTTGTGGTCTGTATATTGAATTATTGCTGGTCTAATATCTGCTGTTGAAGTTTGTGGCACATGGATTAAGTTTTTATCGCCAAAAATCGATTCTGCTTTTATCTGAATTATCTTTTCGTCTCCATGTGAATTGATTCTTTTCTTCATTACAAAATTTCCATATGCCACATAAAAAAATCTAGAAATTAACGTCCTCAGATTTTTACAAGACATTTTTCACGTTCAAAATTATTAGAGGTGGATTTCCTATCATTTTTGGTAAGAGGGTCATTGTGGTCACCTCCAATATGCATTGACCTTTTTTAGTAGTTGATAATTTTGTTATAAAATGTGTTGCGTAGTTTTATATCGTTGGGTGCATATATATTAACTAAGGTATATGGGTTGTCCTTTACTTCTAGGTTAAGAATAATGACTGTATCGTCCATCTACATCATAAAATTGACAAAACATCGATCTTTTATAGAGCATGTTTTGCTCGCATGGGTTTTCTTCGCCAATAAGACTGGTAGAAGGACAAAGACCATGAACAATTTGTGTGACGCCCAGAGCTTTCGAAAGCTGCGCAAAAGAATATTTGAAAATGTACGTGTCTGTCTGATTTTTGTGAGCCCGCTGTGATATCACATTTCTTCTTGTTATTTATGGAATGAATTCACTCAGCGGCTATGAATAACAACACAGTGTACATGTCTATACACGCAGATGCACACACTAAGCTGCACTACATTTAATATAAAATTTGTACACAGTTAAGACTTATATTCTTCGGAAACACAAAACAACTGATTGTTTTTATTTGAGTGGTAATGACGTATATTATTATTCAATTAAGCTTATCAAATAGACAGTGAGGTGTGAAAACAAACCTCTCTCGACGAGGATGGAATCGATTTTCACAATTCGCTATGAACATCTAAATTACATTTAAATATTAAAATGTTGGTTTGGGACCAGAAATGATGTCCATACTAACCGAGGTTACCTAATAAGCGAGTACGCTATTAGCAAAGTTTTAAATATAGGAAAAGAAGGGGGCATATCGGGAACATGCAGAACATGACAACACATCATTTCACCCAAGTATATCAGGTATACAGTGAGGGGATATTTAGAAATGTAGAACATACATAAATTATACATCTTAATGTTTCCGGTTAATCAAAATGAAATAGATAGAAAGATGCGAGATGAGATTTAGTTATAAATAAAAGACAGACAGATATAATAAACAGTACAAGGAGGGGGGAGATTAAAAAAAAACATTTCAGATATTCCGTATCTTAACACTAAGGACACATATATATACACATATATATTATATACACATATATATCAGTTGTAGTTGGTATAGCTGCCTTGATTGGCGCTCAGCCTATAAGGGTAGTGCCAGGACTGGTTGGTCCGGTGTCAGAATAATGTGACTTGATGTGGTATCATGGCACATGTCTACAGCATGATACTGCAGTGAGGTAGCTCTATATCTGTCTCAAGTTAACATCGTCTCCAAATGACTGAAATACCGTCGTTTGGACGTTAAATCCAATAAACAAACAAACATAAACAAAAATTGAAGCAGTGATAATAACAATTATATGGATTGTAACATACTGTCATACTATATTATTTTACTATTTGAGTTTACCGTCGCTTCTACAGTATTTCAGTTATATAGCGACGTCCAGCTAATTACAGGTGGAGGAAGACCCCGAATGCACGTAGGTATCCGTGTAGAACCACCGACCTACCGCAAGCCAGCTGGAAGGCTTCCTCACATGAAAATCCGAATGACCCTGCCGGGATTCGAACCCACGCGGTGAGGGCTGAGTGAGTGTTAAAGTCAGCGACTTTACCCTCTCGGCTACGGAGACCCCAGGAATAGGAAAGTTGCTAATCTGAATATATTTTATGGACAAACACAATAGAACATATAATATACAAACAGAAGAGAACAAAACTTTATTTTCATCCAAGTACAATAATGTAAAGTATGGAGAAATGTAAAAGAAACCAGATACAGTACAAAACATTTTATTAACCGTGTTAAATACATTGAGAGATGTATAAAACAGTAACAGTAAGTCATTTAAGATAGACATATAGATCTCTGTACACAGATCTTTGTAAACAATTCCATGACCATTTACTTTAGTTTTATGATTTAAAATTGAAATGGTATTCTTTCTTTAAATAGTTTGGCGGTTTGAGGCATCCCTCCGGAGCCGCCGCCATATATATAGTACCGAGCCGCCAAGAAGACCGTTTTCCTAGCAACCAGACGCCACATCTACCACTGCCCGAAGAACCTCGGCATTACGACCAGCATCCTTTGTTACCACAGCAACTTGAGTCTAACAGGGTCCGCTTATCACAGGTTTTCATGCCGCCGCCAGCCTATACAGATATATATGGCGCAAACGGACGAACGACGGAGCCACCCCCGTCATATCAGATAATAGTATAGTGTATATACATAGTGTTGATTGTGTGATCTTTGTATATAAAATATGCGTTGTATGAAGTGTATGCTGAAAGTGAATAATTAAAGGAAGGAAGGATGAAAGGACGCAAGAGGGAAAGAAATGGAGAAAGAACGAATACGCTAAAGAATTGATAGATGTGAAATGCAACCAGGCAGTATTACATGATAAAACTGGCACCACTTGTTCGTTTTCTGTTACTTTTATTATTAATTTGTATATCTAAGTTGTAAACATTTTGTTAAATAAAAAAACATTGAAATTTATTTTGTTGTTGGATTACAAATTAAAAAAAAATATGTATACTAATGATTCGATTTTTGCGAAAGAGTTGAAGACTTGAAATAATTATTTGTACAGGCTAGTTTTAATGGAAAGCTAGCAAACTAAAGAGATCTCGTTTTACATATTGCCTCTCTCTCTCTAATGTACGAGTAACAAATTATAATTCGAGTACTTGGGAAGTGGTAACTAGAAACTGACTCTACTTAACTGTCAAAAATTTAGTATTTAGCACTTATGTTTAAATCGCAATGCTGTATTTGATAAAAGATTGTGTAGTTCATGAAGTGACTGAGATGTTTGTCTATTTTTTAAATGAAAAAATACCCAAGTATTTAAAGAATCTACTTGATCTTAGTATTATTGTACACAATGTATATGAAATTTAATTTGACTTTACCCTTTCATAAAAAAAAAATCATTCTGGTTTTCTAGGTATCAACTTGTAGATTCCGTGACTTAAGTGATTGAAAGTTATGGACAAAGAGTGCTACATCATCTGTTCGCTCGTTGTTTGTTTATTGGGATTAATTATAATTGAGTCGATTGTGTTTCTGTCATTTGGAGATGATGTTCACTTGAGACAGATATTTTGCTATCACACCGCAGTATCACGGTCACGTTGTCATGACACCAGGGTAACCAGTCCGTCTTGGAACTAACCTGTTTACATGCTGAGCGCCAAGCAGGGAGCTACCAGCACCAAATTATCGACTTTTGTAAGTCGCAGTCGAGGATGTAAACCCACGACCTCGAACTCTCGGGACAGACGTTCTTAACCACTCAATCTCTTTCTCTCTTACAATATATTTCTTCTCACCTTCACTGTGATTCACACAAATGAATTTGAAAAAAAACCAAAACAAAAAACAACAACAACAACAACAACAACAACAACAACAACATTGTGAAAGGGCAAACAAGCTATGAATGACAATTCTTGTTTTATATTCTCTAGTTATCTCCCTTTTTACTATCACGAGCAATTATTGTGGGCCGGACCCTGATACGGTTTTAATTGCTGCACCGTGTTTGGCGTTTCTCTGTGCATGTTTTATATGGTGAAATTTTGTAAAGAAGAAATATATAGATACGTCGCTCGTCTTTTCTTGAAATTGTCTATGAAAATGATTATATAATACAGTTAATTAGTTTAATTTTATTAATTTTCTGCTAACAATAATAACAACATTTGACCACAGGAACATACGTTGTAAAACAGTTAACACCACATACGTTTACTTTTTTGTATTACAAGTTACCTACAAGAAATGTAGATCTCCGATTTAGTCCTAGTTTGCTTATGCTGATACCACCTTCACTAGCCAGTACGAAAACCATTAGTTGTGGACGTCATTTTTAGGGACCATCTCAAAATGCAGTCATTCTACATGTTGGTTCCCAGTGTGTATTATGGCGTTAAGTGAAGATAGCAGCGAAACAGATATTGCATCATTTTCCCGTACGCCAACAACGCTTGCGTTAAATTTTTCTTGTTTGTACTTATTTGGCTTGATTAAGAATGAAATACAAACCAAAACAACAATAACAACAACAACAACAACAACAACCCAAAAAATAACAAAAACTCAACAACAACAAAAATCCAGTGTTTGGTTATCACGAATAAGAAAACACGCGCACACAAGAACGGAGGTTTTAATTTAACGAGACATTGACACATTTCAAGGAAATCAGTGTTTCTTTATATATCATTTGCAAAATTCTTTGTCTTCATCAAAAATCAGAGTGTCGTTTCTCTTCTTTAAAGCATCCGATAGTCATTTCCTCTGGACCTTGAACATGGACAAGAAAAAAAGCCATAAATATCTGGAAGATATAATATTCAAACATCAGAGGAAACAGACATAAGTGCAATATCTTCAAAGAATATACCCCGATACCCACATTTTGAAAATTGCTGGGTGGTTGCTATGTTTTTTTATGACAATCGCTAGGTATTTGCTATGTGTTATATGAAAATTGCTTGGTGGCTGTTATGCGTAATATGACAATTGGTTGATGGCTGATATGTGTTATATGATACTTGCTTGATGGCTGATATGTGTTATATGACACTTGCTGGGTGGCTGATATGTGTTATATGACAATTACTTGATAGTTGTTATAAGTTATATGACAATTGTTTGCTTGGTTGTTGCTTTGTGTTTTGATGATCTTGTGGTAGGGTATTTTTAGACCACATTCGTAACAAATCACATTTGTGACAGATTTGTTACGAATGGGATAACATGTGATTGTATGTCACATCAGAAATCGCTGTCGAACACTTTTGTCACAAAATGTGTTATACGTGTGCTCAATTTCATTTGTAAGCTCTGTTATGCATGTGTTCACATTTGTAACAGGTGATACAAATGTGATTTGTTTCAAATATGGTCTAAAAGGATATGTCCCTTCTTACCAAAATGTTTCGGGATTAACGCTAGGAAACACGCGTGAAACGGAACATTGGTCGTCCGTAAGTTTTTTCTCCGTACAAAGGTAAACCACAAAGGTCGTCAACTTCATCGTGTTTGTGTTGAAAAGTTGAAAACTAGTTTGTGTTCAGTCATCGATTGCCTTATGTCAAAGAGGTCATAATTTGTTTAGTTATTAATTCAATGTATGTGTGTGTGTGGGGGGGGGGGGGGCTTTCTCAGTATTTGGGTAAGGGTTAGGGTAAGGGTAAGGATCTGGTTTAGGGTGAGGGTTAGTTTATGTGGTTTGGTTTGGTTTTGGGGTTGGAATAATGGTATTACTAAGTTTTTTTAAGCTGAATTTCATACCGAGGTACAAAAACGTATACCTCGGAAAATTTACCTCCGTATCACAACACTTTGCATATACAAGCCGAGGTACAAACCATCATAGTCACGTTCGAGGCACACTTACAAATCAGGTAGATCAAGTCGTGTGTGTGTGTGTGTGTGTGTGTGTTTATAAAACAGCACAACTGAGATCTGAGCATAAAGATATGTCCGATGAGAATGACTGAATTTAAACAAAACATAGCTCAAAATACATATAAATTTAACTAAGTATAACATAGAGTTCGCTACAAATTAGACTAGATTTATACGTTAAAAAGATCATCAACAGGATCATCAACAGGAATAATATGCGACAACGGAAATGAAAAATCATCGACGACTTACTTGTCATTTCAACACACGTTTCCTCTTCATCAGATTTGATCTCGACGCAATATGAATTATCTCCACAAATCGGAGTCTCTGCAAGTAAGGTCAAACAATAGAAAAAAAAACGAAATATCACAGCATGAGCGGATCCAAAGGGGGCCGGCACCTGGACCAAAGAAAAATCCAAAAGGAAGAAAAGGAAAGAGGAGAAACGGGAAAAGAATCCCCGGACCCCACCCCTCCCCCTCCGCCTTGAAAATAAAAAAGGAAAAAGTGGAAAGAAGACCCCCCTACCCCTGAATAAAAAAGAAGAAATTACTGATGTAAATATACACAAATGGTTTGATTTAAACAATGCTTGTAACAACCAACGATTAAACGTGTTTTAAACTCAATAATCACCAAAATATACACATTAATTTCCAATACAACCTAAGTAAATAAACAAAAATCCAAGTCCTTTATGCGAAAACCTGTTGTTTACTAAAACAAATCGCGTGATCAATCACGGCGAAACCATTTCCATAGAATATTGGACCGAAGGGGTTTAATTTGTTGTAGATCTACAAAATTTGGGTAAACAAATTTATTATAACAATAGGGTAAATTCAGCTAAATCATTTTGTCACACTATCATAAAATAAGTCAAGAGATTTCGTAGTGAGACAGAACCATATACTGTTGACAAATAATGCATTTAAAAAAAAAGGAAAAGTTCTGTGCAATACTGTAGAATCATTAAAGTTCGTTGATATTAGATTTCGTTGATTATGCATCTAACTAAAGGGATTTTTTAGGAACAATTATTCGTGGATCTATGATCTTGAAAACATAAAGTCTATATTAGAGACAAGTTTTGGGATTAATATTCGTGGATAAAACCTACCACGAAATCGACGAAAATTAGTGCCCCACGAAATTTAATGATTTCACAGTACGTAAACAGAGAAGGAAAGGGAAAATATCGTTTTTACCAAGCGCTACAGAAACTCGAAGTTCCTCCTGACCCTCTACCTCCAGTCTAATGTGATATTCCTCTAAGCTGGTGTCGTGAATCACCGTCACACTCACTGCAATATACGATTATTCGTTTGTTGGGTTTAACGTCCCACCGATAGTATTTAAGTCATTTGGAGACTGCCTACTTAAGACAGATATAATACTGCCACACTGTGCACAGTATCACGCCGTGAACATGTGGCATAATGGATAGTTCCCTGACCCTATTTTTATTTGAATAAAAATAGGTTTGGCCACAAACAATAACATGTGCTCCTTTGTTAACAACGTGTTTGTGGGACGAAAATCTAACAAAATCTAATAGACCTAAGGCAAGACCTGCCACTGCCCTGCTAACTGAACTGAAACACATTGACATGTTGTTGTTTATCACAATACAAACACACTTATAACATCATCATTTCATATACATGTATTCATTTCAGATACTCCTTCTAAGTTTCTATAAATAGCTAGATTATGATTTTACTTATCTGGTTAAGGTTATCCATACATCATTAAATCTTGATCATGGCCCATCCAGCGATCACGGGAATTTTATAGTAAATTCAAGCCTTTATAGACTTTGAACAAAAGAGCCTATAACTCCAAGTCAATGGATGATTGCATCTACACTAAAGTCTTTAAGCATTTGAAGTCCGTGATTAGAATTAAATGATGGAAAGATTACCTTAAAACTGAAAGTCATATTGTTTTTTTTATATTAAATAAAAAATCACATCCCGTGTTTTGAGCCCCATAGTCCCCTACAGGGCAATGGTCGTTAATTAAGAAAGACATTGCACGTTGTCTTATTTCTTGTCACTTAATATTTTGAGATACATCTTTTATTATAAGGATAGTTTTTTTTTTGCCCCTTCTTAAATAGAATCTCAGTGTGCGTCGTTTCTCTCTCTCTCTCTGAAAAAAAAGACTATATCTATCCCTTTGTTTTACATCTAGCAATAATTGTTGTACATATATTTTGATATCAGCATGTTCATATTCTCTATAATTACATATTAAATAATCTCTGTTTGAGACCAAAAATTTTACCTCCTTCTTCGGAGATGATATTGTTACATTCATATTCATCAGAACTGATCGATGTACATTCCCCGGGCTCCTGGTGCAGATGTTGGTGATGTTGTTGGTGTTGATGATGTCGATGGTGAGTGTGGTGACGTTTTGATCGTTTGGAGTGACGTCTCAATCGCCTTCTTCTCGGTCTGTGTCTACGCGGAGCCATTCCTAACAAGTCAGAAACCCAACTTGTCTTCTTCAAGCCCCCCATTTCTATCATGGAAATAATAATAATAATAATACATTTAACAATAATAATGATTATTATCATAAGGTCCAAGATAGCTACATAAAAAGCAAACTTAACTGCATGGCCCTAAAGCATTATTACACAAATTATCATAATGCTGATCGTATTCTTTGAGCACAAAAATGAATTTTCTTCAGTAATGGACAATTAAGGCAAATCTTTGTTTGGTAAACACCAAAT
>CM037779.1:26798442-26848442 GCA_021229015.1 Solen grandis | reverse complement strand
TGCACATCTGTTACACTTGCTTAACGAAATTATAATGTGATTCTTATTCTTATTGAGAGATAACATTCGACCCATTGCAGTGACATAGAGAAGGGTACCAGTTATACAAGAGTATACAAAGCATAGACGATAATCATTATTACACACGTGGTATTAGCTTTGTTGTCTAAAGTTCCTATACTCACTTCTTAGTGGTGCACAAACCCTTCTTAGAGGCTAAAGTAGCAATTGTCACTAGTCCCACTGCGATTACCGCGCCAGCTACTCCAAATCCTGCTAAAACCTTTGGGTCATCAGCCAGGCTTGATCCAGAATCTTCCTTGGTACTTTCCTGAGACGATGTTGCATTGGACAACATTACAAAAGACGCAGTGGTAAGTGTTGCAAGCGAATATAAAGTAACCGATGAAGAACTGGTAACGACAGCTGAACCTGAGCTAGAGTGCTGTTGTAAATTTGTTAATGATGTTGTGGTCGTTGTTGTGGTTGAAGTCGTTGGTGTTGTAGTGGTTGTTGTTGGTGATAATGTCGTGGATGGTGTTGTAGTGGTAGTAGAAGGCGGTAGAGTATTAGTGGTAGTAGAAGTAGCAGCAGCAGCTGTCGTAGTAGTGGAGTTGTAGCGGTGGTTGTCGAAGATGTGGTTAAAGTTGTCGGTGTTGAAGTGGTGGTAGTAGGCGGTAAAGTGGTAGTGGACGTTGTTGAGGTTATGGTCGGTGTTGTGGTTGAAGTCGTCGATGTTGTAGAGGTTATTGATGGTATTGTTGAAGTCGTTATGGGTGTAGTTGGGGTTGTTGTTGTCGTCGTTGTGAGCCCCATAGTGGTCGTAGGTCCAACTGTAAGATATAAAGTCGCGCTGTTCGACAGCCCTGAGTCCCCAGTGCAGTCTAGTGTAATTGTATAATAGCCATCTTTGAGTCCTGGTGTTGTTGTAGAGAGGTCATTATCTATAAGAAATAGAGCAAAGAAGGGGACTAGTTAATAGCAATAAAAAAAACTTGCGCAGCACATATTTGATCTTCATAACATATCTAAAAGTTAAACAAGTGAGTATTCGTCATTCCTGACGTCATTTGGTTTTGAATATACATGTACGTACATTTGATATATTATTACTAGATATTGTCCCGCGAAGTCGCTGGATTATTTTATTTCTCTGAATAGATATTTGTTATATCATGCCAAAGGATAGGGACCATGGGTTACACATAAATAAACAGGCTTTGGTGGCGCTTGGCTGTGAAGCCGAGGGTTGTGGGTTCGATCCCAATGCACTGGGGTCGGACACGGTCTCCGTGATGAATTTCTTTCTGATGGTAATTCGTATTCCACCGCTTTACTTAGTTAATTACAGAGATACGTGTTAAAGTCAGAAACCCGGAGAAGTGTTGTTAGGTGAACTGGCCATATGTTGGCCTTTGATAGCCTAAAATGGCGTTAAACAATTCAAACAAGAGACATGTTGACATGGCCATCCCCCGCCGAACGCTTGCTCTTTAGAAGATGTGTTGGAGAGTAGAATATTTCATTTTTAAAAGAAAATTTTTGGTAATGAAGACTGATGTTTAAAGTGATTATAGATATGAAACCCATGTGAAGACCTACTAATTCCTCTATTTTGAGGTCTACAGGTAAGTGTGATAAAAATTAAGTCTAAAAAATAACAAAGGGCAAAAACTAAAAAATTATGAAAGGAAGAGTTATCATTCTTGCGCACTGCACTCCTCCTCAATGAGATCTATCCATCTATGAAGTTCCAAGTTGATATCTCAAATTCTTTTAAACTTATGCTCTGGACAAAAATTCAGTCTAAAAAATAACAAAGGGCGAAAACTCAAAAATTATGAAAGGCAGAGTTATCATTCTTGTGCACTGCACTCCTGCCCAATAGAATCTATCCATCTATGAAGTATCAAGTTGATACCTCAAATACTTTTCGATTTATGCTCCGGACAAAAATTAAGTCTGAAAAATAAGAAAGGGCAATAACTCAAAAATAAGGAAAGGTAGAGTTATCAGTCTTGTGCACTGCACGCCTCCTCAATGAGATCTATTCACCTATGAAGTATCAAGTTGATACCTCAAATACTTTTCGATTTATGCTCCGGACAAAAATTAAGTCTGAAAAATAACAAAGGGCAATAACTCAAAAATTAGGAAAGGTAGAGTTATCATTCTTGTGCACAGCACGCCTCCTCAATGAGATCTATTTACCTATGAAGTATTAAGTTGATACCTCAAATACTTTTCGACTTATGCTCCGGACAAAAATTAAGTCTGAAAAATAACAAAGGGCAATAACTCAAAAAATATGAAAGGTAGAGTTTTCATTCTTGTGCACCGCACTTCTCCTCAATGAGATCTATTCACATATGAAGTATCAAGTTGATACCTCAAATACTTTTCGACTTATGCTCCGGACAAAAATTAAGTCTGAAAAATAACAAAGGGCAATAACTCAAAAATTAGGAAAGGTAGAGTTATCAGTCTTGTGCACTGCACGCCTCCTCAATGAGATCTATTCACCTATGAAGTATCAAGTTGATACCTCAAATACTTTTCGAGTTATGCTCCGGACAAAAATTAAGTCTGAAAAATAACAATGGGCAATAACTCAAAAATTAGGAAAGGTAGAGTTATCATTCTTGTGCACTGCACTCCTCCTAAATGAGATCTATTCACCTATGAAGTATCAAGTTGATATCTCAAATACTTTTTGACTTATGCTCCGGACAAAAATGTCGGACGGACAGACGGACGGACGGAGACTATTACTTTATCCCCCGCCGCCTTTCGGCGGGGGATAACAAAATCAAATAAACCAAGTTTAGGGCTAGGGCAATGCACCATGCTTTTCACGTGTACATTATGATGTATGAATACGTGAACATCGTGCCAGACAACAAACAAACCTACTATACCAAATGGTGTTCGCCAGAAATGTTACTATTTTTAGATTCATCCTATTTCGATTGATTCACCATAAATGCTCGCAAACAATATAATTTTATTTATTTTTAAACAAAAATTACACAAATACTGAATGGTTACTGAATAACCGTGATACTCTGTATACATAGTGTTGTTTCGTAACGGCGCCAAATCCGACACAAAAATCAGCTCGTTCTTTCAGGAATATAGATGTTTGGCATACGTGGTATCTAATTTGATGCAAAATGCTCCTGTAAGATACATACCTTTTAAAAAGAATGGCTTTTTCGGCGAGACTGTCAGTTTGCACATAGATTTCAGCTTCTTCTTGTTGCAGCCATCTGATATGTCAACACTGTATATCACGGTTTGACCGTTACCACCACTATCACGGTACAAGTCGTACGGTAGATTGTTAAATAACGGAGGCTGGAGGAAGCATAGGATAATTGTTACTCGTAACGATAAAAGAAGTTGTTTTATCTTATTGAAGCTAAATAACACTCATGTGCGTCACATTTACGAAACATATCAAGCTATTTCTTAACTTTGGTCAAATTTTCCAAATCTGGCATTTTCTAAAATATTTTATTATTAAACTAAAATATTATTTTCCAAATGAAGGGAGCACATAGCTACCATTATATACCATGTTTATTAATTATAGAAATGAATAAGTGGAAATTATCTCCATCAAAAGCAATTATATTTGTTTCACATAGGTGACAATTTCTATTTATCATAGGAGGGAGCACCTTGTAACCTGGTTGGTTTCATGTAATGTTCTCTCTCCGTACTTTTTTGTCCATTAACACGCGTGTCCTTCTGTTGTAAGATCATTTTAATATATATGGGACTTTTTGTACTTTCTTATTGTGGAAATGACTCCAGAGATTAATGAAATGAAATCATTACATTTAACTTCGTGGATTTGCCATTTCGTAGGTACAGATCTTAAAGGTTCAAATTCATCGTGGTAATCAGCTCCTCCCGACACTTCATTTTCCATTAATATGTTCATACAAGGTCATATCAATGCTGCAATTCGCAATATTATTGGTACCCATGGGATGTAAGATAGTTTGAAATGAGACATGAGATGACATGATGAGTAAATGCAAGAAATAGAAGGTGGAATAAAGACCAGACCCAGTGCTCTTGAAGAATACAGAACTTTGATCATGTAATTTTTATGCTTAAGATACAGTCCAAGTAAAAGTACCGCTACAGTTCGCACCTCATGGCCTGAAGTAAGGTCATGACCGGTATGCAACTTACGAAAGAAATCCGCTAAAACGCTGGATTTAGAATAATGGATATTTCATGTACATCCTGCTGACAGTCTCTCAGTGCAAAGGACGCTTTGATATTATCCACTTGCTTATAAAAGAAGAACTTTTTTTCTTTTAAATTCAGACGCCTGAGTCTGATTCTAAAATAAAGACTCAGAAATTGATTGGTAGGATCCAGTATATGACAATATTAAATCTGAATATTAAGCAGTGCATCAGTTTCAACTTACCGCGACTACAACACTTATGGTCAGCCTGCCGGTGATGGTCGCATTGTAGGGGTTGATGCCCGTAAAATACAGGTTCTCCTGGTACCCGATGGTCAAGCAGTTAGTCACTAACACGACCTCTAAATTGACATGAAAAAAATAGATTAAATATTAATGTTGACAGACGGCTTACAATAAGCATATCTGTAAAATAGGTGAATTAATTAAAGCAAGATTTGATCACAAGCTAACAGCCCGGAGAATATAAACAATATAAACAAACAAAGCAAAATGGCTAAGACTGACAATTTGATGTTTTACTGGCGTTATCGTAGAGTACTTGAAAAGTAATCATTTGATACTTTCGGAAATTATTTATACCATAATTGTTTTTATGGCATTGATATAGAGAATATATGGTTGTTGTCGGGATGGAGAAGGTTTATCCGGTGAGCGAGAAAGTGTATCGCGGCGAGCTTTTAGCGAGCCAAGATTCACTTTTTCATTGAACCGGATAAACCTTCTCCCATTCCGACATCAACCATGTATTCGATTTATCCTGCTTTTGTCTAGTTTTATCATGATTTCAGACTATCTAAATGGTTTCATTTTTACTTTTTTCCCCGATACATTCATTTTCATACTGGCTGTATGACGTAATGACTGGAGATAGTTAATGACGTAATGACTGGACGTAATGTATGGCGTAATGACTGGAGATAGTTAAGTTTAACCGGCAAGGCTTTATCCAGCTTATAATGTAGACAATAGCTGGATAAAAACAACATAAATCACCATCCTCTGGCTTTAGTGGTATAGTTTACACGATTAAGATTATATTCCAAGAAAGAAAATGACCAAATTCGAGTTACGTTTACATGAAACGTTCGTCAAATCGAATCGCTTATGTACATCATTAGCTCAATAACAATGGACGGTTTCCCCATCACAGGCAATACCGAAAGACGGTATTGGAACTATAATTAGAATGATTAACCTATATTTAGATTTCTTTTTTTTATTTGCCGTGATCACATTCACTCTAAGTGCTTGCACAAACTTCATAGGCTGAAATTATGAATTTGTGAACTCGCCATGTTGCGGAACGTATCACGTGGTACTGAAAACACCAGTGCTTCGGGGATACCATATTCTATATTTAACCGATTTCGCCGAAGTTGCTCTCACGAAAATAGCCTTTTCCCGTGCAATGTGACCTACACTTGCCGAGTTTATTTTCCAGGAAACAAAGTTTCACCAATATTAACGAGGGAGAGTAGAAAATTAACGAGATGCTATAAACTAAGAATGCATTTAAACTGATTTTAACACACTTGGGGCCCATTTGACTTAATTGAAATGGGAAAAATATTTCGTATACGTTAATCAACAGATAAAGACTTTATTTAATTTACATTGATTGCGAAACAAGTTCTCATGATTTATATTGATCAATTTCAATGGCTCTGGTGGCGGCGCATGTGGTCATTATGTGGGAGAAAACTGGAGGACCACGTGTCTGGACGGGCAACCAAAGCCAAAGCCGTAAGTAGGGGGAAACTAGTTCCATCCTTTCTTAATCAGTAAGCATAAAATAAAAAGAAAAAAGGTTCTTTTGAGTGGATATGGAATATCTCGAAGTGATAAAATTTTAAATATTAAATTCGTATCGATCACTTCTCAATGAGATGAATCTCATATCTACTCAGAGCAAAAATATTATGTTCTTTATTATAATGATGATTATTATTTAGTAAGCAATAATTTTGAAAATCTTACTGTCGTCTGTTGCAGTGTTTATTTCAAAGAATCCGGAAGTTGATGTCATAGACACGCGGATATACGGATCGTTACTCGTCTGTATGACGTAAGCGACATCTCCCACAGCAAGACTGCTCTCTAAATCCACGGTGGTGTCTAGGTTCACGAAGGAAGGTGCTGCAGACACTGTGGTTTACATGTAAAATACGATGAACCAATCTTTTAAATGGATATATACGAGTATAGTATTCGCAATTAAATCAATTCACGAATGCGTGTTTGGAACAGTAAGCGTTTTTAGCCTATTGCTTGTGATTGACTTGTCACGAAAACTTTGTAACAAAATAACGGCAAAAGGATACAACAATGCTATTTAAATAAGTCAATAGATCTAATAACTCTTTAAATAAAGGAAGATGTGACTCCCGAAATAAAATTCGAAATCTATTCATGCGTTAATTACAACGTCCTGAACAGAATGTGCCACATTACAGAAATTCGAAATTCTATCAATTAACACATAATATAGTAAAACATATAGCCCCTTTACCATTACACCTAAGTCTTTTAATTGTTTAACTATATTTCGTGTACACGTATATACAAGACAACTCCTATTGATCTGTCTTAAATTCCACCAAATTACTTCCCTTGGACATACACAGAAAGAATGGATTTTTTTCGTCTTTGTTAATATTAATTTGATTTTTTACCAAGAAACCGACACTTTTCTCATATATTTTATGTAATTTCCTAGCTATTTATATACGGTTGCTATGGTAAACATAGGGGTTTTCCCGGTAAACGAGCGAAAATATAAGACCGGAAGTAAACCAAATACACTGTGTTAATCGACAAAGTCGGTCATTTTGGCGCCCGTCGTGGTCTACGAAGGGCGTCAAAATGACCGACACTAGCAACCACGTTGAAAACGTGAACGTTAACTGAACGAACTATGGCAAAACGCATGCGCTCGCACTGACTTCCGCTATGTTGAAACAATGCAAAGTCTGTAAGTGACGTAAGCCCTCGTCACACTTTCTCGCAAACCGGAATCAGCAGGAATGAAGCAGAACAAGGTAGAATGGAGAGTTTTTTAAATTGGCGCTACAATAAGAATGGAATTTAAAATCCGTAAGAAAGTCGTTTGAATACTTGGAGTTTACCTCGAGATTAGTCAGAACGCTTCAGAAATTGTCCAAATTGTATTCCAGTTCAGTGCGAATTCTTGAAAATTAATGAACCACGAATGCACCTCGAACGTTTTTAGCAGGAGTAAAACATTTGTACCGACCACAAGAATGGGACCGGATATTTCAAATGCATTCAGAATGCAGACAGAAGTTGCATTTTAAACACTCGGGCTAGATTTTTGTAGCCGGTACTAATGCTTAGGTCAAACTCAAAATTTTCGAGGTACACTTTAAGTAATGAAAAATCGAACTGTATTTGAGATGTATTTAAACTGCAATTTCGAAGAAAATCAAAACTGAATATCCTCGTTCAAAACATTCGTACAAAAGGCGACCAACAGCCAGCTGGTACCTTGAAGTAAAGGCCAGGATCATGTCTGGATGTATTCGCTTCCTCATTTTTCGTGCCCTGCTTTTCTATTCTTGTTCTCACAAATTCATCAAATATAGCAGGCTCCATCCTGTGGTAGTACTGGAGGTCTTCAACTCTGAATTCCTCTACAAGTCCAGCGTAATGCCAATACAGTCTCCTCTTCTCCTCTGCAAGCCATGATCGGGTCTGATATCGTCTTGGCCTCCTCCAATTCCCTTTTAGTCAGTCTTGCTGAAGAACTACACTCTGAAATAACGTGGGGTCTAGGGATCTATGTTCATTTATAGTGGTTATTAAAAGGCTTTGAATTGATGACATGTTATACCTTGCCGTGAATATAATCGGGACGTTTGTATCACTTCTAAGTACATTTGTTGTACATTTCATGTATTCGAAATCCATTCTGTTTGAATTCTTGAACGTTTTCAAACGTTTTCAAAATTTCAAATCATGCATTCTGACTGAATTCGAGATGAATTCCAAGTAATCGAACAGCATTCGTACAAAACTGTAAGAATTAAGGTCAAATTTACCCCCCCCCCCCCCCCCCCCAGTTAAAATACTTATGCACAGAGCCAACGATTTGTAAATAATTAGACTTTTATTCCCACCTTTAGAACATGATGAAAACTATTTCAGAAGGATAGACAGGTTAAAGAACAGGAGGAAATTAATTTCCGTTTCCTAAACGCGGCAATGGTAACGGAAGCTGCAAAGAATTATTTTCCCGTGATACTTAACACTTCATTCATTGGAATTGCCTTTTTAAATATAACACTTCATGCGATTTGTAATTTTTCTGTTATAGTAAGACTTTGTGGGTCATGCCTTATTTTCGTAATACTAATATGTTATGCGTATATAATTGCTTTATTTCCTTAGATAAAACACTTCATGCGTATTGTCATTTTTTTCTGTTATAGTAAGAGTTTGTGCATCATGTTATATTTCCGTAATACAAATATGTTACGCGTATTGACATTATCATTTACACGCTGTGCCTTTTGTTTAATTTCCGAAATGTTAAAATGTTATTTGTTATAACGTATTTTCATGATGATAACAGGATAATAATATTTCTTTTACGTATTCCATATTTTCGTAATTATAGCAAACAATGTTAATCTTAGGGGAAAATTGATATGTTATGGCAAGTGACAGAAGCTCTTTTATTACCTCCCCTTGATTATTTTGTTGCCGTGAGTTATCTCCCCTGAAAACAAAAAAGTGATTTTCCCCATTTTCCTGTGATAGATTTTATTTTCACGAACGTTGATACAAAATCATAAAATGCATTTTTCTACCATGAGTTTTTCTCATAAATCAAATTTAGTTTTTCATATTTACTGAAAATACATATTTTCCATAGGCTTCAATGTTAACTTATATGCGGATTATCTCCCCCCAAATTAGATAAAATTAGATCTTGGTGAAATGTTTTTATTTTTGAATGTCTTCAAAGTGACAAAATTTCATAGAAATATAACCATCCAGTAGCAAGATATGGAATATGGCTATTAGGATGGGAAGACCTTAATTAATATGAGTGACTATTTTGTAATAAACTTCATTCATACGTATTGTCATATAACTGTATGATAATCACTAAAGTAAATGTAATTGTAATGCTTATAACGAACTATCTTTGAGTTAATACACACTTCATGAGTGCGAATTAATGCAGAAAAATGTGTATATTGTAATGATAATAATAATTTTTATTTTTTTTTAGAGTAATTAATTTGGAGAAAAACACGGTAAGATTTATCTTTCGTCCTAATCCCATTTATTTTATTTTGATATTATACATATAATTATTTTGAAAAATGTTTTAAAAAGGGTGCCGTGGTCCAATGACTACATTACATGCTGCGGATCCGGATGTTGTTTGTTCGAACCCTGTTTGCTGCAATGATCTTTCATAGCAATCCCATGCGCAAAGTACTTGTCTAACACAAGAGTCGTCGAGATGAATTAATATATATTAAGATGTAATAACTTGTTTTCCAAAAGATGCAAAATTAAGTTAATACTAAATTTGCCTAAAAATGAAATATTATTATGACACTATGTTATTGCTCAAATGACACAGATTAATAACAAACCTTTATCCCCGATGATCCGGAAGAGATTATACATCACATAAATGTAGACTTTATCCATTATATATAAGCGCGTACTCATAAATAAATGATTATATATACATATTAATCCACCAAGAAGTTATCTTTCGATTACTAATTTCAAATTGTATTCTAAAACCACAGTATTTGTGGCATGCGTTTATACCAAAGCTGAAATGTTATCCCCTGTAGCCGAAAGTGGATATCGCAACGGAACAAGTACTTAAAACACTTATATTGAAAGTTCAAATTTCAAAAATTATACATCATTTCATAACAGAACAATAACAAACCTTTGAATTAACTCCTGCAACAGTTCGGTATCTGTAATCCAATGGATTAAGTGAGAGATGATTGTTAACACAATATATACCTTTATCGGTATAAATGTATAGGTGCTTAGATTATCAAATTTTGCTGGCTTACCATAAAGTTATTAAATAGCACTAATAAAAGTAAACAGATTAATACTTTGTACTTATTGGGACACATTAACTTTTACATTTTAACCATTGATCTATTAATCATAATATGTTAACCTTTTTTAATTAGTTTAATGATTTATTTAATAATATTTTTTACGTAGATTGGTTTTTTCAGTTTATACTTATCCTTCTTGACGGCTCCTGTATTGGACCAGTACTTGGCGTCTTGGTAAGACATATAATCTTTTGTCCCCAACGGGGTTCGAACTAATATCCTTCGGATCCACGGACGTACATGTAACTACTGGATCACGGTGCCCTCTAACTTCAATATTCGACCGTAGACAACCATAAGCGTTGGATCTGTATCGAACCCAGCGCGTTGACCTATAACTGGTGCTTACCTAAACTTAATTCAAGCATTTTTTATCTCAGTCGTAAATAGGTTACACACATTATTAATGACCAACTTCAGTTGTCTACCAATGAAAATGCTACATTTTTTTTTTATATTTTTGTCTCAACGGTTAGTTTTTGTAGAAAAAACAACAACAATAACTCGACACTATACTTGAAAACGCACGCCTATATTATAAATATATATATATATGATTATATATTCTTTTGTTTACCAAAAACACGAAATACGAAGGATTCCATCAAATGTATTAATAAAACATAAACTTAACAACTGAAAATATCCAAAGATGTTTAAAATTGTATGAATATAATCATATAGGTAGCAAATGAATTCGTTTTAAAAGTCATTGAGTAAATTATCAAATCCAGCTCACATTCGCCTACTATTTTTCAAAGTGTTATCGTAGTAACCGAATAAAACCTGCCACTATATAAGTGTGTTAAGAGTATTATCCCTGGCTGTTCTACAGAATTTAGAAACGCCGAAAGGACATATATTAGATATCAACTCAAATCATATCTACACAATGAATGATAAAGAAAATATAATTTTTGTTTTCCAAAAAGGTTACACTTGTTATGAAAACACAGAGAGAGAGAGATTTGCGCATAAAAATCCTATTCTTTCTTTCCTATGCCCTTTCGAGCGGGAATATTCGTTTGGCTTCAAAATAGGTAATATATCATATTTTTTTCTCTGTTTACTGGTCCCGGAGGTCGAGCTGTTAGAACATCCTACCTAAACATTCGACGTCTTGGGTATTTTTCCTTAGCAGCAACATACTGAAGTCTTCAACATTGGTACTAGTATATATTCCTTGATTGGCACTCAACATATAAGCGCAGCTCCAGAAGACGGGTTAATCTGGGTGAGGATAATGTGACCGGATGTGGTATAACAAAAATATATGTATCTTGTATTGTAAAAATAATAATAAATAATATTGAAAAAAACATTCTCCCCACGGGGACTCGAACTCACACCCCTTTCAGACTTTCAGAAGCCATGCAGCTGCATATAGGTGAAATTTTATACATAGTCGCTGGAATTCCAGCCAGTTATGGTTCTAAATATCTCCGAATAAGGTGCGATTTAGTCGCTTGAGTACTTCCATTTTTCATTACAGTTTGTTAAACACGTTATCTCTAGCATAGGTTTTCAACACATTTCAATTCAGTTTCGACTTCCATAACGCAATCTTACTGAAATAAACATGAAAATAATCACCATTTAGTGATAAGACAGAAAACAAAATTTGGAACTTTTTTTTCTCCGCTGTTAAAAGGGGGGAAATCGATGTCTAAATATAGCACCGGACCGTTGTGCTATTCAGAAATGTGTGCTTCAATAGAACAGCAATGCAAGCAACCCTGTTCAAAAACACTTTATTTCATCTTGTTTTGTATTTAAGAAAACCATCATATGTGTATGTAAAATTTCTGTATGTACCGAATCGGGGTGCTCCTAGCAGTTCATTTAAGCTTACATATGTGTATGCATAATTTTAAAGTTTACACAGGAAGCTTACATTCATTTTGACAGATTTTAAAGTATATACTGTAGCAGACATTCATTTTTACATTTTCAAAGTACGCTTTTATAAGATTAACTTAAAATGATTTTTACAGGCTTTCAAACTTTATTAGGGGTAACTTACAATATTTTTTTTCATATTCGTAAGCTTATATTAACTTTTACAGAACTTAAAAGTTTATATATCAAACTCACATTCGAAACGTGTACATTGTGCAAATATCTATAATTTTAAAATTTTCACAGTATGTTTACATTTTAAAAAGTTTATTACTTTCATTTGTGATTTTAAATATATATAGTTAGTTTTACTCTTCTTTCTTTCTTTTATTTATTTATTCAATTTTATTTCATTATTTCTGTTTTTAGTTAACATTTTAGGAACCATGTCAGAGACTTACATATTCTTAAATACTTTCTATTGCACATATATCTTAATTTTTAAGCACATGTCCGTATTATTTGATTTTGTTTCATTCCGAACCTGTTTGTTATTACTAGTCAATTTTGAATCACATTGTGTCCTGCTTAACAACATAAGCCATTTATGCTGTAAGTCTTCAGTATTTTGAAATATTTCGAAACATTCTACAACAAATACATAGATTCTGGCTTCTTATATAGAACGGTACCTGTTGGCCTAAAAAAGTTTATTTTTTATTGTTATTTATTTTATTTCTAAAAATATTTCAATTTTTAAATCGAATATATAATTGATTTTTCAAACAGACTGACGGAAGGTAATCTGAATTAGAATATGTGGCCGAGCGATCGGAGCGTCTGCCCCATACTTGGGTTCGAACCCCGGCTCCAGTACGCAGACTTCATAAAATGGTATTGTTTATATCTCCCTTGTGCTTGACAAATAAAGGTTGTTCAAGTTCCAGGTTATATTGACTCACTTGGCTTACTGTTAGGCTTATTTGACTTAACCCTTTCCCTCATATAGACTCATATTGACGCACTCAATAGGTACCACATAAAGCCTGATCTGCAGAAAACCACAGTTAAACCTTACCAAATTTAATTACAAAATCCTCATTTCCAGACCACTGAGGAGCAGCGAACAGCATAAAACCTGATCAGCCTGCGAGTTACTCGCAGGTTGATCTGGTTTTATGCTGTTCGAATAGGTCTTTTCATGGTTTCCTCAATGAGGGAAAGGGTTAAAGAGGTATTGTGACATTGTTTACGGCTTACAAACAAATAAATAATTCACATTAGCTGATAGGGATAGATTATCGCTGCCGAGATTAAATCCGGATTAAAATTTACATCAAAATAATCCTAATAATAAGTCCTCATATCTGGGACTATTTTCATGCATAACATGAATGTCAATAACCGGGTTCATGTATTCCTACCCTGATCCTGGATAAGCTAAGGTCACTTAGATATCAAGAACTGAGGACAATGTCAGGTGAAACTAGAACATCACTGAAGGTGATTAATTCCCCTGCAAAATGCTTTGATAAGGAGAAGCCAGACTCCGGGCAGAGCATAGATAAGAACCTATATACATAGTAACAAATTTGAACTGAATCGGTTAAGAAATGTTGAAGAAGTTCGCGTCACAAGATATTTAGAGTCAAATCAGGGCCATAACTTCTGTAATCCTTGCGATAACTCAAGTGAAATTTATGTCACGCACCTCTCCACCTGATTATGAATGCACACACAAAATTTGAACCGAATCGGTTAAGAAATGTAGATTCTGAATGTAGTTTGCGTCACAATTGTTTGGGATGGACGGACAGACCGATAGACTGTATACCCCTTCTCAAACTTCGTTTGCGGGGGTATAATAAACAAAAACAAAAATGAAAGCGTGTTCTGCTTTCAAAATTTTCCACAAAAGCGATTAAATGTATTTTGAAAATCTTCTTCCTCTCTCTCTCTCTCTCTCTCTCTCTAGATGGACGTGCAGTCTGACTGATATATAAAACCCTCCCCGTGGGAAACGTCAAAGTTAAATGCCATGTTGCTGCAAAGTAAACATTCGCCATTAAAATGAACATTTCTAATATTTACAATCACTGTGCATGATTTGGTATATATTTCACCCTTCCCCGGAAACATGGAATCAAGATATAAACAAACACAAAACAATCAGTACAGTTTATTTCCATTGATTAGGTTTCCAATTTCGATAAAATTTTGATTACTTATGAAATAAAACACAATCGGCTAAAACACAGTAGTGTTTTTAAAGACCCGTTATGCTCCCCAAAGCAGTGTTTATTCTTCGGATAGAAAAGTAAAGTAAGTGCTACAGATTTGTTTCGAGATACAATCTGTACAAACTCGTTGACAACAACGTTACTACAATGCATAAATAATCTTTTACTCAAGATCATTCAATTGTTTACAAAAAATACTAATTTGCATATTCCGCATATCTTATTAATTTTCAATAGACATCCATATGTCTCTGTTAACGAATCACGAGAGCGTAAATAAACCAGATAAACAAATTGTGATTCGACGACGGTTTTTCAAATTTAAATTATTTCTAAATACAGACTGTCCTCGTGAAAACTCGCCAGTCATGACATGACATAAACAGTGCAAAAAAAGGACAAAAAAATGTCCGATTCAGTACTTTATTTTTTGCTTAGCGAAACATACCGTGTTTTGGCCGAATGTTAAAACGACATTTAATGTTGTTAATTTATTGAAGCATTTATATACTCATTTGTGTAACTTACTTTACATAATGTGGCCGGTTTTAATTTCAAACATGCAGCAAAACAATAAATGCAGGTCATTACTTGTGTTCGTGTTTTTATATCATCTACACTAGTTTAAAGTGAACATGTGTCGTTATTCTACCTGTGTTTAGGGCTGGTAAGAGGGTTATAAAATGCAGGCAGCGACAATGCAAGCAGCTTGCCACTTTGTCCGAGCAGTGAGAATGATGTATTTCTGGTTGGACTGGGGATCCGGGGGAACTCCCCCGCGAATTTTTAAAAACTTAAGTTGTGAAATAGTGCATTAAGATTTTTTTTTGATGTGTGGGGGGGGGGGGTTTTTATTTTCGAAGGGGCATGCGCGGGTGCGCCTTTTCCCTTAAATCCTCTAGTGTTGTAAGAGAGTGGAAATGTTTATATTTAGTTTTAAAGGCATAACAGTTTATGTCAAACAACAAATAACAGAACCATAACAAATAATAAAAATAACGACTATGTAAATGCAAAAATAAAGTATCACATAACAATAAATCATTTAAACTTGCTTTTGGATGATCATTATCACTCTACTTATTGTGTCACCTGCTGAAAGCAGAGGTCACTTCTCCATCGTCAATCTGTCAGTCCGTGTGTCTATCTATCCATCTGTCTGTCTGTCATACTTTTTATTCTGCAATATCTCCTGCTCAGCTCACACTATTAAATTGACAAGAGGAAATTTCATGTACAAGGTCCATAACTCAAGCACCAATATTTTGTAGTTATTGTCCATTTTCTGTCTGTCACACTTTTCTAGTCAGTCATGCTTTAGTAGGTAAAACATATGTTTCAAAGAACACACTTGTTTAACGTCCAGGTTCGAATTCCACGAACAATACTTAACGCTTAGCAATACGTCAATTCTTCTGTAAGGGTAGGAACGCATTAAACAATTCCTAATTTCGAAACATTACTAACCTGTTATAAATTGTTATCTTAGTGACTAAAAATGTGGAATTTCTTTAAAGAAATAGCAGTAATAAAAATGACCCATCAGTATCTAAGTATTACTTAGCAATAAGAAATCGAACCTGGTAACTTAAAAAATAGAGAGAGAAAACATGCGAAAAAAATAAACTTACGAAAACTGAGAACACACTTCTGTTGTAATACATATATACACACACACAGAGATTTTAAACATGCCTCTTTTGAAATATTTTGAAACTATCGAGTTTTTATTTCTGAAATTCATTTTACTATAATTAACTGTCTTTTAATTTCTCTGTTTTAGAATACCTTTGTGAAGATAATATTTATATGAGTTCCCAATTGACCTTAAAACAGAATATGTCTCGAACATTTTCATAATCTACTGAATAATTAGTATATATCTCTGATATTAACAGACTGTTCATTAAAAGAAAATATCATATATACATATGCCATTTACGTATCAGTATAGCTTTAGCAAAGCAATGTCTTTTTATCATCTTTGCATGTGTTAGGGGAAGCAACTCACTAAATGCTTAATAGTTTTGCTTAAAAGCAAAGTTCATTAAGTTTTCTCCCTTGATCCTTACTCTGACGTCATCAGCGGAGAATTCTGGATATAGGTGGAACGACACGAACGATATTATCAAAACAGATGGCTCCATGTTCTCAGTGTCGATAGGAGATCTACATGTGCATGGTTTCTGTTGAAACAAAATTTAAATAAAGATAAAATAAAACACCAGTTATTAACTTACTTAAATGCGACCAACACAAAATCCCTAATATGGTATTCCGGTACGTGTAAACAATTTGTTATAACCTTGATATTACAACGACATACAATGTATTAAACTGGATTTATAGACAATCTATTTATTCTTATTCTTCAATAAATGACAAAAATAATGACTCACCGATCGGCGGAATATCTACAAAAAATAAAGTAGAAAATGTGTCACTCGCAATTTTGTTATACCATCTATTTAAGAACATTAAAATATAAATTCATTACTGAATCAAGTATCATATATCGGCTAACAAACTGACAGGTTAGCATTTAAGAAGGATATAAATTATACAATAGATAAAATGCAATATGCGAAAGATGCAAACATGTGTAAGTTATACGAAAGATAGAATAAATTATAAGAAATGTGCAATAAATTATACGAAAGATGCGACAAAATATACGAAATGTGAAATAAATTATAAGAAATATGCAATATGTTTTACGAAAGATGGGATAAAGTATACGAAATGTAAAATATATTATACGAAAGAATAAAATTAATAAATAATCTCCGGTTTTTCACAGAGAACACCCTTAATACCGACCAGCACCTCTGACTTCGGTTCTCTCTTTTCTGACTGCCCTCCCTTAGCAGCTCTACACAGGTGCCAAACTCCACGCCGTGAATAAATAACTAAATACTGTTAAATTTTACTTGCGATGGCAGTGGTTATACTGTAAGGGTAAGGGAGGGGGGGGGTGCGCGGGTAACTACTGCGTGGAGTTTGCACAGGTGCACGTACACAGAGAGACAGATGCGGATACCAAGGATCCGGGTTCGCTACACTATCTCTTTCCGAAAAAGCCCCCTTTGTTCCTTAACGTGCCAGTTGTAAAGCGCCGATACACGCGAAGCCCCTTAACTACTGTCTGAGTGAACCGGTACATTGTACTAAGCTTCTAGTTAGGCAGGGAAGACTAAAGAGAGAAATTTACCATTTTAAAGGTTCTACCGGGATTTGAACTCGGACCCCTGCGCGTTACCACTGAGCCATCAATTCAGATAGACAAAAACACGGACAACGGATAGAAAGAACTCGAAGAAGAAAACTATTAAAGAAAACTTAAATATACAGTGCGTCAAAAAAAGAAACAACAACAAACAAAAAAAACAACAACAGAGGAATAAAGAGTCGAAATTACATACAGTATAAGAACAATTATCTTGACATAGAGTTAGACTAGACAAATACACGGAAAGACGAAGCTACTCACTGTTGCACTCAATGTCCATGGTTGCCAGGGTGGTGTAAGAAGTGGACCTGGTCATGTTGTCACTGTTTGAATCTTCATCGTCACTGTCGTCAATCGCCTCATCATCATCATTATTTTCAGGGTCTTGGTTCATTCTGTGGAACGCAATTCATGTTTTCACCTTCATTATCACTATCACAGAAATTACTGACCGATCCCGCTATAAATTAAATCGTCCGCCTTAGAATCGGGAGGTCATGGGTTCGATCCGCGGCAGCGACAAACCAAAGTCGTAAAATATGGTACTGAAATCGCTCGCTTGCTTGGCGTTCAGCATATAAGTGTAGTTGCAGGACTGGTTGGACCGGTGTCAGAATAATGTGACTGAGTGTGGATACGCGGCAGACCGAGGTACGACATTTTACACCAAACTTGGTGGTCATATGTACCATACCATATCTTATAAAGTAATACATTTTATTTTAAATTTCAATATGGTGATGATAATGGTACGTATAAGCAAAGAGAATTATTAGATAACATTTGTCCGCTGTTTGCATTAATAAAAACCCAACAAAAGAAAAGAAAAACACACTAATCACGCTGATATATACGGCGGTAAGGTCACAACCGAAGTAAATATTGGACATAATATTTTTGAAGCATTAAAGCTTTAAAACGATATCTTTGTAAATGTACTAGTACAAGACGACCAATGACACCAATATATTTAAGAAACGGAACCTTGTCATCGAAGTTTACAAAAATGCATTCGCCATTATCGGAAAGGCTCTCAAGTGATATAATTACGCATACAGTACCATAAGTTCACGGGGTAAATCGTCAACGATGCAAAATGGCTGAACAACAACTTGATAGCGATAAAGAGTTATAACTAAAGGAGAAAGGCCCAGACATAACTGAGAAATATAGGATAGTTTGAGGCGTTTCTCACACTTAAATCAATTTTCCTTTGTTATAGTATTTAAACCACAAAATTAGCACAAGGAATTTGAGGCATTAAAGTTTTACGTTATTGAAGCACATGTAAAACACAAGAAATACGAGGAACTGGAACTCTGCATGATTGCCTTATGAATACAACCGTGTCATGCCGATGCAATTCTGTCACAGTCCCTTACAGCTAAATGTAATTGTGCGAAAAAAAACGTGCCGCCTGTTTCTTTCTTCTTTTTTATTTTTCTTTACTTTTCATGACGTTCCGAGGGTTTCCGAATGCGATTTGATTGTTTCCGGCTATGTTTATCTTCGTGTTTACTCGCTGTGTTAAAAAGTCGGCGGTGTTTTAAGATTTTCATTAAGTTCATTTTTTTTGGAATATATATTTTGCGTGCTATATTTTCATACATTGTATCAAAATACAACTTTCTGTCAAGATTAATAGGTATAAATGTTAGACCAAAAACATGTTTAAGCAACGTTATATTTGTCACTTGACTTCCAAATTGACAGAAGTACAGTCGATGGGACGCTCAAACCAAGCATATAAACATAACTAAGCTGCACCATTAAGGTTTTTATACCTTATACCAGCTCCTTCATGGTTGATCGGTAGAAATAAAAATAAGTCATTTATACCCTTTCTGGTCTTTTGACAAAATACCTCGACAAATGTAGGTCACATTGCACGGGAAAACGTTATTATCGTAAACGCCCACTTCGGGGAAATCGAATGCGGAAAGAGGTGTTTGTGTACCACGTGGTACATTTAGTAGATTTGAATCTGATTCTTACTCTTAGTCAATGGCCATCTGTGAATGAGCTACTCTAAACGTGACGAAACACAAAATACAAGAAAAAATAATAATGCAAAACATCTAAGGCGATGCAGAACAAATAGTCATGAATATGACAGGATATTATCAATGGCAATTAAATTATTGTACATGCTTTTTCAAATGATGCATTTCCCGAATTTCAAGGTTCGCAAAGTAAACTCCAATCACTGTCTGAAAATGGTCGCAAACACGATAGAAAAATTAAACACTACATATAAAAGCGAGCGCTTAGGTCATCGCCAAAAACCAGTCTTAAATCAATAACCACCATACAAGTAGACTGGTCCTTCTTTTTACCAGCACATTTCTGTTTGACATAAATCCTGAAATATAACATGGATTGTATACTTTTCCCATGTCGTCTCTGTTTTTGAAGTTCATGTTTTTGAAATTCATGACAGTTCAATGACAACCATTTTTCTAACATGTATGATAATTTATGATCAATAAACAACTGACAAATAAATGTTTTTACCTTCTCCCACCAAATCCATTCTTTCCACACAAAAACTTCTTGGCAGCAAGAATTGCTCCAATGCCTCCGAAAGCAAATGGAACCGAAGCTATCAAAGCAATAATTTTTGGGTCGGAAAATATACTGTCTTCCGAAGGTTTGTCTTCTGAACCGGCAACTTGTGCTGTTGCTGTCACTGTAGATGCCGTTGATGATGTTGTAGTTGTAGGTGTTGTAGTTGTAGATGTTGTAGTTGTAGATGTTGTAGTTGTAGATGTTGCAGTCGTAGATGTTGTAGTTGTGGGTGTTGTAGTTGTAGGTGTTGTAGTTGTAGGTGTTGTAGTTGTAGGTTTTGTAGTCGGAGATGTTGTAGTTGTAGATGTTGTAGTTGTAGGTGTTGTAGTTGTAGATGTTGTAGTTGTAGAGTGTTGTAGTTGTAGGTGTTGTAGTTGTAGGTGTTGTAGTTGTAGGTGTTGTAGTCGTAGATGTTGTAGTTGTAGGTGTTGTAGTTGTAGATGTTGTAGTTGTAGGTGTTGTAGTTGTAGATGTTGTAGATGTTGTAGTTGTAGGTGTTGTAGTTGTAGGTGTTGTAGATGTTGTTGTTGTAGGTGTTGTAGTTGTAGGTGTTGTAGTGTTGTTGTTGTAGTTGTAGATGTTGTAGGTGTTGTAGTTGTAGATGTTGTAGTTGTAGGTGTGGTAGTTGTAGATGTTGTAGTTGTAGGTGTTGTAGTTGTAGATGTTGTAGTTGTAGGTGTTGTAGTTGTAGATGTTGTAGGTGTTGTAGTTGTAGGTGTTGTAGTTGTAGATGTTGTAGTTGTAGGTGTTGTAGTTGTAGATGTTGTAGTTGTAGGTGTTGTAGTTGTAGATGTTGTAGTTGTAGGTGTTGTAGTTGTAGATGTTGTAGTTGTAGGTGTGGTAGTTGTAGATGTTGTAGTTGTAGGTGTTGTAGTTGTAGATGTTGTAGTTGTAGGTGTTGTAGTTGTAGGTGTTGTAGTTGTAGTGTGTTGTAGTTGTAGATGTTGTAGTTGTAGATGTTGTAGTTGTAGGTGTTGTAGTTGTAGGTGTTGTAGTTGTAGATGTTGTAGTTGTAGGTGTTGTAGTTGTAGATGTTGTAGTTGTAGGTGTTGTAGTTGTAGTTGTAGGTGTTGTAGTTGTAGGTGTTGTAGTTGTCGATGTTGTAGTTGTAGATGTTGTAGTTGTAGGTGTTGTAGTTGTAGTTGTCGATGTTGTAGTTGTAGATGTTGTAGTTGTGTTGAGGTGTTGTAGTTGTAGTTGTAGGTGTTGTAGTTGTAGATGTTGAGCTTAGTGTTGTCGTTGGTGTTGTAGGTGTTGTTACTGTGGTGGTTACACTGTCGTTGTTGTTGGCCCCACTCCAAGGCTTATTGTACTCGTCACTGAGAGCCCCGTGTCCCCAGTACATGTAACGGTGATAACGTAATCCCCGTCTGATATGGTGGGGTTAGCGGCCGTGATCGTATTTCCTGAATAAAGTGAAACTGAATTATTTTTCCTTGTCCAACAAATCTTTTTTTTTTCTTGTTTTTTGTTTTTGTTTTATAGTACTATTCATATCATTCAAGTTATAAAACCAATCTTAAGTCTTAAGCTTTTTGTATAAGACATTCCTTGATTTAACTTGTTTATCAAGGCAAAATGTTAATTGAATATGTTACTTAACTTATTAATTATAATACTCAATATTTTGTAGCTATATCAATGAATAATTACGCCTCCTTTACATACTCCTCTTTGTAGGAGGTCCCAATAAAAAGATTCAGGGTCGAATTCCACCAACAATTCTTAGTGCTAAGTAAAACTTAAATACTTAAGGGCGAATTTTCATTAGTCTTGTTTCTCTAATAGAAGTACCCAAATGTTTAATTTCTTATCAATTATTGGTAGTAATTAAGGTAGTAATTCAATTCAACATAGCCGTGTACTTGAACATTTCATAAAATAATATTGGTGGAATGTGTATCTATCTTTTTTAAGAATTTAAGTATTATTTAGCTCTAAGTATTGTTGGTGGAATTCAAGCCAGGATTGATATAAAACTACTAATAAATTAGTATTATATAGATTCATCATAATTAAAATGATATTTATAACATTGCCACTTTTCCAAATTTACTTGATATTTTTTCTGTGAAAAGTTGTCCAATAATTCTTTTGTTGTTGTTGTATTGGGGTTTACCGTCGCTGCGATAGTATTTCAATCATGTAGCGACGTCCAGCTAATTACAGGTGGAGGAAGACCCCGAGTACACAGAGGTACCCGGGTAGAACCACCGACCTACCGCAAGCCAGCTGGAAGGCTTCCTCACATGAAATTCTTTTGTAAACACAATGTTATGTACATATGATGAAAAATAAAATTTATAAAAAAAAAAAAGTCTTCTCTTGTTTTTTTTTAATGTATTTTATTCTCCACCCTTTTATAATAATTCGTTTGATGTATTTTTTCTTTCCTTTTAAAATGTCTTTTGAGTTGTTAATAATTTCACACTTTGATCAAATTTCACAGCAGCGACCAGTTGCTTATATAATTTTATTCTAAACGTCATTATAAAAAGATTATCTGTCCTAATATTCTAAGCTTTTGAAAAGAAAGTTGTATTATCATCACTATCAGTAGTAGAATAGTTGTTGTTGTAGTAGTAGCAATAGTAATGATAATAGTTGTTGTTGTAGCAGTAGTAGTAGTAGTAGCAGCAGTTTAAACGCCATGTCCTCCACATAATGTACACGTCTCTGCTATACACAGGTTAGACAGATTTCCAACCTAAGTACATGTTTCACACACACCACACACACACACACATGTATATAAAACATATAGATATCGAAGTAAATGCCCTTAAGACAAAAATAATGATGTTCAGGAAACGAGGCGGATTGAAGAGAGATGAAGTGGACATATGATAGTATAAAGGTAGCCGTTGTTGATGGTTTTAGTTACTTACGTACCTTGTTTTGGTACACTGGTAAATTTGCTATGTAAATGCGAATATTTGTCAGGCAAAGCACCGAAAACATTGAGTGTATTATTATACAACTGTAAAGGCTTACCATTGAAACTAAAGGTTCTGTGTCAATTATTTGACTGACTTTAGGTTTCGTGTTTATTATGTTTGTGAAGTGACTGGTTTTAATAAATCTAAAGAAATAGAAAGATAACATCTTACATTTTACAAACGTATATTAAAGGTACCTATAAAATCGAGTAATTCTGCAGTATATGGTGAATTGGAGCGCTATCCGTTATATGATGCTTGTTTTTGTATGATTATTAAATATTGGTGTAGAATAGTTCAATTGGATAATATAATCTTTATAAATTAGCTATGAAAGGTTTTATGTTGGGTTTTACGAACTGGGTCAGTAGTGTTAAAAAGTTGTTGAATGATTATTGTTCCTCCGATATGTTTTTTTTTTCTTTTTTTTTAATTTAATACTGATTCGTTCGATCTTTTCATGTGCTATTTAAATAAAGAATCATTGGCTGTTGAAAGTAAGAAGGGTTTGGACAATAGATAGAAACAACATTTTAGAAGAATATAAAAAGTTTCAGATTCATTTTGAATACGAGCTATATCTTGATTAAGTACCCTATGATATAAGGTTCTATATTACAAGATAATTTATTTCTGCACACTGTGTTCGTATATATGCATGTAGGTTTGGTGAAGAAAGACAACCTGGATAGAAAGATATTTATTATTCGTTGTTTGTTCATGTAATAGGAATATAAGGTATTTAAACTGCAACGTTTACGTAAGACCATCAGTTTTTGTTGTTGTTGTTGTTGTTTGTTTTTTTGTAATTTACAAAATATTGAATATCAAAGATGAGAAAACAATGGAATTTAGCATTTTTATTTGAAAAGCTTAAAGAGATAGAAGTAACCTAAACATATTTAGTCATGAGATTAATATACTCGTGTATTTAATTGATTTAATATACTCGTGTAAAGTCACAATGTACAGCGTGTATTGTGCCTATTTTCTTCTACTCTCCATGTTCAAGTGCGAATATACATTAATGTGCTTTTAATTGCCATTATCACGAGAAGGTATTATTTATAATGATTTGAATTTTAGACGATGTATTATGTAGAAGTCTGAAATAAATAGAGTCAAATCAAATCTGTCTTCAGGAAAAAAAGAAACAGAAGCTTAACAGAGGTGGTCGGTAAATGAGGTTAAACATATTAATAAAATGCTATAGTTTGGTCAAAATAAAACTGACCGCTAAATGAGGTTAAAATATTAATAAAATGCTATAGTTTGGTCAAAATAAAACTGACCGCTAAATGAAGGTTAAAATATTAATAAAATGCTATAGTTTGGTCAAAATAAAACTGACCGCTAAATGGAGGTTAAAATATTAATAAAATGCTATAGTTTGGTCAAAATAAAACTGACCGCTAAATGAAGGTTAAAATATTAATAAAATGCTACAGTTTGGTCAAAATAAAACTGACCGCTAAATGAAGGTTAAAATATTAATAAAATGCTATAGTTTGGTCAAAATAAAACTGACCGCTAAATGAAGGTTAAAATATTAATAAAATGCTACAGTTTGGTCAAAATAAAACTGACCGCTAAATGGAGGTTAAAATATTAATAAAATGCTACAGTTTGGTCAAAATAAAACTGACCGCTAAATGGAGGTTAAAATATTAATAAAATGCTATAGTTTGGTAAATGAAAACTGACCGCTAAATGGAGGTTAAAATATAACAAAAATGCTTAGTTTGGTAAATGAAAACTGACCGCTAAATGGAGGTTAAAATATAACAAAAATGCTTAGTTTGGTAAATGAAAACTGACCGCTAAATGGAGGTTAAAATATAAATAAAATGCTATAGTTTGGTCAAAATAAAACTGACCGTTAAATGAAGGTTAAAATATTAATAAAATGCTATAGTTTGGTCAAAATAAAACTGACCGCTAAATGGAGGTTAAAATATTAATAAAATGCTATAGTTTGGTCAAAATAAAACTGACCGCTAAATGGAGGTTAAAATATTAATAAAATGCTACAGTTTGGTCAAAATAAAACTGACCGCTAAATGGAGGTTAAAATATTAATAAAATGCTATAGTTTGGTCAAAATAAAACTGACCGCTAAATGAAGGTTAAACTATTAATAAAATGCTACAGTTTGGTCAAAATAAAACTGACCGCTAAATGGAGGTTAAAATATTAATAAAATGCTATAGTTTGGTCAAAATAAAACTGACCGCTAAATGGAGGTTAAAATATTAATAAAATGCTATAGTTTGGTCAAAATAAAACTGACCGCTAAATGCAGGTTAAAATATTAATAAAATGCTATAGTTTGGTCAAAATAAAACTGACCGCTAAATGCAGGTTAAAATATTAATAAAATGCTATAGTTTGGTCAAAATAAAACTGACCGCTAAATGCAGGTTAAAATATTAATAAAATGCTATAGTTTGGTCAAAATAAAACTGACCGCTAAATGCAGGTTAAAATATTAATAAAATGCTATAGTTTGGTCAAAATAAAACTGACCGCTAAATGCAGGTTGACCTAATACAGGAGGCCGCTTATACAGGATCAACTGTATATGTTCTGTTCTGTGAATCAGAGATCTTTATTTTTTATGCACATCCTATGAAAATCATCATTTTAATCATGTAATATGATTATAATGTTACGCACCTTGAATAATAATCGGCTTTCTAGGCGACATGGAGACATCGCAGAGTGACCCTAGGTTGATGTTATTACATCCGTCGGATACGTCCACGGTGTATATCTCGGATATTCCATTCCCGCCGGATGTCCGGGATACCGTTGCCGGCAGATTGTTGAAAATTGGCGGCTGAAGAATATTCTTTCTACATTCAATATGGCAAGAGCTTATAAATGTGGAAGAAACGGAATTTTCAGCGTACCGTTGTGTTTTATTTCGTTTATAGCCAAAATTAAAACTATTTTATACTACATGTAGTAATTACAAGTACACTTAAAATGACCTGGAATTAATTTCAATGTTATATTCCATTCCTCCCCCGCCCCTTCAGTCCCCTTTCAAAATTCTAGCGAGTCCCGATATTCTGATCATCTTCACCCCCCACCCCCCCCCCCCCCCCCCTTTATCTTTGTTAATAAAATATCCTTTAAAAAGCACAGTTATATATATTTCTTGTTTATCATATAGACATATACATAAAACGTACATTCATAAAATATCAAAACATAATATAGTAATCATAATTTTAGATGGACATATCTGGTGTTTAAGAAAAAGCAAATGGCTGTGGCCACATAACATAACATTGTTCTGTGCGTCAGCTAAAAGAATATTTTTTTATTGCTAAAAATACTAGAGCAGATGATTGTGTTATACGATCATCAAATCTTAGTAATGCCATAATATATCTTATCCAACATGCATTTTAATTTATTTACCCTGAATTTCAGATCTTCATGATTCTTTTTATCTGAAATATGCATCAATTTCAAAAGGCCGTACAAAAAGTTCTAAGTTGTTGACATATAATTTTAGTGTCTCTGTTATGTGTGATCATTCTTTCCTTGTTACTTTGCACGACAAAATATTTAACGAGCCTGAACGTCAGTTATTAAAGTGAGAGTAGCGTCTTTGTTTGTGTATTGGGTTGAACGTCCTGCCGACAGTATTTCAGTCCATTGGAGACTATATCAACTTCAGACAGATATAGTGCTGCATGATACCACACCCAATCACATTATCCTGACACCGGGCCAACCAGTCCTTGAGCTGCTCTTATGTGTTGAGCAATGGAGGTATACCAATACTATTTTACGACTTATGTATGTCGCGGCTGGGGATCGGGGATCGAACCCACGACCTCCCAATTCCGTCCTAGCCCTAACCACTAACCGGAACCGGTGAGAGGGTAACGTGTCACCAAATAGCATTTATTTTCGATTTTTTAGAGGTTCAAAGTCAGTCTCATTTCTTACAATACACTTGTACTCACCGCATCGATTACTGTGATGACTAGGGTGCCGTTGGTAGTTGCAAAGTAGGGGTTCGTCCCGACGAACTCCAGCGTCTCGGTGTACCCGACGGTAAGACACGTTGTCAATAACAAGGACTCTGTATAAAGATTCAAAATTGTGGGAACATTAAGTCTATCATGTGCTGTTACAAGAGCTGTCAATAAAATCTCCCTTTAAAAGGAAGGCTTACCCAGTTTAACATTAGCCGGGCTTGCTTAACCACCAACTGATTTTTGCAAGTCACAGTATAATCGTCAAGTACTGTGCAATGGACTTAAAGTTTGAATTTAGCTTTCATTTATTGTTGACACATGCTGTTATGTTCGTTCTGGCTTCTTAACAGTTAAATTCTTTCTTAATAAACACTACTTATTACAAAATGGGTGGTGGCAATTTTATACGCCCGAAATAACTTCAGTCGTATTATGGTATGGCACTTGTTCGTCCGTCCGTTAGCCACATCGATGTCCGCTCAATAACTATTAGTAACTATTAGGTGTGCTTTCTCCATATTTAGTAGGGAGGTTGGTCATGGACAGTAAATGACCCCTATCGATTTTGAGGTCATTATGTCAAAGGTCAAGGTCACAATGACACTTAGAGTAAAATCATTGTACGCTCATTAACTAGGGAAGGATTAGCCTAGGTTAGTGAAACTTGGTAAGGACATTGTCCATGGCCAGTTGATGACTTTTATTGATTTTGAAGTCATTTGGTCAAAGGTCATGGTCACGGTGACACTAAGTGTTAAATCCTTGTGCGGTCAATAACTTGAGAAGGAATATGCTTAGGTTTGTGAAACTTTGTAGGGACGTTGACCATAGTTAGTTATTGACTCCTTTTGACTATGAGGTCATTTGGTCAAAGGTCAAGGTCACAGTGACATTAAGTGTAAATCATTTCCGCTCAATAACATGAGAAGGAATAAGCCTAGGTTTGTGAAACTTGGTAGGAACATTGCCCATGGCCAGTTGATGACTCCTATGAAATTTGAGGTGATTCCTACTGTTTGTTGCCTGTTTTAAATTTGGCAAATTTGACATTGGCGAAAAAAGTGGGAGAAAGCGTCGTGCATGATAAAACGCTGGGCCACTGATACAGATTGTGGGTTTGAATCCCATAGGGAGCGAGATTCGTGTCCGTATCATTCATAAAAGTAAAAAAAGGATGTTCCTACATGACAAAAAAATGGGTAAAACTGAATAATTGATCAAAACAAGGCGCCATTGAGAGAGAAAGCAACATGTTTCCCAGTCGTAAAAATTGTATAGAATGGCTACCAAATGGATAGCTTTTCTGATGTTAATTAATAGATGTTACTAAGGTTTCTTACTATCATCTCCGGGGTCCAGTTCAAAGTATGAGGAACCTGTTGTCATAGTGACTGTGATGTAGGGGTCACTACTCGTCTGGATGGTGTAGACCACGTCCCCAACGGACAGAGTCTTGGCGATATCAACACTGGCATCGAGGTTGGTGAAGGACGGCGTGGCTCCGACTCTGAAAACTGTACCGTACACAGAAATATTTAAGAGAATTCATTGTGGATGAGGAGTCTAATACTCAATACTATGTTAAATATAACATCTTGTAACATTTAGAAGAGTTATTCATTCGGGAAAAGATAAAATGACTGATATCAGTATTTGCAACCTTATCTATTATCAATACGTTCAATATTATTTTATCATTTCTATTTTCAGCACCAAACTCCTCATTATAAACATCCTATCATCTTAGTATGAGACCCTGGTATTCTTAACCGTAACATTACCAGAAATAGAGCATAAGGTAACAGTGCATTTTTATGTTATAAGCATTAAATGCAATATATGTGTGGGGAAGGGAGATAATCATCCATTCGACAGTATATCGGGAGGCCGGAAGTACCACAGGGGGTCGGAGTTGCATGGGGCGAATCATATCGAACATAATGGTAACATTGAAAACAGAAGGGAGGACACTATTTTGAGAACAAATGTGGGAAATCGTGTATTAACACAAATAATATAAGGATGAAAATGGGCTAAGTTGTGTTCAAATTGAAAAAAAAAAATAACGTTACGTTTAATGTTCCAACCGAACATGACAACTGCTGGACAATTATGGACGTCGAGATATTATCAAATTAAAAAGGCTTTTACGGATTTTTTTTTTTTTTTTTTTAAGTCCTTCAATATACCAGGTACCATATTTGTTCTTAAATTTAGCATGATTTATCCAATAAATACATTTACAAATTATATAAAAAAAATATTTTTCTTTCTAAACCTGGCTTGACTAGACTTGACTATTTGAGTTTACCGTCGCTGCGAAAGTATTTCAGTCAGCTAAATACAGATGGAGGAAGACCCGAATGCCAGCTGGAAGACTTCCTCACATGAAAATCCGAATGACCCTGCCGGGTTTCGAATGCACGGAGGCATCCGGGAAGAGCAACCGACCTACCGCAAGCCAGCTGGAAGACTTCCTCACATGAAAATCCGAATGACCCTGCCGGGTTTCGAACCCACGCGGCGAGGGGCTGAGTGAGTGTTAAAGTAAGCGACTTTACCCTCTCGGCCACGGAGGCCCCCTTTTTTTTCCAGGGGAGCATCCCCGGAGCCCCCCCCCCCCCCTCTAGTACTGCCATCGCAATCAGATATCACGCATTTTGTGCCCCCCCCCCCCCCCCCCCCCCCCCCTGTTTTAAAAATTCATGATGCGGCCCTGACCAAATACAGCCTATCTTCTATTCACTGCAAATGAAATCGTAAATAACTTTTCCAGGCAGTTATCAAGCTTGAAAGAAACAGTAAAACACATATTTATCATTTAAAAGAGTAAATTCAACACTGAAAGTGATTATATTCTTTATTTGTACCATTTAAAACGTATTTCAAGCATTTTATACGACAATATTTGCACACACACACACACACACACACACACACACACACACACAACTGTTCACCCTTTTTAATAATACGGTTTTGTACGATAGGATTCGCCCCTAGTAACTTCGAGCCCCAGTACCGAGTCGCTATGGTCGAGTCATTGTCGTGTGATTGTGTCGACGTTACCACCCACCTACCCAACCCACATTATCGTGTGCCACGACGCAATGTTTGATTCACTTTTACCTCCCCAGGGTGTCACTTTCACACATTTGTTTGTCTCTAATCCACTGAGCGTGTCATGTTACGTTTAAACAGGTTTTAATTTCAATAACCAGACAAAATATGCTTACGAAATTCAATGATAATCTCTTTAAATCAATTTATTTCACGATATGACACCCTTTCTGTTTGTCTGCCTTTTATGGATAGACACTCTAAATATATACTCTTGGTCTCGTAAGAAAGCAAATTTATGTAAATCTCTGCTTAAATTGTCATGCAATATATTATCAATAAATTTAAGATGTCCCTGGGTGTCTCTTAATTAACCCTTTCCCTCATAGAGGACACCGTGAAAAGACCTATGCGAACAGCATAAAACCAGATCAGCCTGCGAGTAACTCGCAGGCTGATCTGGTTTTATGCTGTTCGCTGCTCCTCAGTGTCTGGAAATGAGGACTTTATAATTAAATTTGGTAAGGTTTAACTGTGGTTTTCTGCAGATCAGGCTTTATGTGGTACCTACTGAGTGCGTCAAAATGATTCTATATTAGGGAAAGGGTTAAATAGAAATCACCAAGAGTTAAACTACATGTTGATTTTAATATTATAAAGATGACGATGAACGGTTCACAAAGTAACACAGTACAATGCCTTTAAGATCAGTTTGAAAGACTACTGTGAAAATGAAATACTAGTTTGATTAAATGATTGGAAACATATATCACTCTCAGATAATGTTTCCTTTAACTCTATATATCACGTGTCTAATGGTGCTGCTGATGTTGCTGTTATTGCTTTAATATTCAATCTTATTTGTATCAAGTTATCTAATATACTTAAAAGTGTATTTTATTGACTGTATCCTCAACCATATTTAGCCTCGTTTCTAGGGTTTACGTCATTTAGTTATTTGGAAACTATGAGACTACTATAGACCGAGGATTGAACCCGCGACCTCCTGCTTTCAAGGCGGAAGCATAAAGCATACGGCCACCCGGGGCGATCTAAAATGCATTGGAAACATAATTAATACAGGTACACAAAACGTCCCCGCCAACTCCATGTCGTTAATATCGCCGACTTCTTATCATTTTAACCTCTAGCCGTTGTGGGTTCGAATCTCGAAAAGACACTCGGATTAGCTGGTTGCCGTTGAAATACTGCCACAGAGACGTTAGACTTCATTATATCAACAACGTGTAGATAAAGTCATCAGCATGAAAATAAAATAAATTATTCAGGTTGTCAAAGTCAGGATATTGAGGATCTGTATAATTATACTTGTTTTTTGACAAACATTTGAAATTTCAAGGGAATATAAGCAGTTTGCTATGTTAGACATTCTGTATTCAAACGGAATTCTCTTTTGTTTGTTTGTTTGTTGGGTTTAACGCCCCACCGACAGTATTTCAGTTATTTGGAGACGATGAATTCTGCTCAGCTTATAAGGGTAGTTGCAGGACTGGTTGGCCCGTGTCAGGATAATGTGACTGGGTGTGGTATCATGCCACATGTCTACGGCGTGATACTGCAGTGTGGCAGCACTATACCTGTCTCAAGTAGACATCGTCTCCAAATGACAGAAATACTGTCGGTGGGACGTTAATCCCAACAAACAAACAAACGATGAATTCTCTTCTAAATATAGTAAAATTTATTAAAGAAAAAATGTATTTAAGAAATATTGTATTTAATTCAATTAAGTTGTTGTAGTTGTATTGGGGTTTACCGTCGCTGCGATAGTATTTCAATCATAAAGCGACGTCCAGCTAATTACAGATGGAGGAAGACCCCGAGTAGACAGAGGTACCCGGGTAGAACCACCGACCTACCGCAAGCCAGCTGGAAGGCTTCCTCACATGAAAAATCCGAAGTCCCTACCGAGATTCGAACCCACAGCGGTGAGGGGCTGAGATATTTGTAGTCCATGACACCGCTCGGCCACGGTGGCCCCTTAATTCAATTAAGTGAAAATAATACACAATACGGTATGTATTTAACATGAATAACGTTTAAAGTGAAAATAGTCTGCGTCTCTCACTTCTACGATCCCAGTTTAGTTAGAAGAAATCTCAAGAGCATCGATCAAAATTTATAGGAAAAAAAATGCTCTTTAGTTTATGGCGTAAATGATACGGTAAATGATAACAATTGCGTACGAATGCTATAGCTACTACGTATGAATGCGGTAGCTAAAACGTACGCACGCGATGGTTTTTGCGTGCGAATGAGGCGGTAATCGTGTGCGAACTATATATTAAAATAATCAATTTGCATATCCCATTTATGCCACCAAATTACCTTTTTACCAATAAAATACATTTCATGTAACGGTAGATCTGATAGGTCTTATAATACTTTTTTAAAAATAAAGAGCCAAAAAAAAAATTAATAGGTTATATATACTCTGCCTACAGTAACACACAATCCAATAGCAAAATAATAATAATAAAAAAAATAAAAAAAGTATGTATGCGCGTAGACTCAATCCTGGAAATAGGTGAATGAAAATGAAATCAGATCAGGGGGAACCGACCCCGTATACACAGGGTAGAGAGATAAGGTCACATTCCTGGCTGGCCGGGGCAGCACGCATATGAAAAAAAGAAAAAGAAAAAAATATATATTCCACTGTCTAGACTACGCTGAGCTTGCACAATACAAAGAAACAAACAATACGAACTAGCCATTTGTGGGAAGCGATTCTGGGGGCTGCAAACCATTTTTGGGAGACAATTCTTAGAACCACAGACCAGTTCGCTGAACCCATTAACCTAATTCATTGCCGCGGTGCGGGCGGTCAGTATAAATACGAAGGCGGGAAGACTTCAGTATAGAAATACTGAAGGATATTTTCGTCTTCTAGGTAAGCTAAATTTATTTATTTATTTATTGCCGCACTTTCTAAATTAACTTTTGGGTTTTAGCGTATTTATGTTAGCTTATATATAACTGACTGGTTATATTGCGATTATTTGTAGGGATATTTAAGGTTATTCAAAAGATTATTATTGTCTCATATTGCTAATTAAGATTGTGTTTTGCAGGGAAATATTGTTATTATTTTAATTTTTTTTAATGTCACTTAATTTCTATTTAAATATTTTTCATGATATTCATGCTATTTTTGGTATTTATTTTGATTGTTAAATAATATATAATAAAGTACAGAAATACTGAAGGATATTTTCGTCTTCTAGTTTTCAGATGAATCCCTGAAATCAATAGCAGTCCGAGGAGTCCTCTAATTCCCCAGGACTACCTCGCGACAGATCAGTCGAAAGAGTCACAGTTATTATTACGCGTATGAATGCGTGTAGTGTGTGCTTGCGTGCGTGCGTTTGTGATTATTTATTAGTTAAAACGAAATAAACAAAGAAGAAAAAGGGACAGATATCGGGTTACAATAATTAAATCTAATATGGGCTAATCTGATATATCAAAACGAACGTATAATTTTGAAAGGTAGAAAAATAAATGATAGATAGATAAACAATGAAATGTTTATTTTTAAACGCTTTTCGCATAATAAGAGCAATTGATATTCATGACGTCAGCGAGCTAACAGCCTAGCATACATGTTACCTACTGATAACCCTTTAATCAATTTAATTTTACATGCTTTTTTTATTTTCTTTTTTGTAGCAATAATGCCAAAATAGAACATCTACATAAAAAAGCGAATAGAACTTCTACTGTAACATAAAAAAGCGAAAACTCAAAGGTGAATATATATATTTAAAGAACTTTTAAGATATCTTAAGATCTAAAGTTGAACTTGATGGTCTCAGTTAATTCTACTTATGTTGTTATTAAAATAATAGTGTGTTCTGTTTACAAGCAAAGAAAAGGCGGAACAATCTTTTTACTTGCTTCAAGCTAAAGATGTAAATTTGTCATGAGTTTCCCCCACATAATCAAAACCAGACGCAGATGGCAGACAAATGTGCGTGTGTACACTATTAACGCTGAAATTGGACTGAACTTTGCAGCATAATGTACCCACCCCCCACCCCGCCCATGAACACCTGTCATTTAATAGACCTCGCGTTCCTAGAAAAAAAAGAGGATTTAACAGAAACTTATAAGTTTTAGCCTACCAGTATTAACATTAAGGGCATTTTTTCAAAGTTCAAAATGTTTCCTTATAAACTTTTATTCGTATCTGTGATGCACATGTTGACTAATTGAGATACATTTGTATAAATATGTATCGGTAGATAGATAATCTATCGGATCTTATTGAAAAATGTCATTTGAAAATCAAATTATGACAAAAGAGATATTGATGTTACAAGGCCACTCGGCCGTCATGCTGCAAGCCTGATATGCTTACGTCCCTTGGCAGCTCGGCAGTCGTACCGGTACGTTCTTTGCTGCCATGTTCACGTCGTTATGCCTCTCGACCGTCATCCACTCGATATCGATACTCGCGCCGGTATTTTTTTTATTTTTTTTTTATTTTTTGTGCCGCCAAACCGATATAATCACGACGCCAGGTTGCTCGGCCATTAAGCCGGTAAGTTGCTGCCGGAATGCCGATATGTTCACGTCGGTAGGTCGCTCGACTATCGTGCCGATAAGTTTTTGCCGCCATGCCGATATGTTCACGTCACTAAGCCGCTCGTCCATCGTGCGGGTAAGCTTTTGCCGCCAGGCCGATATGTTCACGTCGCTAGGCCGCTCGTCCGTCGTGCCGGTAATCTTTTGCCGACATGCCGATATGTTCACGTCGCTAGGCCGCTCGTCCATCGTGCCGGTAAGCTTTTGCCGACATGCCGATATTTTCACGTCGGTAGGCCGCTCGACTATCGTGCCGATAAGTTTTTGCTGCCATGCCGATATGTTCACGTCGCTAGGCCGCTCGACCATCGTGCCAGTAAGCTTTTGCTGCCATGCCGATATGTTCACGTCGCTAGGCCGCTCGACCATCGTGCCGGTAAGCTTTTGCCGACATGCCGATATGTTCACGTCGCTAGGCCGCTCGACCATCGTGCCGGTAAGCTTTTGCCGACATGCCGATATGTTCATGTCGCTAGGCCGCTCGTCCATCGTGCCGGTAAGCTTTTGCCGCCAGGCCGATATGTTCACGTCGCTAGGCCGCTCGACCGTTATGCTACTACGTTCACACAGCCATGTAGTCAACATTGAACATTTGTTAGCGAACATTTTAATTTACTATATGATTTGGGCATTAAAATCTAGTGTCTAGGATCATTAACTCTTTACAAAGGATTGTCAATATCTCTGCTGGCTGTATAAAAGACATTTCTATTTATTTATGCAGTATATCAATTATTATCTTGGCCTAATTTACCGCGATATAGCTTCTAAAATACAAAGATTTGTGATTGACGGGCACATTTTTATCTCTAAAGAAGAGATTTACCGTTCTATTGATCAATGATTTATTTCCTCAAATGTTTATAAATATATATATTGGTTTCGAATTCTTAAAAAATGTTCAAGTTTGTTTCAATGCGAGTATTATATCTGTAAAAACAAATTTGAAATAAAATATTTCCTTTCAAAGTCGCACTGATTGAAATACACGTCGATGTTATTGTTAAAATTTGAGGTACAAAATAAGACACATGCTTGAGTTAACAATATACTCTTGATTCAAATTAGGACTAGGCTGTCATAAAGATTTAACTTTTATGTGTGATATTTGACGACGACGATAATGATATTTAACTTATTAAACTAAAAAGATTTTTTTAGCTGCATCTATACACGTTTTTACCTAGGACGATAAATCAAAGCGCTGGGAGAACAGGGTATTGAATGTAATGCAGCCGAAGTTCATTTATTCATTAAATTCACTAAAACAAGGATCAAAATTTCAAGTGATGCCTATAATCCCAATGTTATTAACCCGGTTTAATATTGCTTAATCAGTAGATATGGTCTTAACAAGAAAAGATGAACACAACATTTGTTTCAATGAACTGCTTACAAAAAGCACATCGCCACTCTTACTCTCCTTATTTCTCTTGCCAACAGTGTATATGATTTAGATCAATATGTGCCTTTTAATAAAAAGAAAGCACATATATAATAACAAACTTCCATTTTTTCCATTTTTGTATGGTATCCTTTTTTTCATTTCATTTTATATACTGTACTTGATAAATGAAGTATATATTCAATATATTTACATAAATATTCAATACTGCAAAAATATAATAATAAAATAATATTAAAAAATCAAAATACATGTCTTGAGCTGGTATCGATTCGTAAACCTTCCCTTGCACGCTAATTTCAAACATCCTGCTAGCTTGCCGACTGAGCTTAAAAGGGAAGTACATAACGTAATATCATATTCCGGCCAGTGATGGTTCAAAATATCTCCGAATGAATTGCGATTGACTTGATTCCCTTTTTATTTTTGATGGTAACGTAGCCTACAAAGGATATGATGACCTCCAATATTTGAATATACATATGATGATCTTCAATATTTGAATATACATATGATGACCTTCAATATTTGAATATACATATGATGACTTCAATATTTGAATATAATGATGATCTTCAATATTGAATATACATATGATGACCTTCAATATTTGAATATATATATGATGACCTTCAATATTTGAATATACATATGATGACCTTCAATATTTGAATATACATATGATGACCTTCAATATTTGAATATATATATGATGACCTTCAATATTTGAATATACATATGATGACCTTCAATATTTGAATATACATATGATGACATTCAATACTTGAATATACATATGATGACCTTCAATATTTGAATATACATATGATGACCTTCAATACTTGAATATACATATCAAATGTATAGATATCTGGAAAGCACACATAACTAGATATGGAAATTAATTGAAAAGGGTGTTAAACAAGGGACATAAATCACTGTCCTCCGCTCGAGGCCTCTTTTAGTTGACAATGATTTCTGACATAAATCAGAGTTTGTTTTATAGGAAGGGTCATTTAACTTAGCCCACTGTCTATTAAGAGACGGGAAATTAACTTCAACAAATATCAATGAATGTATTTTTATTGACACAAGTCGCGGTTGACCGGTGACATTGAACAGGATTAGTGCCTGTGAAAAATTATTATATTATACGTCCTTCAGTTAAGAGATATCAAAAAGTCCTTAGCTATCATTTTGCGACACCTTCGTGAGTTTTGCTTTGACCATCGCGTTGGTGTCGTTTGATGTGTCCAGAGTATGGTTTGAATAATTACCGGTTATCGTGTCAAAATCTCATAATAAATTTCATAATAATGTTTTTTTTTTTTTTTTTTTTTTTTTTTTTTTTTTTTTTTTTGTTGTGTTTTTAATATTCATGACGTCGTGAATGTAACATGCACCTGCAAGTCTGCCCTGTATGCTAACCAAGTCCATTTTGTTTTCATGTGAGGCACCCCACACCATAACAGAACCTCACCCGCCAGGAACCGTCGAATTAATGTATCTTAAACTGTGTTTCTCTAATTCCAACTTCGCCTTGCCAAACAAATCGCAAAAGGGCTCTATTGTGCTCATCTGTCAGAAATGGGCTCTTAACCATGGAGGCTAGGGTGATTTCTCAGCGTTGTAAGAGACAGACGTCGTCGAAAGTAGCCATTGGTAACAAAGATGGGTACTCGTAGAAAAGGGTTGTTCTCGTACTATCCGGACCAGTGTTCGATCCTCATCGTTGTGATGTTATGTGCGACCTTGGAAGGTCCTGGACATCATTGTTGGTAAAATTCTTCTTAATCAACTGCTGACAACGAAGTTGCGGAAGTTTCGTCATTCTAGCCATGTATTTACGTTACCATGGCAGAACATTTGATATACACTTAGTCTAATACATTAACTTACATAACCATTCTGACTTTTTTTCCTTTTTGCAAAAGCTGCGAGTGCACGATAATCTTGCATATTTTACATCATTAAACGTATACGAAATAATACCATTTACATACATATAAAACAATGGGGTGAAATCGAAAGTTAATTCTTATTGAGATTTTCTCCTTCAAGGCCCATTATTCTTCCAGAAGCAGTGTATATTCTTCGGACTGAAAAGCAGAATGATGTGTGCTAAAGAATTGTTAAAAGATGCCGTCTGTACGTACTCGTTGACGAAATCTTTAGTACAATGCATAGATAAGAAAGAATCATTCAATTGTTTACAAAAATAACTAATTTGCATATTCCGCATACATTCGTCAATTTCCTGATGTTTTCCAAAGACCTGTGTGTCTCTTTTAACGAATCACGAGTGCATATATTAATGACGTAGCAGATAAAGAAACTGTGATGCGACGACGGTTTTCTAAATTTAAATTATTTCCGATTACGGACCGTCTCTAGGGAATACCCGCCAATGCAAAATGTAAACAATGAGGGTATTTTGACATCCATCCAAAACTACTAAATTGCGTAGTTGATCAACATTTTCAATGCGTTCAACTGTTGTTTCACAGCATATATTTGCACATTGTTTACCATTTGTGTTAGTCTACAATATGTTATTTAATATTTTCTTTTTCATGAAAAATGAATCATTATGAAATATAATGGGTCTTTAACTATATGTATTACCGATGTTTAAATCTTAACAACGGAGATCATTTTTTTCAACGACAGGAAAAAAATCACAAGCATTGATATGTATTATACCATGCATAAAAACTATAATGCGGTGCTTAAAGCAGCTTGTTCACAGAAAATCGGTAGAAAAAAGAAAGTTTGTTCTGCTCTCCCTCCTTAATGCTGGTGAAGCCTTTGAATTTTGACAAATAACTCAGCAAGTGTTGGTCACATTACACGGGAAAATCGTAAATTTTCGTAAATGCCCACTTCGTGAAAATCGGTTAAATACAGATACAGTATCCGAAGCTGAGATGCTTACGGTACCACGTGACACGTTCCACATCGTGACGTCTTCATCAGTTCCGGGTGGCGAATTTGTATGTTCAGTTTGTGAAGTGAGCGCATGCGCGAAGAGTGATTGTGATCAGTATGTGACACTACACGATAATAGAATTTCTAAATATAGGTTTTATAAATATTGCCCCAATACCGTTCGTAACACTACTGCCTGTGATGCAAGAACCACCCGTATTTTTATATAACGGAATGTTGCATTGGGTGACTCTGTTTCTTTAGATTGGTATTTATAGGCGTCATACATAAAGAGAGTTTAAAATAAAATTCTTAATACGACCATCTGTGGACGAGCTGCTTTAACCATTTCCAGGTGTATATGTATACACGTATATAAATGTACAACTGCAACTCTATCGACATCTAATGCAGTTTTAAAACATAGTAGCATCGATAAGCATGCAGCTGAACTGTTTTGATCACTTTATTTTTTCTTTAAGGTCGCAACTATAAAGACTGTCAGAAAACCGTGAAAAATATACTGTTACAACTGCACTTAAGTGACAGTTTTGTTGAGACGACTTTACTTTTGAACCAATATCATGCGTCACAGTTTAGTTGGCCCGCGCAGAAACATGCACAGTTATTAGGTTTACTTTTCTTAATTATCTGTAGCGAAAGTGTGGCAAGTAAACAATTCATACAATCATTTCTATCGGACAAAAGATTTATCTGATTTTGTGTTTTGCAATATATTATGACATTACAGTATTCAAACAAGGCAATCTTTTTGTATAAATGCATACGTTTAATTAACCCCATGGCATTTGTTTAAAGTTGTGTATATTAAGAGATTTTTAATCTACGGTCTAAGGAAAACTAATTAACACGACAGGAGACGGCAAATAAATGCACGTGCAGAAAGTACAGAACACGTTAAAGGCTAGATTATAGCTTCAAAACACACCCTTTTCAGATTTTCGGTCTAATGAAATGAGTAATTCAGTATATAAACTTACGGACTTTGAAAACGTACACTTTGGATAAATGTGTTTTTTTTTACAACGAAAACACTTACTATATGATTATTTACATACATTTTTCAACATTTTTGAATATTTCTAGATGGTAAATTTATGTTTTATAAAGTAAATATATGTTTGATGGAATCCTTCGTATTCGTTTTCTTTTTAAAAAAATGCAGGCATGAGTTTTTAAAGTCCTTAACAATAATAAGTACTTAATTCATAAAGATAACGGGCCTAAACATTTTCATATGAAACTGTCGTAAAGGGATGAGGAGAGTTTGTATCTAATTTGGACGGGCATGTCTGGGAAAACTGGGAAAACTTACATCTTACGATACTGACTGACTGACTAACTGATTGATGTAAAGAGTATAGTTGCAAAAGCAAAATATTTTATCTGTATCTACTTCATTATATATATATACAGTTAATTAAGTGTATATCAGGGACAAAATTATCTTCTTGCAGCTGTAAACATCAATAAGCATTTAGCTGGCTCGAATTCCAACAACAATTCTTAACGATCAGTAAAACTTAAATACTTAAGAGAGAATTTCATCAAGCGTGTTTCACTTATAAAAATAATTTCATAATATTTCATTTCTTAACTTAGCATGACTTGAATATTTCATAAAATATTAATGGTGGAATGTGTATCTTCCTAGTTTAAGAATTTAAGTGTTACTTAGCGCTAAGTATTGTTGGTGGAATTCGAGCCAGATCTGACTTATATTAGGTTATGATAAAAACACACGTTAATTAATTATCTTTAAGTCGTTGTCCAGTATTATCAGTCGGGTAATTATCTCGATGAAGTTTCACGCCGAAGACAAGTGGAATATTACCACACCTAGTTACAGTATCCTGACACCGGGTCAACCAGTCCTACAATCATCCTTATACGTTAGAGCAGCGTCTGTGTCACCACAGCGCACGACCAAACGCATGGCGTGAAAAGATCAACAATTATTAGACATAATGAAACTGACTCTCGCGTACTTGAAGTATCAGTTATTTGAAATACATAAAACTGATATAGAATAAAGGCTCCGTGTAATTTATTTCAATGTTTAGTAACGTCGTTTTGAAACAGGTCGGAAAATAAATTTTAGATTAGGCGGAAGGCAAATTTTCTAAATAGGACACATTATGGCAACCAGGTGATACTAGATTACGTTTATAGACCACATTTGTAAAAAAGATACTAGCTACAAATGCGATCACGTGCATTAACGGGTGTTACAAATGTGTAACGGAAATCAAGCATATCTGCATTTTGTTTTTCTTAATTTAAACTTTATTTATTTTACATCTTTTTCGAAACAAATTATCATAACTTATACTAATCACTCTCGATGGCTCTGGTGGCGGCGTATGTGGTCATTATTGTGTGCGTGAGTGAGAGGGGGTGGGGGTGGGCAGAGAACCCGGATAAAACCCATGCGACCATTGCACCCTCTCAAGTACGTGACGAGGAAGCGAACCAAAAACACATTGGTGAAAAGCGAAGCGCGTTACCTATGTTCTATCCAGGCACCAAACTATAATACGTAATATTATCAGTGAATGTGTTAATTGTCGAGATTTGATATGACAAATAATCGTTTTGTAATAGCATTCCTGAAAAATCTGTTAAAATGTTACGAATTTTGTCTAACATAGCATGTTATATTTACTGTCAAATTTTACGTCCGTTGTTCTACCTGGCATCAGGTTGTAAATATGAAATATTAATATCTATTACATTTATAAACATTATTTTATTATTATATGATGCTCCCGAGTCACATGTCAAAATTTATGCGTATTATCCATTTATAAGATTATAAGCATTTTATGAATAAAATTAAGTTGATTGTTCAGTAAATCACGGCTGCAAAAGAGGAAGACATGGAACATATTTTATATCGCGTACGCTCTCGATAACTATCGCTTTCACACGCAGAAGCAACCGTGTGCTTATGCAATGAAAATTGCGTATTGCGTGCGCACGCGATAGCTTCCGCGTTCGCACGCAGTACTTAAATGTGTTTGCATGCAGTAGCTAAAGTAAAGCTACTGCGTGCGAACACTGTGGTTATTGCAAATAATAGATATTGCGTGTGTACGCGATAGAAAAACATATATTCCACTTTCCTTTTAAACCACCATAATAAATGCAAAAATAGAGTTGAACGTTTAGGAAATGGTAGAAAATAAAGTTAAGAAAACGACTAAAAATTTGATGCGAAAACATTGAAACGTCAGAGAGAGAGAGAGAGAGAGAGAGAGAGAGAGAGAGAAAATGAACTTTATACATTTAGTTACTGAATAAAAACGTCATTGAAGATGAAATGTAATATTCGATAAAAGAGAATAGATAAAACTCGAAACAATTGAGTAAAGGGAGAGAGAGATCACTTTTTATGCAATGATAATGCAATTAGAGAAAAAAGATAGATAAAACAAATATAAATTAATCAAATATATGTAAATCGTAAAGAGACCATGAAAGAATAAAAAGTAAGAAATAAAATAACGGTATATGAAAGGAGAAGCGTAGAATCGAACGAATAATTAAAACTGAATGTGTTAAATTTAAACAATGTTTTTAATATAAACAATACAAACAAACCTAATGTCCAGCGCAGCATACAGAAATAACAACTACTTTCAGTAAAGTTATGAATTTATCCATTTTCGTATTTTTCGTATTGGTCCGACATTTTCAAACCACCATTATTACTTCTTCGTGCTTTGTTTAGTACTGTATTTTTCTTTCTTTAACCGGACACGATATTTAAACGTATTATACGACACGGGTTGAACGTTTCTGATTGGCTGGTCACGGGTAAATAAACAAGGTAGGGTACCAAAGAACTGTATTTGGACAGAGTGATTAATTTTATATGCTCAAGTCTATGTTAAATTCTGTCCCAACCTATCGATTCAATAGGTTTTTTTTTATTTTTTTTATTTTTATTTTTTTTTTTTTTTTTGGAAATAAGAAAAAATGATGAAAAAAATGTTTGAATTATCAAATGACATAGCTGTAAGATGTACGTGCGTATATAAGAAGAATTATGGGTTTTTGATGAACCACACATCTTTTTAAATCGCCATAGGGGTGGGGGTGGTGGTGGGCACAAACGGGGAATTTTGTGATTAAAAAGGTAAATAAATTCTATGTATCCATTATTATACAATAAATTCATACCGCATCGATCTATTCAACTTGTTCAATAACTATATATTGACTTTCTAACATTGTGCCCCAACTGCAGCAAGCTTTTAACTGCACTATCGCATCGACCTTTAACCTTGTGCACTACCGGTCTTCATAGCATCGACCTTAAACCTTGTACACTACCGGTCTTCATAGCATCGACCTTTACTTTTATACACTTTTACCGCATAAACGTTTTAACCTTGTTCAATTCATTTCCATAATCATAAAAAATAAGTAATAATTTAGAAAAAATATAAAAAAAGGATTGATATTTCTAATTACGATTACCTTATAATATTTATAATATTCCATATCTATCTCATTTAGACAGTGCCGACGAGTCACTCAACTGATTAGTTTTTCTTTCAGTGTTCATCGTGTATTTGCAATAGTTAAAGGGTTTTTTATCTATTGACTACAGTGTTCACTTATGTGTTTATTTGTTTACAGAACTGTGCCAAGGTTTTTCAAACATATATAGACTTAATCTAGGCTTCATCACATTATTTGGTAATGACCCGTTTCAGCGACACTTCAAATGCTAACACTGCTTTGTTATTCAGAAGATCGTACGCCTTTCCTGACGTTTATCTCAAAAGCCGGTATTTACACAAGGAGTTCATTGGCACAGCTTCTGTTGTATTCAAATATTATCTCTACATTAATGGAATTTAGGAGCGTATTAACCGTGATAATGCAGAAAATCAATTAATAAACAATTCAAAATGCATTTATGTATTTCTATGTAACACCATAAAAATATGATAATGATAATACTTAAAATACTGAAAAAAAATCATCATATCAGAAACAAGATCGTCTTATTTTAATTGTAATACACGGAACGATTGAGAACTACTTATTAAAATTTATATTGAAGAGGTCTATATATCTTCCTACATACATTATTGTTGTCTTTGATTTTAGCAAGAGTGGGTAAGGATTCTACTTATCCGAGCGTCGGCGTCAGCGTCTGCGTCGGCTTAAAACTTCTTTTTTTTTTTTTTTGGTTAAATTATTCGTACCAACTCACTTTGTTACCAAACTCTTTGGTTAAGTTTTTAGTCCCACCTCACCTTTTTTTCCCCCTAAACCCTTTGAGGTATTGCATGAAACCCCAATCAATCCATACTTGTATATAACCATCACTTCAACCTATAGGCGAGAGTTCATACTTTGTCAAAGATTTTGACACAATAATTTCTTTTTTTGACACCCGGTGAAGGTTTTCATGAAGGGTCATGAAGGCTTTTTTAGATTTAACGTCCTACCAACAGTAGTCAAGTCATTTGAGGACTCTTGTCCACGTAAGACAGATATAGAGCTGCCCGACTGCGCTAGGACACCGTAGATAAGTGACAGTCATAAAGTTATCCTGATGCTGAGCCAACCATTCCCGAAAAATACCGCATGTGCTTAGCGCAAAACACAAGAGAGTTGTACCAGTTCCATTTGTGTGATGGTACTTAACTTGATCAGCATGGTATCAGAATTCTCTGTTTAGACTGGTATCCGATTTTGAAAGATAGGCTGAATGGACAGACAGAATGTATCAAACTTTGAATGGTCAGCCGAAAAGATAATTAATCGTTAGTTAATCGATAGTTAATCGTCCTTTGAAGATTGAGGCTTACGACTCAAAGAGTTCCTAAAATTTTGATTTGAAACTATTACGAGTGCCGATATCACGGTGAACCTGACTTCTGACAGTTACCATAGAAACAAAACAAAACAAAACTACAAAAAAAATACACGTAATACACTTCTTAACCCTTTCCCTCATATAGACTCATTTTGACGCACTCAATAGGTACCACATAAAGCCTGATCTGCAGAAAACCACAGTTAAAACTTACCAAATTTAATTGCAAAATCCTCATTACCAGACCACTGAGGAGCAGCGAACAGCATAAAACCTGATCAGCCTGGGAGTTACTCGCAGGCTGATCTGGTTTTATGCTGTTCGCATAGGTCTTTTCATGGTATCCTCTATGAGGGATAGGGTTAAGGTAATCCAAACATCATTAAATTGTGATCATGGTCCATCGATTGATCGTTTGAGTTTTATATTAAATGCAAGCCCTTATGTATGTCAATGGATGCTTCCATCTGCACTGAAATCTTTTTAAGCATTAGAAGGACAATGATTATAATCTAATGATGGATGGATTACCTTAACCCCTGAATACAACTATTAACCCTATATTGATTGAATATTAACCTGAAGCAAGCTCATAATGGCAAGATGAAACCCCGTTCTATCTTTTGAGCGTGTACAGACTGACAAACATCTCAAAAAAGCATTTCTTTGCATGGTATCCTCTATGAGGGATAGGGTTAAGGTAATCCAAACATCATTAAATTGTGATCATGGTCCATCAATTGGTCGTTTGAGTTTTATATTAAATGCAAGCCCTTATGTATGTCAATGGATGCTTCCATCTGCACTGAAATCTTTTTAAGCATTTGAAGGACAATGATTATAATCTAATGATGGATGGATTACCTTAACCCCTGAATACAACTATTAACCCTATATTGATTGAATATTAACCTGAAGCAAGCTCATAATGGCAAGATGAACCCCGTACTATCTTTTGAGCGTGTACAGACTGACAAACATCTCAAAAGGCATTTCTTTGCATGGCTACTGCATCCTGAATGCATATCTCGTTGCCACGTAATCAGATGACTGGAGACCTCTATCCGAAACAAAAAGCAGTACGTAACCAGAATACAGCTCCTCATTTCGCACGAGAGTTTTTTCGGCGAATAAAGCAAACCAGCGTATATGTGTGTGTGCTTGTGGGGGGGGGGCTCTGTTTACCAGAATTTATTCGATATAGCTACCAATAGAGCTATATTTAAAGTGATATTTAAAGAGTGTGACAAAGCTATCTGGTTAAAGTCTTAAGTAAAAGGGGTCCTCTCCCACTATCTACCTGGTCAGTGCTTCTGACATCTTTTATGTCATAACGACACGTTCCTCACGAAAATCGCCTATCCGCAACTCTTCCAGTTTGCTGTTTCCGGTCCGGAGACTGCTGGTCATGCGTCAATTTCGATAATAACATGGCAACTGTCACATGCCGTTGATCTAACTCCGTATCCGGTCGACGTTACATTGCATTTTGTCTTCAGCTTTACAGTGTTTGTTTTCTGATTCGGTAACAGATATCTACAAGTATTAGCATTTCCAAAAAATGCTAAAAGTCGCCGTTAGCCAAGTGAACAGAAAGTTACACTGTGACGTAAAAATAATTTGTATGTCGATGTACGTGAAGTTGAAAGAGAGGTTCATATATGAGAAATGTTATTATGTTTGGTTCAGTATCATTCAACGACGAAAAGAAAATTCGGCTATAACGAAGCCTTGTTGATTTGTTAATGTCCTATACAGTACCAGAACAGCTATTACACTCCATACCGCATACATTCGAAATTATCGATAGTGCTGAAGACTTGTACAGACAATGATATTAACAACCAAAATTGCATGTTACTTTTACTTATATAATGACAGAGCATATCTGTTTGGTTCAATATCAACAACGAAAACGAAAAAACTGGCTACAAAAAGGGGCGTACTCCAATCGAATCTGCCCATTTAACTGCTTCCAAGCAACATGTACTTCCGGTAGCTTATTAACACATTCAAGATTTCCCACCGTTCAAGGCAGTTTCCCAGAGCTTGTCCAGAGTTTGGTACAAAGATGGAATAACAGTGAAATACAGAAATAAATAGAAAACTTCATTGATGGTTCCTTTACGTCCCAGTCGTTAGTACCACGATATGAAGAAACACCATCGTAAACAGTCCATTGTAGACAGCGTACTTGGATATAGTATAGGACTGAACACATTTTTTTACACTGAACCCAGCCATATTTCTACTCTGTGAACGTCGATTGGAAAACCGGTTCTCACAATTTACAAAATTTCCTTGGTTGGACCAGTACTTTGCTCCTGAGGGGCGGGGGGGGGACATGGAAGATTCTTGCCACTATTGAGGTTCCAACCCACAACCACCGGATCCACAGTCATGTATGCTACCACTAAACAATACCATCTTCATTGTGGTACCAATAACATGATGCGGATGATCATTTGAAGTCCTGTGGTTGGAGTTATACACTCTACTACTAAGTCATTGTACGAAAAGAATTGCCCAGAGTAGACTGATAATTGATCGTAAAAGCTAGAAGTTATCAGAATGCCTTAATAATGAAAAATTGCCATTAAAAAGTTTTATATTTCTTCTAACTCAACTACCCCTGGTAGATTCTTTAACCTCAGACCATAAATGTATTTTCCCTAAATATTTGAAACAAATACATGTTGAGTTGCAAATTTGTGACAATTTGATATGTAAAAATCAGCTATAATTAATAAAGGGAGATACGCTGTCCGAATCTATGTTTGGGATGCTATGCACGTTAATTTTTATATCCGAAGTGGCAATGATACACTTTTATTTGTTTATTTTTTTTTTTAGTTTAACATTTCACGAACAGTATTTCAGTCGTTTCGAGACTATGTCTACTTTAGACAGATGCCTAGCTGATATATTATGTCGTACACATAAGGCATGATACAACACCTAGTCACATTATCCTGACAATGGGCCATACCCCGTATACATGCTGAGCGCCAAGCAGGGTACTTAGCAGTATCAATTTCAACGACTTTGGTATGTAGCAGTCGAGGATCGATATCACGACCTCCGGCTCCCGCTTTAAACTCTCGACCACCGTGGAAGGTGGTAAACATTTCTATAATATATCTGTAGTATAATTTTACAGTGTGTCACTCAGTAATTGAGTTCTGGTTAGTGAGTATTGGTTAATGGAAGTATTATATTGACAAATATTTGAATATGTACTTTGTATATGTATGAAAATGAAAACTCAAGTGTGATATGTCAACTCCAGACGCATTCATTAACTTAAAAACCAATCTCGTCTGTCTGAAACCATTTATTATTTTTAAATAAAGGAAATAAAAGAAAGAATAAACAACAATGATTAAGAACTTTTTAAGTGACGTAAAGCCTGTAATTTAACCCGATGTAGTCAATAATTGCCTACTCCGTTTTAAATATGTATGTAATTTTATTTTGTAAAAGGAATCTGATGCCACAAATCTCATCTCTTTTTTTAACTTCAAGTTATTATAGTATGGATATCAGCCTGGTAGTTTACCTTAAAATGGTACTGGTACGCATATCTTGTCAAACATATCCCAAGTTAACGTCTTGCTTGTAATCTGCTGAGCTCATTCTTTCAGTCAACAATTATTTGAACTTTACAAATATCTAGCGTGTAATTTTCCATTTTAAACCTCTGTCACATTTTACTGGCGCTTGATGTACAAGTTCTATTGTCTCGTTCACTTGTATTTTTTTTATTTGGCATTTTTCTTGTCAGGCAATTATCAATCAAAACACAATTTGATATTAACATCAATAACATATCTATGAAATTGAATAACTTAAATCGATTCAGAAATAAGAGAAAACGTTCGTGACTGTTATACAATGGCCGTTGTATGTAAGGGTTTCGAAATAAATAATTTTGACAATAGTATCTGATCTTTATAAATGACAAGATAATTCATGTAAATAAGAAGAACATTAAACAAATATATATCTTACACATCTATATTACTAAAAGAACGTGTTGGTTTTTGTGTCAGATTTGGTGCCGTTGCGAAACAAAACTGAGTATAAAGAGTAGTTTTAAATTACTGGATGTTAAATGAATGTCAAAAGAAGTTATGAAGTGAAAAAGATGTTATACAATCTAACATACTAAGGTCACTGGTCGAGATGATATTTATTGATCATGTGCAAAAGCCTAATTTTGTTAGGTCGCTTTTAAGTCTAAAAGCCTCAGTTTGATTGGTCGCTTTTAAGTCTTTTTAATATTGTAAAAACGACAAGCGCTAGCCTTGTACCCCACAGCAATTTCGGGTTTCCGACGATGGTCACACGGTGACAAAAACGTCAGAAAGCGTTTTTCATTACCTTCGTAATTGCTGTTTCGACAATCGAGTCGTCGAGCGGGATACTTATAGAATGATATAAGTTGAATCCTAATCAATCCAAAAGACATGCATTTCAACCAATCATAACAATGAGAACTGTATGCGTAAGTGTATCGAATGTAAATTGGCTGCAGATGTTACCTTGTATATGTGCATCTAGTATTTTTGTTTGTTTATGCACACCATTACATGAATTTGGATATTTTTGTTAATTTGGTTAATGGGTTATCATAAGACAAAAGAAGCGCATAGTGGCCAAAATAACATTTAGATAATTAACATCCCCCCCCCCAAAAAAAAGAAGTTATTCTGTAAATGATCCCGTAAAGAAAAGGGAAAAAAAATCCCATTATCCCATCTATATACTGGCTCAGTCATGTATGCAAATTGTACAAGGAAACCATACTTTAATTATTGGATTGGGAAATACATGTATAATAGGTTTGCATATGTCATCATTTTTAAATATTCAGTTAATACTGATGTACGTACTAGTTGCGTAATTTGAAGTCGCAATGTCATGTTTTGGCCATCACGTTGACTATGCTGAGAAACGTGCAT
>CM037779.1:26748342-26798342 GCA_021229015.1 Solen grandis | reverse complement strand
ACAACGCGAGCAAACAGAACAACATGGCTAAAACGTGAACATGAACTGGAAATTCAATTTAATTTTGGGCATCTTCATCGTGAAATGGAGACCCTGGTTAAGTCCTATTACAGTATTATCGAATATTTCAATGGTTACGATTTATTTTGTAATACCTTTGTTGCTGAATGATCACATTGACAATATAGATGGCAGAAGGTCAAGTGCAAAGTACCCCGAACCCGACTTTGTAGAAAAGTGTAATTTTTGTATAGAAGTAAGGCGTTAAATATTTCATATTATTCTAATAAGAAGATTTACTGTTTATATCATCTAGTGACGAGGCAGGGCGGATCAGTTGTACGTATTAATGATCATATACGTTAATATCATTTGTAATAGAATAAGCACAACTTCAAGGATTCTATCTGAAAATACTTGCATTTTGTTGTAAGGAGCAACAAACTGTGTGCAACCGTAGACGAGAATCTTATTACATGTATACACGAATTTCAAGGTAAAACGTCCTCTTACTGACATATTTCTTGTCACAAAATAGAGATAAAGTTTGAGACCCACCTGTGCTAGAACTTTTATTCTGAGCGTCGAGCTTTATACATGCCCCTCAAAAGAGTTGTGTGTGTGAGGCGGCGGGGGAGGGGGGCGTTATACTGGCACTAGCTTGTATACCCGCCTGTCTGTACACACAGTTTTGTAAGTTCTTCACACTCTTCATCTCCAAAACTCCTGGCTTGAAATGGATGAAACCTCACTGGATTGGTCAGTATTAAGTCTCCAAGTATTAAGTATTAAGTCATCTCCAACGCCCTGGCCGAAATTGGACGAAACTTTACAGGATTGATCAGTATCCGGTCTATTTGTGTATACCGTCGGCACATTTGGGTGGGGTTATTTATCATAGAGTTATGGCCCTTTATATTTTAGCAATATGTATATATATATATTGTGCAAACATTCTTGTCTGCACTTTATCTCCAAAACCCCGAACTTGAATTTGATGAAATTTCACAGGATTGATTAATACAATGTATAGTTTTGCATATCAACAGGTTGTTAAATAAAATAGTTTTGGCACTTTGTTAACGACATAATATACCTACTGATTCTTATACCAAACACTCCAAGCTCGAAACCGGTACCAAGTATAGCTGTGCTTATCGTCGGCACGTTTGGTTTGGATGTAGCATCACATAGTTATGGCCCTTTACTTTTTAGCTACATAATGTCCGTACATATTTTGTCCGAATATCTCCAAAACCTTTGGCTAGAATTTGATGAAAATTTGCAGATTTGAGGGTAGCAATGCATGTTGTGCATACCATTAGCATGTAAAATTGGAATGTTTTATCACAGAGGTATGGCCCTTTTTTATATAGTGATAATTAATGTTTGCCTGGAACATAGCTTGAAAACGATGAAAAAGATTTATGTAACTTTAAATAGATAGTGAATAGTTAAAGGGTCTTGTCCAAAAGCCACATGTTTTGTTTTAATCTCCCTTTATTTTTAAATTATCCAAAGACTGCATGCAGGGAATCTTGATGTTACGACGAATGATTGTTCCATGTGTGTGTGTGTGTGTGTGTGTGTGTGTGTGTTTTGCATCAGACTCGTGTACATCTGTTATCAAATTATGACATTTCTGTTACAAATCCACTGGATATATGCTATATTGTAAGAATCGGTGGTGTTCAATTTCTTTTCGCATCAAGATTCTGTAAGTTGATTGCTGAAACCGTATTTTACACATAAATATTTGTGCCGGCATGCATTGACGATACATTGAGTTGCCTCTAAATAAGTATAAGGTTTTTATTCTAAAGCACTGTTAGAAAATAATACCAGAGGTAAGAGGTATGTACGCCTGTAGAGTGATGGTATCCATGCTGTACAGTGGTATGTTCAATTAAATGCTTTCTTTACTCATCAAGTCAGCGTACGATATGAATACATTAAGTCGCCCGCTCTTTTATAGATTGCTTTTTGTCCGCAAATTGATTCAATTTTATGAGTTTTTGTTAATAAAGTTTTCCATTGTCGTTGCAGTCGAGGGTCCACTTAAGGCGGTGCGCTGGCAGTATAATTCAGTTCATTTTATCGATAAGCCGTATATTTGTGATAATTTATTAATTATAGCCATTTAGGCATTTTCTTCAAGTGAATGTTGTTAATATTTTGATGATTAAACAACCTAACACTGTCACTTTAAAACGAATTCGGTTAAGCGGTCTTCCATTAAAGACGCCATTAAAACATATACCTCTCCATTGAAATGATTTAATATATAACTTTACAGTGAAAAAAAAGGTTGTCAAAATAAAATGAGCAGGTTGGTGATTCCTATCTTTACTAGTATACATGCATGTAATTTCAATATAATGTGTGCACTTGGGCTTTTGTTAATTTAAATGTATCAGTTCATTCAAGAACAACAACACTGATTACCGGAAAAAAACAACAACAGAAAAAGCGTTTGTTTGTTTTGTTTTGTTTAACGTCCCACCGAAAGTTTTTCAGTCATTCGGAGACTATGTGTCTACTGGAACAGTGTGTCGCGGCCGGGGATCGAACCCACGACCTTCCGCTTCCCGCTCCCGATGCCAAGCCATAAACGTCATAACTCTAAACTGACTGGTACTCTCTAGCTGATTATCAAAATATAGGAAGGTATTGTGTAAATTTATACCTTGAACAGGCCAGGTTGGTTATTACTGGTCAAAAAGAGGACATGCAGTGTGAATTAGCTTCTTTTAAATGCAACAGACACAACCCTTCAGATTTGATGTCAATCTAAGTCAAGATATCGTGCCAAAACACATTGTGTCAAAATATTATAAAGATCGCCTAATGTTTCATTAATTCAAGGGCCGTAACCCAAGAACATCAGGAACTTTCTGAATGAATATCCAGCTAAGTCAAGAAACTTTGATAATACATTTTGCCAATACACATTGTGACAGGTATTGTAAAGAGTTTGCGCTAGTTGATACATTCACTTTTGCATATTTCATTTATTCGAGGACCTTAACTCTTGAAAATCTTGGACTCCCTGGCTTTGTCAAGATAGAGTGGCAATACACATAGGCAAGACTCAGAAGAAACATCAAAAAAACGTGAAATATTTTCTAGTTTACGCCGCCTATTTCTCCGTACACGAATTCGGAATAACCTCAAATATGCATAATGTTCGTTTAATCGCTCCTCGAAAATCTCGCATTTTACTCTTTTTTTCTTAATTTTTCTTCTTCGCAATAAGGAACAAAAATAGCTTGGAAGGAAACTTTTAGTTGGTTTTCCTGGCTAACATATTTCAATCTTAAAAACTAAATGTTGACGTTGTTCGAATTTATACGTTGATCGTTTGTTTGATTGGGTTCAACGTCCCGCCGACAGTATGACTTTAACCTACATAAGAGAGATTCAGTTCTGCCATTACATGTTTTTTGAAGTTGTTGTAATGGTCTTTTTGTATGATGCGGTATGTCCATATAGAATCTCGCAGGAGATATGTGGTATGATAAAAAAAAAAAAAAAAAAACAGGTACATCATTCCGACATTGGGCCGAAAAGTCGTTGAACCACTAGTTACTGCCAGTAAAGGTTAGTTATACCACTCATGGCCTTTTTTCAGATCAGTAACAGGTGGAGGAAAGACCTTTATTGCACAGCGGGACACAAATTTCATACAACAAATACCTATTCAATAGAGGTATGCAACTGTCTCGTGACGAGAAAATAGGTGAACGGGGTATGAATATAAGAACTCGCTGAGATACTTAGCATCTTGCAGACGCAAAACAAACGTACGATTTTACAGTATCATTCATAAAAGAAATATGAGTTCTCATGAGAGACATGATATATATTTGGTTTAATCGACAATAAATTTAAGAGAAAATGCAGTATATTTATAATAAATAAGAGCAATTTTACACATCTCACGTTATCTCGCGGTCACATGAACGTACACGTTTGCTAATGAGAGCTTCATTTGACATTGACATGCTCTTTATCTAATATATTAAAATTGCGGATCTCTGTTGTGTTATTACTTATTAGGTCTTTGATCAAATCGTGGGGAAGTGGATATTTCACATTTAGAGGGACTGAGCTGATTGAAAATGATTGAAAAAGTACAAGGAATGACAAATCCGAAATTTTTAAAGCCGAACGTCAGCAGAGTACTGGGTGCAAGGACACTTTTAAAGGAGTGGATGCAGATGTTTTCGGTTCTGAAGAAGGGGAATGGTTGGTTTGAAATCTGGATGATTTGACAGTCACGGCCATCATTTCACATCTAGCACAATACAGACTTTACATTAATCGCTACAAGGACATAAGATCAACGGGTGAATGGAGAAACTGTAACTGCATTACATGTCTGCCTGTCTGTCTGACCGAACATTGTAAAAGGGTAATCTTTTTAATATCAAAAACGTTTAAACAACATCGTATGTCTTGTAACACGTTTGGATTAGCTAAGGTTGTACCTAATAAGAAGTCGTAATTTACTCCAGTTAACATATAAATATAGCAATGGATGCTGTGTAAGCGTGTTAGTATGGATGGTTCCTAAACTGTCAATCAAGATTCAAGATTCATATATTTTATTCAGTAACGTAAACATATACATTCAACATCAAATAAGGACTAATTTACAGTAACTTCAAATCTACATGAATTTGAAAAATATTCACATTTAAGTAAGCAGCAAGCAATAACTATTTTAAATCCGCACAGCTAATACAACTTGCGTTGAGACGGAAGTATGAAGGAACACCTTCCAGGATAGAATGTCATCTTTGTGATAAACAGTGTTGGTGATGAAAATCATTACTTGTATTCTGTAACTATTTCAGAACAGCGAAAAAGATACATTGGACAACTTTGATCGCCAACACAGTTTCTTTATCATCTCTCCTTAATTGCAGAAATCCCATCCATTTAAGGCAATTATCTTAGTTTATCAATTAATAATGGAATACTGTTAGTCCCCCCCCCCGACTTAACTGATTTGTCAGATGATCACACACAAATTACATGTATGCCTACATTATTAATTGATTTAAGATAAAAAAAAGAAAAAAAATACAATGCCTTCGGACTGAAACTGTTACCCTATTACTAGTCGCATTATTGCTGTCTGTAAGTTAACCACACTGTATTACAAAGTTCATGATATTCTTTCCATTTCATGAAGCTTAAACAACCGGTTATATGTAAACATTATTTTCAAAAGAACCTATAAATTGGCACGATAATTGTAAATAACTCACCACCTCGTCTTCATTCTTCGACATCGGCCGTGGAAACGTTTATCAAAACCACGTGCATCCATGTACAATTAGTGTACAGTTGCTAGTTTTATGACCGCTGTATATCGTTACCTTGTATTATTATTTTTTTTTTTTTTTTTTTTTTTTTTTTTTGTTTTTTAGGCGTGTAGTCGCCTTTACCCTTAGTAAAGCGTCTCTCTTGTTTGATCTGTAGATTATGTAGCAAAAACGGTAGATAACATTTAAGGTAAGGGGCAAATACCATTCAACATTTGTGATATTTTATATAATCATAGAAATGCTTCCTTTGTGAAACTAATTAATATATTATTATTTTTTAGCTCCAGACACTATGGATCATACATCGAACGACTTACTGATGTACACTGTTGACTAAAATAACATGACTACTTCCTCTTTTGCTATTTTCTCACCATTTACATCCCTCCCTCTACATTTTCCCTAGTATTTCTTCTCTCTATTTTGTCGAATGTCACGTTTCGACACTGCCTAACACACTCACTGAAATACATTTGTTTGTGTATTTTTTGCAAATCTCCATGCTGTATACTTTGTATACCTGGATGAAAATAAAGAAATGTTCTGTTCTGTTCTGTTCTGTTTCTTGTTACAAGATCCAATGTAATATATTTATATCAAGTATGTTTACTTTAACTGGCTTATCCAACCAGTGTAAGTGTGAAGCACATTGTGAACGGTTGACCTACTTTACACAAAAGAACTTGTGCTTCTTGTTTGTGATACTGTTTGTGAGCACTTGACCTAGGTATGAATAGAAACTGTCAAATTATCAATAGGGGGAGGAGTTACACACAAAATGCGGAACCGTCCATTACATTGTTCTGCTATTCGATCAAAACATGTTCTATAGACAACACTATCCTGTATTGCATCATGCATATTTCTGAACCTATGGTGTACCTTTATGTCAGAAACTGTTCTAAAAATGTTTGAGAATGAATCACCGTTGTCCAAATTTATGGATTTAAGTGATATATCTATTACCCAACTTATCTCATTGGTAGCGGGAAGTCTATGATCATAACGATATTAACTTACTAGATGGATCTAGAGCAATTCATTGAGTACATGGAACAGATTGACAGTCGGATGAAAGAATTAACAAATGAAGTAAATTATTATTTATCTCAATTCGCTGTCATTTTAAGGAACAGTAATGCAAAGACTGTACATGGAAGTGCTTATATAAAAAAATAAAGAGATATAAAAAGCTATAATAAATTCATGATAAATTATGTATAATTAATACATATATATATTAAATAAACTTCTAAATAAATAAGTAATGATCAAATGAATTAACTATAAAATAAGATACGATAATCTTATTAAAGTGACTTGTGTATATGTATAATTAACATTTATGGTTCAAAAAGAACATTTGTGTATATATAAATAAATTAAAAAAAAATTCACAATTATATGAGATATAATACTACGTTTATGATAGACATCATGACACACACACACACACACACACGCACACACACACACACACACATATATTATACGTAACACGTGTAATGAGCTATTCTTCTGTTTGTGCGTGGTTAACTGGTTATGTTCGTGCGTGCGTGCGTGTGTGTGTTCGTGTGTGTGTACGTATGTGTGTATTCGTGTGTGTATGCATGTTTGAAATCTGGATAATTGCTATAATATAAGTCACATTTTCGTTGTCACAGTACTTAATACATATGACGCCATATCATAATAATTACATGTTATTTAGTAACATAAAATACCATAGGCGAGCAATGTTATACTACTACTACTATATCACTGACATATAAATTTAAAAAAAAAATTCAATGATAATTTTTAAAATATATATCACTGACAAATTATATAAATGTTACTAAGAAAAATGACAAATTAAAATATTATATTTATTATACGGCTGCTATATATCATTGACCAAAAACTTATATGCCTTCAGTATAACAGACTGTCAATTAATATATAATATACACGGTAGGTCCTTCAGCACAAATACTTTAGTGTGTATTCATGATTAAGGAAATTTAGAAAGCTACTAAATATGAATGACATAATGAGATCAGTTATGACTAGCTAATAGATCTTTTTGTTACCATACAATCAATTTATTAATTAATTTATAAATTAATAATCTAATTAACTATGAAAAATCGCGATATAAATATTAATACAGTCAGGAATAGACAGGAAAAAATACTGCCTGACAGTTAATGCATGATGATAAGAACGGATTAATTCGACTGTTTATATAGAAAGTTATGAAAGGATATTAAATGTGATATGAATACATAAGAGATGGTGTAATTTTAATACAGGCACTCTATTATATTTTAAATACTGTAAGAAATAGATAAATAATTTAAAAGTATGTCAATTAATTATCTAATTGGATAATTATTTAGTAACAAATTTTTAAATTATGATAAATGAATACAAGAAAAATATAAATAAAAGCATATAAGATGATGCTTCTACCGGTCCTCCCCACACTGCACTCTGTCTATTGTATTCTATTTTTTACTTAGATGATTATGTAATTTTAAAAAAATAATCGCATGATAATAAGTAGCATGATTCTACTGTTCACCACCACCCCGCTTAAACGCAGACACTGCACGCTTTGCACGCGATTCCCACTTCTTGATAGAAAGTCTGTACGATATAGACATGCTCAGTGTTGAACTGGCCTCTAATTGGTTAACGACGGGGGGGGGCGCGTGTCTAAATTCCCTTTAGTCCGATGGATAACGACACAAAAGGGCGCCAAGATCCAATGGTAACATACCCGACTGCAGATCCTAAGGTTGTGGATTCGAACCCCGCTGTGGGCAATGCTTTTTCATGACTTTCCCTGGCGCAAAATACTGGTCCAACACAGGAAACCGTGAAGAAAGATTTGTATAGGTTGTAAGCACCCAATAGACGTAAATAAATAAGTTTAAACTAAACTTAAAAGAATCAGGCTGGCATTAACATTAAAATTGAACTTGTTTACCCACGGTCCTCAAAAAATGATTGATCAAGTTTCATTGTCGAAAACCGACTCGGTCAATAACAAGTAAAGCTATGCATACATTCTGTAAACATGTTTATATACTTTTGTTTTTGGGATTGCCTATCTCTTGTCTAAGAAATATCGATTGCATTCTTTTAACAGAGCTTATTTATATCTTTTGCTTAAATGATTTTATTGTGAGAATTGTTACAATATCTGGCTCGAATTCCGACGCTAAGAAAATGATGTCTTATGTTTATTATCGTATGTGTCGGTTTCAACCTTATTTTTGTTATATTTATTTCGTAAGAGCATTAGTATTATATATTAATATGTTTCATTTCCTTATTTCAATAATATTTTTTTTATTCGGACAGCATGCAAGAAACTTTAATTATTTCAATGGAGTAAATGCATGATGGTCGTTTACTCTACGTGTCGCAGTTTATATAATTAGGCACTTGCATGAGATACTCATCAGTGAATGTAGCGTATAGGATATGAGAGCGGTAAAACAACAGAAAGAATAGAGTGGAATTGAATGATTGATTTTGGGGGGTTTACCGTCGCCTCGACAGTATTTCAGTCATATAGCGACGTCCAGCTAATTGCAGTTGGAGGAAGACCCCGAATGAACGGAGGCATCCGGGTAGAACCACCGACCTACCGCAAGCCAGCTTTAAGGCTTCCTCACATGAAAATCCGAGTGATTCTGCCGGGACTCGAACCCACGCGGTGAGGGGCTGAGTGAGTGTTAAAGTCAGCGACTTTACCCTCTCGGCAACGATAGCAATGGATTTGCCCATCATGAAACTTGGTATGCATGTACATGTATCTCTATATCATTTTGTTGATTTGACCCCGAAATTCATTCATACACTTACTCGTCTTTGTAAGCGACAGCATATTCAAATTTACGTATAGGCTGCCTTATAGCCATACTTGGGTATTAATTAATAGTCATTGGTTGATCAGATTAACACAAAATAACATAATTATGGTTTTACTTGTAACACTTTTTGTGAACAGTTGATGTAACCATGAATATTAAAATTTCACGGCTAAAAACTCGAAAGGTGCACTGTGATTTGCTAATTTGAATTCTAGTTATCTTGATACATGGATTAATGATTATGCAGTGTTTTCTAAATATGGATAATTGGGAACAAACAATCATGTGTCTGAATTGTTATTTCTTCGTATCATATATGTATATTATACAGATAAACATGTTCACTGAGCGCAGGACAAGTCTGTGTATTTCTTACTATAGTTTGAGAACTCTCGTCTCATTTCCTTGTTCCACTTTGTGGAATTGGCATCTTGCGTCCCGTTGCGTCACGTGTCCTTTTGCTTGCTGCTTGTGGTACGTTGTAGGTAGAATAGGAAGGGTCAAGTCCAAGGTCAAGGTTACTGTTTTACCCTTTATATCTCATGAATGTTCATGTACAAAATTATGACATTCTGAATATTCCAATTAAGTGAAATTTAAATAGGATATGAAAAATAGAGTGTTCTTTTGCATGCAGACCATGTAGAATTAGAGCTTCCAATATTGTATGACCAACAAGGAACTGCTCTGTTTGCCGAAGGAGTTAAAACAGGTTTTCACGCTGGAAAAGAGTTAAAGATGAAGAAATGAACAGGGAAATTGTAGATTGAACGTGGACAAACTATTTACATGGGGTATTATTTGCCGTCTGTGATAGCTCTACTATAAGTTAAAAAAGACTGTAAAACATTAAGGTTGGCCTTAGCACGTGGTATGTACCGTCATTTTAAATTTATTTTACCTCGATTCAGGGGTGAAATTATTTCTCTATCAATTTTAAGTATAAGTAAACGTTTAAATTTAAAATTTTACGGAACTTAACGCAAGCGAAGCAAAGTGATGCCCTGCGATAAATTCCTAAAATTCAAAATATAAACGATATCTTAGAGAATTTTCTCCGTTGAGTAAGTTCTTAAGGCTCTGACGTCGCAATCTTAACACTCCACCGGTCGAATTAAAGAAAAAAGTAACGAAAAGAGGTTAGTCAACAAATCCCCCAGTCGAATACGCACATTCATTCGGGAAAACAATATTAGTCATGTGTTTTTCGCGATAACAAACTTTTACGAACTTTGAAGGTGTTCCCGAAATACTGTACATCTGACAAAAGAATCATGAATCAGGACCAATGTGAAGTGTACACTTTTAAATACTCTCAGCAATTTTCTCCTCCGACCGAGGCAAAGTTTGATGCTTGCAGTAGCTTAAAATGACGACACATATTACATGGCATGGTTACCTTTTGACCGTACAATATTTAATAAGAGAACGAGGTTTTTAATTTTAGGTCAAAGATCTATCATTTTGAATTGGTAAAGCATTTTATGACAATATATATGTAAATAAAAGTGCAGCTCTTTTCTTACCTGTAATTTAGGTGGGTAAAATATTTAATTTCTTCATTGTGTCGCCGTTTGAGGGAAGAAAACTGGTTTAATAAAAACATACATACACCATGTTTAAACGCACCGATGTTTGCACGAGCAATTGTATGCTGTATTAGACATTCTACGTCACGATGTTTTGTTTCTATCCGACCTTGGCATCTAACTTCAAACGTGTAAGGCTGTTTAAAAATACAATGTACCATAATTGGATTGAATTTTAACTAAGGAAAAAAAATATTATAAACATATGAGTACGTCTATAAGTAACTAAGCATTTCAGAGTCATGATTGATAAATTAAGTACTCACAAAGAAAAACGGATCGAGACAAAATATGGGACAAGACAAACAAAGTATACTTGATATTTTAAAATTTGGAAATCATTTGTTTGCTGAAATGTAATGATAAATTTTCCTTGGTAAAACGAAACAAATTTTACTAAAATGTCGATCTATGATGAATAGCTTTTAAATATATTTGCTTTGGAAACTTATAAATCTGCAAAAAATAGCAATGCAGAAAGAGAAAGGTGGTCAATTGTAAGACTTTTGTCTCAAATACCTTTCACTGATTTTTAATAAGAAAATGAAATCTTAACATGATAACTCATTTATAGAAAATATATACTTGGTGACTTTTTCCCCATGTTTTCTGTTTGTTTTAAATGTGATTGTTCTTTTTTTGCAGAACCTATATGTTATTACAGATAATTTATTGCATAATTTATTTATAACTTATTCCTAAGTGGGATGACTTCGACCCACACTCACCTATTGACAAAGGGAAATAAATGATAGGAACCTAAAAATAAAATTGTGGAAGGTCAACATTAAAATATGAGTTCTCTATATCTTACATTAAAACATTTGCCAATTCAAATGCAATATATATAAATGCTGTTATTTTTGTAACTATCTATTCATATTACACCCTGAGGGGTTTATAAGCCGAAACGTTGGTATTTAGTAAACTTAACAAATTCATAACTTTGAAGATTGACACTTTTTTTTAACTCTTTATTGCTATGAAAAAATTTTTTATGTGTTATGGTAAAAATAAACATTAAGGTATCATATCATTAAATTGTGATCATTGTCCATCATTTGATCGTGGGAATTTCATAGTAAATACAAGCCTTTACAGACTTAAAACAAAGGGGACTTTAACTCCAAGTCAATGGATACTTGCCTCTGCACTGAAACTTTTCAAGCAATTGAAAGACCATGATTATAATTCAATGATTGATGGATGAACTACCTTAAATTAGGTAAAATCATATATGGAAGAAAGATGTTCAATAAACCCCTCTTCAGGTAGTTTATTAAACAAATACAAAAAGCGGACCGTTTAATCTGACAATAAACATGGGTTATAAGCAGGACAATTAAATATAGCCTCTTTTATGCCGCTTTGTGTTTCAAGGTTATATTTCTTTTAAAATGTGTCATTTCTTTGAAGAATAAAACACAAACACAGCTATTGTGAGAAAAAAGAAGAAAAAAATATTTCATATTACATGAAAACAACATAAAGAAGCAAAACCTCTTTAAAGACCCAAGGATGACCCGATATCATCGTCAGTTCGTGTTTACATAGATCTGTGATTTATATATGCTCTTCTTCTAACTGTTAAACAAGAAAATAGAGGTGAAATATTAAACATGGATGAGAGACTTTGATCGCATTTTTTCTTTTGTGCTCACTCCATTAACAATTTACCATCAGGTGTAGTAATGAAACGTCTGGACTCCCACTTCATTAAGTATGTATGCTCTCACTTAAGAATGCGCAAAACTTTATCATTAAACCAATACTAGGCAAGTACATTAAGTTCAGATTTTGATGAAATGTTCTCGTCGTTTTTTTTCTTTTTTTTTTTTTTTGCCCGATTTTTTTTATCAATAATATTCACTATAAGTATGACTGAACTTTTGGTAATTGCCGAAAAGGATCATTTGAATTTACCTGAATTAAGATATAATAAATAAATACATAGATGTGCGCTTCTTTTAACTGCTGAACAAAAATTAGAGGTGGACTATTATATATACAATTTTTGAAAGAGGATATTGTTGTTTGCGTTTAACACTAAAACATAAAAATAAATGTGATGCAACCTCAAACCACAGGAGGAGTTTCATTTTAGGCTATAATTATAATTACCGCAGTTAAAATAATAAATATTATATCTATAGTGTTTGATACTTAATATCCTTTATTTTATGAGTACATTGCATTAATTTATATGATGTATTTCACTCGAACAAAAAATACATGTTATCATAAACCAATTTATGTACATACATTTACAAATACATATATCGGTTAATTATTACATGTATTTTTAAAAAAATTTTAAAAATCATTATATTTATGAACCGGATTGGTCACTCATATTTTCTTCATGTGTGAAGGTGCCTCTGTGCTCTCAGGTCCTTCCCCGAGCTGCAATTAGCTGGGCGTTGTTATATGACTGAAATGTTGTCGCCGGAACGATAAACCATTAACAACACTCAACCAGGCACATCATTTACCATCGTCGGAAATGCCCCCCCCCCCCCCCCCCCTTTCACTTCATGACATCATGCCGTGGAGAAATAGCCAAGCAAACGTTGTTTTATAGTAGTTGTCGTTACCTGAAATATTGCCCAATGAATAAACTTTTAATGAATAAAATAATCTTCGATGTGGATGCTTAAAAGTCACGCAAACTAATAAAAATCATTGTTGTGAACAGCTATATAAAATGACCTGGAACCGGTGAAATGTAATTTGACGCACCACCCTAAAACGACCGAATGCATGCGTCCCACAGTCGATAAATGATATCTATCGTTCGGGCGTGGGTATCTGATGATGTTTATTTTCAAACCAAAATCAATCCGCAAGGGCTGTATGTGTTCCTGTTTGAACCAGCAACTTTTTTAAATATTTAAACTATTAATAAATAAATAAACAAAAAAGGACAGGGGAATAGGCACCCCATATTTAAAACAGAACCCAATAGTATTATGATAGTTATTTGTTTTACTCAAAACGTTATAATATAGATGCACATAATACAAAGCCTATTGATTTGCCTCGATGGTCTGGTGTGAATTGAGTGCACTACATTTCGATTAAGATGAAGGCGCTACGGGTATATATCTAGTCGTGACAGGGTAAACATGACCCAAAGTATATTCCACAACAGGCATACACGCGCGCGCGCACACACAGATGGATAATATATAACCACATGAAACATTTAGTAGACATGAATCCACGAATAAATGTTCCCACTTAACTGTCTTCATGCTGCTTTTTGCATATTCAACGAAAATTAATGTCAACGAAAAATGAATTAATTAACTGACAATACTTGAAATATGAATGCACGAGACTGAAAAAATAAAGAATGAAACTTGAAAGTTGTTGACATGATACTCAAACTCAATAGTACCGTCCCCGGTGGCCGAGTGGTTTGAGCTTTCGCCTGGGGAGCGGGAGGTCGTGAGTTCAATCCCCGGCCGCGACATACCAAAGTCGTAAAAATGTTACTGTTATAGCTCCCTTGCTTGGCGTTCAGCATATAATGATAGTTGCAGGACTGGTTGGCCCGGTGCCAGGATAATGTGACTGTGTGTGGTATCATGCCACATGCTTACGGCGTGATACTGCAGTGTGGCAGCACTATATCTGTCTCAAGTAGAAATCCTCTCCAAATGACTGAAACGCTGTCGGTGGGACGTTAAACCCGCAAACAAACAAACACCAAGCTCAATAGCACGATGTTCTACATTAAAAGGTTCCACGACTTGTTGGCAAAGTGTTAGTTTACTTCAACTTTTATCATGTCATGTCATTTAGTATATTCATGTATTGCAATATAACATAACTCCTTGAAAATTAACATATATATATATATATATATATAATGCATCTTCTGGACCTAGATTATTAAGCTTTATAATTAATTCTAATGCTATAATTGTGTTCAAGCTCTATCATAATTTATAGAACATATTTTCATTCAAAACTACCATGATGACAATCCATTGCGTATGTTTTAGACACAGATTGTTAAGCTAAATAATGCAATATGCGGTGCAATATCTTGTATTGTACCAGTGTAATTATAATCATGATTTCAACTGCATCGGAATGCGTGAATATGCCCCATACGTCTGGAACAATACGTTACTGTCATTGTTATTTTGGAAGATTCGCTTTAAAGCTCTGACATAGTTTAAAACTGTGACGTTCTGTCTTTCAATAAATCACAGATAACCATGGATGATTTATCTTTTCAACTGATCTTTAATAACATTTCATGACTTGAAGATCGTGTTTTATTTCTAAAAGACTCCAGACGAGTGCCGTTAAATGACAATGATAAAGCGATTACAACACTTAGCGTGCTTAAATTTCACTATCAACCCGACGTAATTATTGTCAATACATTTTATTTGTGACTGTTTACAGGTACAAACGCGTGTCTCGATGATAAAAGTTGGCTTTTTTTTAACATTTTGACGTGAATTGTATTTGTGAAAGTCTGTCGAGTAGATTATAATTATTTCATATAATGGCAGTTGTGATATCATTTTAACGTCAATCTGCCTAAGAAAAGAACTGAAGTAAATTAATGTAGTTTTCGGGGTTTGAACGCAGTGAATCAGACGATGTATCAACCCATAGGAGGCGTTGTATAAGTGCACGAGGATTTCGTGTTCAATCAGCCTTGGGATATTGGAAACGACTATACCGTATATATATATATAGTGACAATGGTGTCAGTATAAGAACAATTATGTTATTAATGTTATGGGTAACTATGACGCTTTTATGAATTAAAATTTTTATGTTGATCGATCTGATTGTTGTTTTGTAGACGAAATGATGATTTCTTCTATCTAATAAAGGGACGGTCGTTGTTCCAACGGCTTAAATAAAAAAAATATTTTTTGCTGTTGTTGTGTTTTTGATTGAATGTATGTGTGCAAGCATCAGAGTGATAGCCTCAGTATTGGGGAATAATTTATAAGGGAATGCCTTGGTCCGTCACGTATACTTGATTTCGAATAGTCTCCGAATGGCTTAAATACTGTCGGTGGGACGTTAAATCCAGTAAACAAACAAACTTGCTTTCGTATCTTAAGTTATTTATACACACATATGTATGTTACAAATATAGATGTAGATGAATTAATACAGTCATACAATATATTTACACATTTGTAACACATTTTACGCATGTGATCACATTTGTGACAGGTGTTACAAAAAACGTGATTTGTTACAAATGTGTACCAACATACGTACATTCATTATATGTATCTATAGGTTTATTGTGTTATTATGCTACATTTAACTTATCTATTATAATGGCTAATTGAGTAAACTTTATAATCAACTTAATGAAAAACGAGATAATTTTGTGTATTTTGTTGATCCCTTACAATTATAACCTTTTTTTTTTTAACAGAAACAGAAACTTTATTTATATACATCGGTTTGAGCATATACAGCTCATCACCGCATCACCTTACTGTAAGGTTCAGCATGGCTCGACTCTTAATCAGTTTTGTGTTAATCAAACAGAAATATGATTCTGTGTTGTACGTAGAAGTAATCAAATGTAACAGATAATTAGTAAATGTAAATAAATAATGGATTATTATGAACTTTTTTATTGCGCAGGATACAGGTCCCCTTCTCAAAAACTCACCAGTGTGCACAGAAATAACGTTCCTTTTAGCACTCTTTTTTAATTGCCATATCTTGTTTCATTACATTTATATCGCAAAAATTCGAATTATATCAATTGTGCACATAGACACGTCTGAAGTTTTATTTTTTCGGCGTAGCTGTCTAACCTGACTGTTGACCTATTTAAAGATGATGACGTAAACAGTGCCGAATTGATATTTTAACCATTTTCATTGGTAGTTATTCCTATACTTACGGGGGAAAAAGTTACGCACCGTTGTTTGTTGAGATGACAACTAGTTAAAACATATACCGTAACGTCATATTCTCGCAATATTTAATACACGTTTTCTGACTTTGAAAGAAAAAGAGTTCTTTTATCAAAACACTTCTCTAACTTAAATATGCTCAATAAGACATGTTTTGAACTGAGCGTTATAAATATCTGCCGTATATGATAGTCTGATTTCTACATAAGCGCTTTATAGATGTGAAGTCAATTCATGATTAAATAAGCATTTTAATGAGACAGTAATCATGATAAGGTTTAATTTTTGCGGTATATTAAAGGTGATTTTAAGTACATTTTTATAATTAAATAATGGTATATTTATTATTTTGTCCATTATACACGTGTTACTGTCTCGTTCCCCACTTCATTTTCTGTAGTCATTTGGAATCAGCGGTAATGAGAAAGTCCGAAATTAACAATCGGCTATATGGATATGATTTTTTTAAATCTTTGATAGAGTAATTCTTAAAAAATGACAGTCAAATTTAACAAATTCTAGGACGAGGTCATAAATATGATAAATGGATTGCTGTAAATGTCAGAGAAGAAACAACACTATGCTGCAGAACGGGTAGCTATGTGAACACGCATTTTTGGGGTCCATTAGACCCTTCTGAATATTCAGTAAGGTAAACAGAACGAGGCTTAGAAGGGGTCAGTTCAGACTCAGTTGTAAACAAACTCAGCAGCTTACACTGATAGAGACATCACTGGTGTACATATTTACACAGACTTAAGCTTTGTTGAGGCTTAGAAAATTATTAAATAACCTACATTTTCATCAGAGAAGAAGTCCTTGAACAAAAAATCCAAGTCTTACAGTGAAGACTATCTACATTAAGAAAGTTTCTGTTTATCCACTATTTAAAACACAGAATCCCTAATAAGCCCAGCCATGCATATTTCACAAATACACAACCTGCTGACTAGATGTAAACACATGGTTTAACCAATTTTCAACACTTACAATAAGGCCATTAAGGTTACATTTCATTGTAGATAAGATAACCTTTTAGACAATAACATGTAAATTACCAGCTTCTTTTTGGGCACCAAGCTAACAGTAACCCGAATGTCTGTTTCAGTTCATGATATACTGATGTATGCAGCAAATGCCACAAATCTCAAAGAGAGAATGTAATAGTATTTAAGCCATTCTAATTAAGAATGGAATTAAATCACACATTTCTTTGTAATATAATATTTAATTTAAAGATTATGACATACGTTTTCCTCCTTTTCTCAAGACTCGAATAGAAACCCCCCAAACCAACATTCATTTACACTGTATTACATGTATATATTAAAAATAAATTATGGGTGAATTAAACTTTTATAGATATATTTTCAGTGGATAGCATGAATATTTAGTTCAGTTGTTTGAAAGTTTTTTTCTCTCCAGGCATCTTAAGTTTTAAGTAATCTGTATAAATGTAAAATAAATGCATTATTTCATCTCATATAATATTAGTTGCAAAATGTGACTGCCAAAAAAGGCAAATGTGTATGTTGCAAGCATATTACAGGCTTACTCTAACAAATTGCTGGGTTAAAAATAATGGGTTCAGAGGTTATGAACACATCTTTACACTAGACATTGAATATTAACGAGGCAAGGATCGGAACCTCAGGACCTTGAAGTTGATGGTCATTCGAGCCGTAACCCAGCCATAGAACCTAGATCCATTCATTCCACATTATATACTAGTAACCCGGCCAGTGAGACCCAGATCCAGTATCATAAAATATAGTCACAAATGGCACTACTAGCGAGCTCCCACCAAGTCTGGACCAGCTTTAAATGACTCGATTGCATAAAATTAGCATTTTAAGCAGAGGGTGTGTGTATAAGAAATTGAACCTGTATTAGCAGCCACCTGTACTAAGCGGCCAACGGCATTAAGCCGGTCAATTTAAATACATTGTATTAACAAACTGTAGCATTTTGTCATATATTTGTAGCGGTCACCTCTGTTAAGTGGCCACTTTCTCTTATTCCCTTGACTGGCCATTTAAGAGAGGTTTGACTGTACATTATTCACAAATAAAAGTCAGTTTATTTCGAACTCAGTCAGATCATATTAACAGTCTTAATATATCTGAGATAAAGAGTTTTGAAGAAATTAAAAAAAAAAGTCAGCTCCGGCACAATGCACTTACAGACTATCAGCATTTAACGTGGGTAAAATAGCAAAAGGCGGAAAAGATAATGATTGGCTCTACCTGCAACTAAAGACTGAATAAAACACATGTAACAACTGATGCAAATTAAAGGGATTAGTTTTTGAACGTAATGCTTATGCTTCTATAGAAGGAAATTCTTTGTATATGTATCCTTGAAGAATTGTCGGCAATTCTGGTGTCCCTACATTGCTTAAAACTATAACCTTAAGGTATATATCACCCATCAAGAAATCGGCCATTTGGACTTCTTGAATGAATTCTCAAGTGTCCTGGGACTATATTTGAAGACTTTGAAATAAAGAAACGCTACTGCATCAAGTCTTAACACTGTTGCTAAAATTGTTCTCATTAGAAACCCTTTCCTTCAATACAGTTTCTGTAATTTTATAAAAAGCAAATTGGACAAAGTTTTCCATACATTGTTTATTTGACTATAATTCTGGTCTGTTTTTCAGTGTGTGAACCGGGGAATTTTGTAATACATCTGACATACACCTAGTATACAAAGATAAACTCCAAGCATTTGAAGTAATGCCTAATGATGATTAAAATGTACATACACTTTTGTTTTTAAAATATAAAATTAAGAACATAAGACAAGAGAAGATGGTTGTTGTGTTTTTCTTTTCTTGTTCTTTTACATAGTGATTGAAACCTAGTTTCCAGTGTCTCTGGACAGCCAGCTAGGAATATGATGAGAGATTAATTATCTGCATCATATCTTCCATTAGAATTACAAACAAGAACACTGCAATGACAATGAGAAATTTATTTCAGAAGTTTACTTGTGGATGTGCTTCCACCAGTGGACACCATAACTATATAAGTGGTTATCAGCTGTGCTGGTGCGTACATCTAAACCTCGTTCTGAGAAAAGAATCCCTGGTATGCATAAATTTTGAGAAGGGCCTATTGGACCCCAAAATGCGTTGCATTTGTTGCATTACTACATCCGATAGAGTGAAATCTAAGTTAAACGCACTTTGGGGTCAGAACTTTTAAAGTACTCATGAAATAACAAACATTGAATGAACGGAAGAAGTTTCCACGAGTTTTTACCAGTTTTAACAGTTATTTTGCTGATATAAAATGACTAAGGGAGTGTTATGGGAAATTTGGACAATTTTTACAATTTGACATGAATAAACAGACATTTGTTTCTCGTTAAGCAACTCGATATTATTTTCTTAGACTTAATTACTATAGAAATATGGTGACGTCACGCAAAATTCGTTTTATAATGCAATCTAAAACGTTTTAATATATAAAAATAATTTACATCATCATCATCGCCAGCAGATTTATAGGCAATTAAACAACTGATGAAAAACAGCAGACCTAAATTGACAGATGTCGCTTGCTTTGCTTATTCCAGCTTTAGTGTACCATATGCATGAACACATAGAGATGTTGTATTTTTGCTTATGTAATTATGAAAATGTTGGAGTTTTCTCTCTAAACAGACATGTTTCAATATGAACTATTTTTATCCTCATAACTTCTCCATCTCCTGTGTAGAAATACATATTTGTTAAAATTTAAGTTACTGTTTTCAGTTCTAGTTATGTAAGCTTGCTTCGCGCATGCGCTTCGCTGTCTCAAAATGGTAATAATATAGTGTAGTGACGGAGATGCGCTGTTCTGGTCTTATAATGGATATAAATAAATGGTACAACTCTAATACACATAGCTGAAAGTGATGACGGTGACCATAGGAAACACGATAAACGAATATTAGAAGGAGGAGAAGGGGGTGATGATAATGTTCATGATGTCCTGCATTAGGAAAATGTTCGTAACAGTCGATCATCCATGTCAATAATTCAGTTGATGTCGGACCCCAGAGTGCGTTAGTATGGAACATATCAATGCTCTTTTGGGTCCATTTCGGAGCTGATCCCCAAAGTGCTTTAGGCCGAACGCACTTTGGGGTTAAACCCCATAGTGCGTGACGCACTTTTGGGTCATACCTATAGTGCTTCTGACCCAAAGTGCGTTCCCACAAAGCTCAAATATGCAATCTTTTTATTTATCTTTTTTTTTTTTTTTTTTTTTTTTTTCATTATTATTTTTTTAAATTTATTTTATTATATTTGCTACGTTTTAATTGTTAAAGCTTTTTAATGTCCTGAACATAGTCTCATAGTTTCTCCCTAATTAACTGTGTGTCTGTTATGACGTCTTTCGAATGTTCAAGTTTACTGAATATATTCTACCACAGTTTTACCAAAGTAAATTCACTCTTAATAATCTACAGGTAAGTTGAACTAAAGTTACTTCCCTTGAAATTATCATTCTCGGGCAAACTTTAATTATCTATACTTCTTACATGTCTCTCTAAAAATTAACTTTGTGTCTCTGAATGAAGTTTAAATATCATGTATTTTGAAGAAAGCAAACGCCGACCACGTGATCAAAATCCATTATAACCGTCCGCTTATTAATGTGCACATGTTTATTAAACTCCTTGAATTTGAAACGTTTCTGTCCAAATATGCACAATTTGTTAAACATTTTGATAATTTCAACGAATAAATATTCATTCAAATATCTTAAAACTAGGTTCAATTCCAGTTTTACTACTTAGGGCTAAGTAATAATAATAATGATAATAATAAATACAATTAAAAGGATAACATATTTGACAATGCCATTTGTCCTTATGGTCCTCTTTACAAATATATAATATAATTTGCAGGTATCAAAAATGAGAAAAAAGTATCATATCACTAACAAATGAAAAAAGATACGTATTACTACCATGCGTTCTACTTTCATAGTTTTTTTGTGTTTGTTTTTTTTCTTCAATTCTTCAACATATGGAAGTAATACATATGGTAAAAACACTTTAATAAGGCATAATATTTAAGGAAATGATCAGTTTGGTAGAAAAATATCAAATTTGGTTTAGAACTAAACTTTTATTAGGAAAACAAGAATGATTAAACACATCACTTATTATTTACATATTGCATAGCGCTAAGAAGTGTTGGATGAATTGGAACCCAGTCAATATACAGTTATACAAGTATAGCATTGTTTAATAACTTTTAAACAATAGCTTTTTTCTTCCTTCTTGTACACTCGTGTATGTTTGTTGTGGCGGATTTAGACAAGTCCTTAACCCTTTCCCTCATAGAGGAAACCATAAAAAGACCTATGCGAACAGCATAAAACCAGATCAGCCTGCGAGTAACTCGCAGGCTGATCAGGTTTTATGTTGTTCGCTGCTCCTCAATGGTCTGGAAATGAGGACTTCATAATTAAATTTGGTAAGGTTTAACTGTGGTTTTCTGCAGATCAGGCTTTATGTGGTACCTATTGAGTGCATCAAAATGAGTCTATATGAGGGAAAGGGTTAAGTAAGTAACCCCACGACCCCAGTTGGCCGGTATTTAAAGACATGTTGTCACAAACGTTAGACATTTCAGGCAATAGTTACCATCAAACATGTATATTTAGGGACTTTGAAGCAACTATGATTAAGCAATTAATAATAAAATTGGGAAAGGGTTTTTGCCCTAGGCTCGCTGAATAGCAGTCACCTCCGTGTCGGAATCCTGCTGACACATTCCTCCCCCCCCCCCCCCCTTAACACACAAGTTAAAAATTACTACACCCTCTATTGGCTTGATTAATGGCTACACCTTATTACGTCATATACTTCATCGGTACTAACAATACTTCGAATTGTTATAATAATTGCAACAGGACATTATTATCCTGCGCATGAGATGTTAGATTGATAGTTTAGTAAATGAAATATAAACATTATACACTTTGAAGCTGCTCGTTCACAGATGGTCATTGACTAAGAATTTGATTTTAACTATATGTGTCTATTATGTTTATCAATACCCATCTACTGACGCATGGTCGCCCAGTGCAAACATCCATGATTGTAAAAAAGTGGGTGATTTCCCAATCACAGGAAAAACCATCACAGACGGTTTTGAAACTAATTTTAGAATTGTAAAGCTTATATTTAGATTTTCTATATTCTTTAGCTGATCACATTCACTCTTCGCGCATGCGCTAACTTCATAGACTGAACTTACGAAATCGCAACCCTGTACTGGTGAAGAGGCGATGTTGCGGAACGTGTCACGTGACACCGTAAGCACCTGCTTCGGGGATACCGTATTCCATAATTAACCGATTTCGCCGAAGTTGCGTTTACGAAAATAGCGTTTTCCCGTGTAATGTAATATACACTTCCCGAGATTATTTGTCAGGAATTAGACTTTACCAACATTAACGAAGGAGCTTATATATATCGAATATCTGTAAACTAGCTGCTATAACTCCAAGTGTGCGTCATTACACATCATGTACTTTAACTTCCACATTATATTTACTTAGTCATACTGTAGGGGATTTTATATCAAGCTCTTAATTGAGTAATAAGTCAAAAAGCTAGGATGCTGTATCTGACATCAGACTCTATTGTTTGGTGAAATTATTGTTAGTGAAATATTTTTTTAATATCTTATGTATCCAACAATGAAGCATTTTTTTTTACAAAATGTAACTTTGTGAATAGAGTAAGATTAGTATACGATACTTTCCAATAATTCCAACAGTTGGTTATATTTGGAACCAAAAATTTTCGTACAAGTAATAAATGGGCCTCTTTGCATTCAACCAAACTTGACCTCCTTTTTCGTAGGGCGGCCATCTTTGTTACTATTTATAGTAACTTATTTGCATATAAGCATTTTAGGCTATGACGCGTAGTGGCCTTGTTGAAGGTGGCCATTTTAGTTCTTATGTGTGTATTGCGCATGCGTGGTGGCCATTTTGGATTATAGTATGACATCATGAGCTTTATTTAGAATGACATCATGATCTATAGTTAGAATGACCTTATCGGTAGAATGACCTCATGTTTGTCTCAATGATGTACAGAGCTGACTTGTACATTCAACCTAAGGCTTGATCACGGGCATTGAGGGTCAGGTCCTTAGCCCTAGGCGGAGACTCATGGTGTACAATGGACAATTCAAACACCGTATGAGAAAAAAAATGGCAGCAATAAATAGAAAATACAATTGGTAAAATCACTACTTTAAACATAAAAAGGAACAAATACTTTAAAATAAGTAAGAATAAATGTATAAATATGTAATATAGAAAATAAGAAAAACTCAATAAATACATAAGTCAAAATAAAATGATACATTACTCTCAAAGAGAAACACTTACGATGTGAACAGTTCCCTATCTCCCAAGAGAATGAATACATTTCCGGTAACTACTATAATGTGTTTTCCATTCTTGGTCAAAGTGTTTCCGGTCTCTATTTTTAGTCCACAGCGTGAGAACGTAGTCTGTCTTCATGGGAACCCCGTTGAGAAATGTCATTCACTTTTCCCCAACACCGGATCTTCGGTATGAACATGAAGTGGCATCCAGCTGTTAAAGTCATTAAATGCATGGCCCTTTTTCTGCTCTAACCTTTAGTCATTTGAGTATAGGAATTGTATTATTTTGATTTTAGAAATCAGTTTATTCTCTAGGATCCAAAAACTCATCTTTTTTCAGATTAAAAGATACTCCTTTCTTGAATTTTACTTCCGGAAAAAACTTTTCTTTGAATTTCGTCATATAACGGTTGCCATCTCTTGTATAACCAGATAAAACGTTGTGGAGCAGGACAAAGTTTTTCATAAGCCCTCTGCAGTAGCTGTTATACGAAGTAAGTTTTACCGCAAGAGGTCGGTCCGCTGACAATACACGTAAAGGGATGTTGAAAAACAAATTCCTTTCCATTAGTTAATTCTGGAAGGAGGTATTTCCCTAACTTTCTTTTGTGATTGTACTCCCTAAAGTATCGGACCTCCTCCTTGAGGAGGAGGAGGAGTCAATTCCGGAGGAGGAGGCGTTTCATTGACTGTCTTTCCATTTCCATGTTTAAATGCACACTGTTTTAACATGTTGTCCCTTCTTGTGAATACTTGTTCACACACTAAACACTTTATAGAAAACATGTTTTATGAACTGAAAAAGGAGGCATTTCCCCTTATAAGTTTTACACACCTGCTTGTTGTTATTTTAATCAGTGTTCACAATTTCTAGATCCGGTGCTGAAAATACCTCGTCGTAGCTCATGAAACTGTCCATCTTATAGAAAAATCGACCAGCAAAACGAACACGGATTATAACATCTTATTCCACATTTTGTACAAATTCCATATTTCAAGTCATGCTGAATCTCCACATTGTTAAATTCCATGTTGTTAGTCTGAGTGTCAAAACTTGCATGACTGACACGATTTTCGTATGGTCTTTTATACTCTCGAAGTTCAAAGTAATGAAGAAAGGGTCAGTTTCACATAGAATGTCGTCATATCCGGTTTAAAAGGGTCATGGACTTCCGGTCAAGCGAATTCATTGTATAGATTTCACTAAGAGCTTTTCATAGCTATAGAAAATTTATAAATCGATGGAAATCGATGGAAAACTAAGGGAAATAGGTTCCAAAGCGTGAGAACGTAGTCTGTGTTCATGGGAACCCCACTAAGAAATGGCATTCACTTTTCCCCGACACCGGATCTCCGGTATGAACATGAAGTTGCATCCAGCTGTTAAAGTCATTAAATACATGGATCTGAAGAATCATGTCTGAACATGTACTCTATGATCATGGGAACCCTGCTGTGAAAGTTTTTAACTTTTCCCCAACACCGATCTTTGTATGAATGGATGGTAAAGTATTCACTTTTCCCACACCGGATCTTCGGTATGAACATGAAATGGCATCCAGCTGTTAAAGCCATTAAATGCATGGATCTGAAGAATCATGTCTGAACATGTACTCTGTGATCATGGGAACCCTGCTGGGAAAAGTCATATGCGTAGGTGGTCATTTTAGTTTAGACTCTACTGTGTGTATAGCGTTGCGGCCATATGGAAATTGTATGGCGGTGTTATTGATTATGAGGTATTGATAGTCCCAATAATATACAGAGCTGACTTGTATATTAAGTCATAGGGCTTAATGGCGGACATTGAGGGTCAGGTCCTCAGCCCTAGACTAGGACTATACAAAGTCTTAAAACAATAATGATATCAAAAGATTAACATATTATCATCATACAATAAATGAAAAGAACACATAGGGTCATGGACTATACACGTAATAAGTAAAGATAATTAAACTATATCAAACATTATTGGAACATCATTTTTTAACATGCCTGTACTCGTAACTTCAACACAAAACGGAAATAAAGATCAATTCCCTGACCTGAGTTAGACGTGTGTGGAACATCATTTTTGAACATGCCTGTACACGTTACTTCAACACAAAACGGAAATAAAAATTCCCTGAGTTAGAAGTGTGTTTGATAATAATATTTGACCATGTCAGTGCACGTCATTTCACATGAAACAACAGAATAAAGATAATTCCTGAATTGACGTGTAGGGCATGGACATATTTTAATGTCTGTACACGTATTCACATGAAACAACCAGAATAAATCAATCTTGGACGTGTAGGGGGGACATTTTTTTTACCATGTCGTCACGTTATTACAACATGAAACAACCAGAAATAAAGATCAATTCCTTGAATTCAGACGTGTAGGGCATGAACTTAATTTTGAACATGTCTGTACACGTTATTTCAACATAATGACTTCTTTGCGAATATTGAAATCATTAAAATCAGGCATCAGTACATTTCATAATCACATACACATTGACCTATATACCAGAAAGAAAAAACATCTTACCTACAATGCTTGAATACGTTTTACTTTGAATCTGGAGTTACACACTTATTGACTTTCATTTGTTAAATTCTCTCTCTCTTTCTTAATTTCTCGGGAGTTTGTATATGATAATATAAGCACATTCTCATACTTAAACTTGAATCAAATTTTATGAAGTACATGAGCACGGACATGTATACATGTGTATACACAAATACATTTTCATGTTATTCTCTCTCTCTCTCTCTCAAACACACACATCACACGTGATATACCATTTTAAGTCATAGGACTTCCGGTAATTATTCTTGGAAATGTATTTCCAGTGTACAACAAGAGTAAACCAGAAATAACTAGTTAACAATTTGAACCGACCAATGCAATGACTTCATTTTATGTCGATTGAACATGTCTAGACATGTTGTCTAAAAAAACATGACTTAATCACAAAAATGAACAAAATATTTTTACTCCATGAACCTATGAGGCGTATTGGATCACACACACACACACACACACACACACACACACACACTATTCAAACAAAATCATAATATGTGTTCATGGTTCTGGAAATGAAATTGACATGCCGAGTATGGTAAACTTTTTAATTTATAAATCACCTACCCTTTTTCCTCAGTATCCAATTTTTATATCACACAACAGAATTTCCAAAAAAGTTAATGACATGTATATCCATTAGTTTTCCTGCATAAAAGATTCCAACTGATCACTCTAAGAATATTCATAGAAAAAAAACTCTGTGCACTCTGCGCGTATAAATGATTATGATTTTATGATGTGTGTGAACAAAATGTATGTTTTGGGCTTCTCGATTTAAACTTAAAACACATGTTTGTGTGTAATCGACATAATCCTAGAGCGGGGTGAAAGAGCTGGGACCGTGTCAGCAGGAAAATTATTTAAAAAGACATTACCTCTTTCAGTTTCCCAATTTATATACCATTCGTATATAAGTATAAAACATTGAACGATTTTTGTTATTTTGATTTCAGAAATCAATTTATTGATATTGTTTTAGTGCGAATTAAGTCTAAACACATGATTGATCCGATATTGATTAATTATCGATTTTATATATCTAAAACAAAAATCAATATTTTCCTTTTTTCCACAAACATTAAGTCATTTGACCATACAAATAGTAAGTAGCTTCAAAATAAATCTGTTGTTTTAATTTTCAATCGAATTATTGTCAATGATCGATTTCCCCCTTTTTTTAAAAGGTACAATGTTAAAAGGTAATATCTCCCTTAGTTGTTAACCGATTTGAATCATTTTCATAGCTATGGAAAACTCAAAATGAGATTTTACTTTGAACTCACTTAACCGGAAGTCCGTGATAAATAAAAACCGGAAATGACGTCATTCTATGTAAAATGATTCTATCTCCCTAAGTTGTTAAACGATTTGAATTTTTTATTATTATTATTAAAAGCTCTTAGTGAAATCTATACAATGAATTCGATTTACCGGAAGTCCATGATCCTTTTAAACCGGATATGACGACATTCTATGTGGAACTGACCCTTTCTTCATTACTTTGAACTTCGAGAGTATAAAAGACCATACGAAAATCGTGTCAGTCATGCAAGTTTTGACACTCAGACTAACAACATGGAATTTAACAATGTGGAGATTCAGCATGACTTGAAATATGGAATTTGTACAAAATGTGGAATAAGATGTTATAATCCGTGTTCGTTTTGCTGGTCGATTTTTCTATAAGATGGACAGTTTCATGAGCTACGACGAGGTATTTTCAGCACCGGATCTAGAGATTGTGAACACTGATTAAAATAACACCAAGCAGGTGTGTAAAACAAACTTATAATGGGAAGTGCCTCCTTTTTCAGTTCATAAAACATGTTTTCTATAAAGTGTTTATAGTGTGAACAAGTATTCACAAGAAGGGACAACATGTTAAAACATTGTGCATTTAAACATGGAAATGGAAAGACAGTCAATGAAACGCCTCCTCCTCCGGAATTGACTCCTCCTCCTCCTCAAGGAGGAGGTCCGATACTTTAGGGAGTACAATCACAAAAGAAAGTTAGGGAAATACCTCCTTCCACATTAACTAATGGAAAGAATTGTTTTTCAACATCCCTTTACGTGTATTGTCAGCGGACCGACCTCTTGCGGTAAAACCTACTTCGTATAACAGCTACTGCAGAGGGCTTATGAAAAACTTTGTCCTGCTCCACAACGTATTATCTGGTTATACAAGAGATGGCAACCGTTATATGACGAAATTCAAAGAAACGTTTTTTCCGGAAGTGGATTTCAAGAAGGAAATCTGGAAAAAGATGAGTTTTTGGATCCTAGAGAATAAACTTATATCTAAAATCAAAATAATTAAATTCCTATACTCAAATGACTAAAGGTTAGAGCAGAAAAAGGGCCATGCATATAATGACTTTAACAGCTGGATGCCAATTCATGTTCATACCGAAGATCCGGTGTTGGGGAAAAGTGAATGACATTTCTTAACTGGGTTCGCATGAAGACAGACTACGTTCTCACGCTTTGGACTAAAAATAGAGACCGGAAACCAAAAATGGAAAACACATTATACATTGTAGTAGTTACCGGAAATGTATTCATTCTCTTGGGAGATAGGGAACTGTTCACATCGTAAGTGTTTCTCTTTGAGAGTAAGGTATCGTTTTATTTTTACTTATGTATTTATTGAGTTTTTCTTATTATCTATATTACATATTTATACATTTATTCTTACTTATTTTAATGTATTTTGTTCCTTTTTATGTTTAAAGTAGTGATTTTACCAATTGTATTTTCTATTTATTGCTGCCATTTTTTTTCTCATACAGTGTTTGAATTGTCCATTGTACACCATGAGTCTCCGCCTAGAGCTAAGGACCTTACCCTCAGTGCCCGTGATCAAGCCCTAGGTCGAATGTACAAGCTCTGTACATCATTGAGACAAATATGAGGTCATTCTACCGATAAGGTCATTCTAACTATAGATCATGATGTCATTCTAAATAAAGCTCATGATGTCATACTATAATCCAAAATGGCCACCACGCATGCGCAATACACACATAAGAACTTAAATGATCACCTTCAACAAGGCCACAACGCGTCATAGCCTAAAATGCTTATATGCAAATGAGTTACTAGAAATAGTCACAAAGATGGCCTCCTGTTACTAAAAATAGAAACTAGGTCAAAAAAATGGCGCCCGTTTATTTGTACGCAAAGAGGCCCATTTACTACTCGTACAGTAGATGTTTCAAGAATCAAATGAAGGTAGGTGCTAATTTATAAAAATATTTCATTATTTCACATTCGTCTTTTCTTAACGGAATCCAATAATCATATACATATTATATTATTAAGTTGATAACATATACATTTATAAAGCGTTCGCATGGCAATACACAACAGTAATTTAATCTGATAACATAACCCAAAATTGATAAGTATCGTGGGGATGACATGCAAAATGCTATGTTTTTATATGCTTATAAATATCTAAAATAGTTTTAAAGTATTATATTTCTTGTGTGCTGATAAGAAAAATGAAGCCTGCAATATGCAAGTTCACCTCTGTCACCAGTTTAGGAAAATTGACAATTTTAACGGATAAATACATTGTGTTATTATTTCCTTAATGTGATAAAACTGTTTAAATTCGCATGCCTTCACACGTCAATACAAAAACAAGGATACTGTTTTTATATCTTCAACTGTTTTAGATGTAGGTCATGTGCATTTATTACAACGATCAGATATCAGAAAAAGTTTACAAAAAATGTCTGCATCATGTTTCTTTGTTTTCTTGGTTTAAAAGTCCTATCAACAATGCTTCTGTCATTTTGGGACTTATATGTATAAGAGAAAGAAACATATATTATCATATGGAAAAATAGCACATGCAGATACAGTGCTGCCTCGCTGATTAATATACATGTGATCAAATGGACAAAGAGCACATACAGATACGGTGTTGCCTCGCTGCTTTGTATAGACAAGTGGACAAGTAGCAGACAGATACAGTGCTGCCTCGCTGATTTATATACATGTAATCAAATGGACAAGAAGAAGACAGATACAGTGCTGCCTCGCTGAATTATATACATGTAATCTATTGGACAAGTAGCACAGACAGATACAGTGCTGCCTCGCTGATTTATATACATGTAATCTATTGGACAAGTAGCACATGCAGATACAGTGCTGCCTCGCTGTTTTGTATAGACAAGTGGACAAGTAGCAGACAGATACAGTGCTGCCTCGCTGATTTATATACATGTAATCAAGTGGACAAGTAGCACAGACAGATACAGTGCTGCCTCGCTGTTTTGTATAGACAAGTGGACAAGTAGCACAGACAGATACAGTGCTGCCTCGCTGTTTTGTATAGACAAGTGGACAAGTAGCAGACAGATACAGTGCTGCCTCGCTGTTTTTTAAAAACAAGTTGACAAGTAGCACAGACAGATACAGTGTTGCCTCGCTGTTTTGTATAGACAAGTGGACAAGTAGCAGACAGATACAGTGTTGCCTCGCTGTTTTGTATAGACAAGTGGACAAGTAGCACAGATAGATACAATGCTGTCTCGCTGTTTTGTATTGACAAGTAGACAAGTAGCACAGACAGAAACAGTGTTGCCTCGCTGTTTTGTATTGACAAGTAGACAAGTAGCACAGACAGATACAGTGTTGCCTCGCTGTTTTGTATTGACAAGTAGACAAGTAGCACAGACAGATACAGTGTTGCCTCGTTGTTTTATATAGACAAGTTGACAAGTAGAACAGACATATAGCCTGTAACCAATTACCTAGATATGACATGACGAGTGAGACACAATTTGCGGAATAGTTTTACCAATCCAGGTCTATCTTAAGCTAGTGCCAAAACCTGTAACGATATTTTAATGCGACGCAGGCTTTCCACGTGTAAATAACTTGAACATTATGGGAAACGTTTTATTATTTAATATTGGTGTTTCTTTTATATATTAAATAACAATAATTGTTTTATAGTAGTTTTAAATATTTTTAATTGTTTTTATTTTATGCATTGATGAGACTTGATATATATATATATATATATATATATGACTGTATTTTATAAATGTTATCGATTACCTTTTTCAAGCGCTGTCGAAAACGCCGTCTTGACACAAAATGGAGATAGATGTATTAAAAATGATTCTTATCGTTGTTCTATACGGTAACGGTAAGCCTTCATTCGTATTATTACAAAAAAAAAAATGTTATGCATGTGCAATTGTAGAATACTGCATTGCATATATGTAGAATGCAGAATAAGTGTGTTTTATGTATGGAGTATGTTTTTGTTTGGTTGGTTTTAAAGTCCACTGACAGTTTGTCAGTCACCTGACGCTTTCTAAAGTGACACAAATATACATGCAGCACTGTTCTATACCACAGAAACTTGCCAACTGGTCATGGAAGCGAACCCTAACAGTTGAATTTTATCAGTGCTAGTTTACATTGATATGTCGAACCCACAACCTTATAGTTACACGGGTTCTTACTACACTAGGTCACCCGCTGTGTGTCTCAGCCGGGTCAATTTCCTCCGGTGACTGCGTCAAACCAAAGACATAAAATTTGCATTCTGCAAAATGAAGTTGCTATTGGTATTCGGAGTATTCCGTACATGTACTTGTTCTACCCAGAAAATGTCTCCCATGTATCGGTACAATACACCGGGCACGTAAAAGCATCAAGGAGTCTATTCGCGAAATGAGTTTCGGTATCGCACCCGGACTCCCTTGTATCCAACCACTGTCTCTTTCGATGCTGTCTCTTCAGCAAGAAACAGGGCCCCATTTGTTGTGCCATTATATTCGAAAAATGATTGCTAGCAATAGAAGGAGAAGTGTGTGTGTGTGTGTGTGTGTGTGTGTGTGTGTGTTCAAAGGGTTTATGACGGGTGTGCCATTGACATTATTTTATTTCAGGTACTTTGTCCAAGGAATCCAAATTCTGCCGCTCACAAATTTTTATTGGCCTTCCGAGCTACTGTGGCAATGAATATGCTGAATGTGGTCCCGGATATGTCATCAACGTTGTGGAGGTAGAGAAGGGTGATGAATCAACTTGTATAGGTTGTAAATGTTGTGACGGGACCAGCTCGAATGCAGAATGGACGGACCTGATGAAAGATTACTGTAATGGAAGAAGAAAATGTGATACTTCTAATGTCAGGGATGAGGAACAACGGGCTGTCAAGACTGTTTATAAATGTATAACAGAACGTGAGTATATATGAAAAGTCAGACAAAGGGCTGTTTTACCCAGATGCATGTACACAGAGTCAAATAAGGACATTGTGGTCCAGTGGTTGTAAACATGACTTTGGATGTTGGCTCAAATCCTGCTGGAGACAAGAATCGTTTATGATATTCTTAGGTGCACAGTACTGGTTCAACCCAGGAACAGTCGAGAATCAAAAGTGTATGATGTCAGGACTAGTTTCGTAATAGAATAGTTCCCTTAAATGAAAGGTTCACCACAAGCAAGGGGTATAAAAAGTCAACTCATCAATGTCTGTGTAAGCAGATTTAAGGATACCGGTCGTATCTGTCCATAGATGTGATTTGAAATAAGTTAATGATATGCCAAATACGGGCCTATTTCTTGCATGATTTCAATGTAAACATGATTATTTCAGTCATAAATATTTCCACCGTGTTAACATGTATCTGTATAACTACATACAGCCAGACGATGATTCTAACTGACTTTCAATCATACGTATTTTTTTAGGTGAATTCTGACGAAGCATTTCGCTTTTATTTCATAGAAAATGCTATAAAAATAATCAATAACAATAAATCAGGAAGACTACTATTAAAATCGAAACCTTCTAAATTTTAATGACATAAATGCAAACACATACAACCTTAAAATCATTAAATTTCGTTGACATTAAATTTCGTTAATTATGTAAGGGAATTTCGTGGGTACATTTATTTGTGGATCTATGTTCCAGATAACGTAAGGTCTATATAAGAGACACGTTTTCGTGGGGATTAATATTCGTGGATAAAACCCACAACGAAATCGACGAAAATTAGTGTCCCACAAAAATTAATGATTTCACAGTATTGCGTAACCAAATAAAACAAAGAGGGGCAGTGTTTAGGGCCTACTTCATCAGGATTATTTCAGTCATTATTTAAGTTCATACCGACTCAAATCATGAATACCTGACAGTTACAATATAGCTCTACGGACATGTTGCATTAATCTAAATACCCTGGTGTTCGTGCATTGTGGCAATGTACATTGCAATAAGTACCGTACCAAAAGCATAATATTAAGACCATTTGCAAAGAGAATGATTTTTTTCGAAAACATGTTACTATTTATATAATATATAAGGTATGTACTAGCTTCATGTCAAATAATATGGGCGCCAGTCAAGGGTTAATTACCAGTACCAAGTATATAATTATGTCGCAACCGGGGATCGAACTATTTTTTCCTGACACATTCTTTTATCGCTCACCCACAGGTGTGAGTCTAAGATCATGTTACACATGTAAACATGTAATGAATGTACAATAGAGAATATTATATCTCGTTGTATCTACTGAATTTTACATTTTGAAACGGCACCCGAGGAAAATGGCACAAATTAAATTAACTAGCAATAACGCATAAAATGAACTTAGTTTTTCATAATGTTGCAAAACCAAATGGATAATGTTTTGGAATACATGCTTTGCGATTCACGACGCCCGTCATGGAAAAACAAATTATAAATATGTGTAATTCGAACCAACTAATCCAATTAATCAACACTTGCTATAAACAATGTTAATGCGTGTATGTGTTCAAAGATTAATAAAACTGTCTAATAATATAGACTGTTCCCCTAAACTAATATTTTGTAAATTAATGTAACCGTTTAGGAATAATTATTCGTTTCAGTTCAAGCCTAAGTTCGCTTAGTAATAAAACACTATAAGATATCGTGCATTAATGATGAGCAGAATTGTTTTGTAATTTCCTTATTCAAATTATGTGTGCTCAGGATTATTTCATTTCCATTTTTTTTTTTTTTTTTTTTTTTTTTTTTATAAATTTCGGGGAAAAATAAATAAAAAATAAATGAATGCCTTAGTGCAGACTAACGTGTTAGTATACAAGTCGTTAGCAATGGAACTAACTACCTCAGTATATATACAGGGTAGATCCGGAATGGTAGACTCAGTCTCAGGATAACGTGACTGGGTGTGGTATCATGCCACATGTCTACAGTGTGATATTGCAGTGTGGTAGCACTATATCTCTCTCTCAAGAAGACATAGTCTCTAAATTACTGTAATACTGTCTGTATAACGCTAAACAGCAAACAAACGAACAAACAAACAAACAATTTAATGTTGCATTTTTATGCCAATACAATAGCATAAATCAAGAAAATGCCGGGATCTATATAAAAGTCGACAAAGAGTCTTCAGTCTACAAAGATGAATATTTTATATATAATTAACTATAAGCACTTATAATAACAAACGTAAAATATATTACTTTCTTGTGCTAAATCTCACCTCCTTCCTTAACCTTTTTTTAAATTTTAGTGGCCCTCTTTAATAGTACATGTACATGTACTCAGATCGGATCGTTGTAACGATGTAAAGTGACTCACAGAGAGTAACGACCCATTAATTTTTAGAGGATATTGACTCTTGTATGAATGAAAAAAAAGAAAAATAATGAATGTCACCTCAGAACCACCATACGACTTTATGTTTGGTTATGAGCGAGTTGCCATTATGGTCAAGGTCAAGGGCTCTATTACCAAAATTGGGAGATGATCAGTCATTTTTCTTTCTTACAAAACTTCCTAGTCTGTAGATAGGCGATAAAGGAAGACCCTTGAAATGATTAATTAATTAATTTATTTAATTTTTAGGGTTTCGTTCATTTTGCTAAAAGGAACTTAAGCCATCGTTTTCTTTTCTTGCCTTCGAAAGAGTGTTGTTTCTTAAGTGAATTAAAGGGACTATTTTATGAAATGATGAACCTGAAAGTCGAATTAGGTTTCAGTGACAAACCAGAAGAATGCATAGCTGAGAAAAGTCGCTTGTAATCGGTAACTGCATCCGTGGTATCGTAAATTAGAGATCGCTCGACTTCTCATAAAATCATCTTGTATAATATCAGCCATCTCAATAGGGAAAAAAAATAACACTAAAAACGTTACTTATCATTTCTAATGAACAAAACACGAGATTTTAACAATAAGTCATAAGTTAAATTATAAGTAAATTTGTCGAATTTACTGAAGTAGCTGGGATTTTTTTTTCATAGGATATATGAACTACTACTGTTGGGATACCAACAGTAGAAGCAACAATACTAAGTATTAGCAGTTATATTAACTACAGGAAGAAATATAAAGTATAACAATTGAACAGATCTCATCCGAGGGAGGGGTCATTATTTTTATAACGGGTGTCAGTATTTTATAGAAAGGGGTCACTTTTTCTGAAGAATAATGACCGGGGTCATTATTCTATGAGAGTCACTTTACTTCGTTTCACCGGCATAACTTGAAATAAGTTAAACTGGGAACTTCAGCCGCCGGACGCCCCATAATGACGGTAACAGGCAATCGTTACTAGACTAGTTAGCGTTTCGCCTCTTCTTGTCGTCTGCCATGTTTGCATTGGAGATGCGCGTTCGTTTTCAATATTTCTGTTACTATATTAAGACGCAGGAAAACCAGTCAGTCATGACAACGCGTTAAAAAAAATTCTTTAAAGAAATAAGAACTTTCTTAAGGATAAAAAAAATTCTTAAGATGTATATAGAATACGGCCCCAGGGATTTTAATGCTGAACCTCTTCTTAAATTTGTTTTAAAGTTATTTGTTGTATATACATCAAGTTCTCTAGTATTAGAAGATGTATGACTTAGAGACTAATAGCTTCACTGCGATGATAGGTTGTCCACGGTTGTCCACCTGGTTTACGCCATACAAAGGCAGGGGATTAAAGTTTCAGTCTTTTATCTAGACATGTTCACTACCAAATAAGTATATATATATATTATCTTCATAATTTAATGAACTGATCTACTTCAGATCACTCAACAACAAGTTCAGTAAACACAATGTTCACTGTACATATAGACAACCAGACATCCACAAAGTTGTTCTCGATGTCTGAATCAAATATTCCATCATCAGTGACATTCAATCCGACCGGACCATCGTTTTTAACGACAAATGCAGATACTCAGCAATCTTCATCGTCGACAACGTCACATAAGAGGCAAAATCAATCGGAAATACCTAGTATGTATAATTAACACCGTCCATTCTTCGCATACGATTGGGGTTGTGGGTATGGAGAGAAGGTATATTGGAATAATCTGCTTGTCTGTCGTCCAACGTTCGTATCTTGACTATATCTCTGTAAGTCATTTATCATAGGGGTTTATCCTTTGCTTTAATATTGTTTATGAACGAAGGGGATGCCGTGGTTCTAACCCGCAATATCAAAGGACGAGAAAGTTTTAGATTACTACCTAGTAATTCATTTTTTACTCTTTAGTATGACGAGAACATATCTGTCTCAAATTGTATGTGTTGTTCTATCTAGCCTACATGTGTTTAATACCGTGATATAAGAGCTTACAATTCAACGGATGTCAATAATATAAGGGTGAATCATAATTTAGACTTTTGTTATTCATGCAAGGAAAAGATAACTTGCTTTGTAATGTTTAAATTTCAATATAACAGCAATAACAATAAGCACATGTTTGACAAAAAGGTTAAAATGCTCTTTACATGCATGTCCACTATATAGCACTACCAATTACCAATCCTAGTGTTTACAATTAAACCTGTAAAGTTATTCGTGTTCAAACCCTAAAAGTAACTTGAAGGTATTTACTTCTACAGCCCTTATGACAACAATTGAAATATAGTGTTAATTTCAGTTTATCTGAAGTTGATTAAAGTAACTTACAAGTTTAAATTAAAACAATGACTTGCATATATGTATTTTCTTACCAATGAGATGAATAATATTCTGTATAAAACAATGGTATTTTTCTATGGTCATGCAGATGAAGAAGACATGTTTCCTGTTGCTGTAGCTGTTGCCATACCAACCGTTGCTTTAGTCATCATCGTCGTTGTCATTGTCATGGTGTATGTGTGCAGAAAACGGTTAGTGTCACGTGGTTTACAAACAATGATAACTTGATTCGCTATTTATTTGGCTTTACTTCATTGTGTTCATTAACTAATCACTCTTTCAGAATGTAAATGCGTTAAGTTACACCTCTTCAATCAAAGATTAATAGAATGGAAACCATGGCCCCTAAAGATCAACACAATCATGAATATGAGGGCAGATAGATCAACAAGCTATAAAAATTATACTTTTCATACAGGATGTTCAAAGAGGTGCGCGCAGTTTACAATGAATGGATTATGACAGATATTGGACAATCCATATATATAGCATACTACTTCATGAGTGTACGTTGCTTACACAAAAGCATAGTACATTATCTGGTCATTTATTCATTTACGATATGATTTGATGTATGATTATAACACATTCTAGTACGAAATCAAGCAAGGACAAAAATTATAATTGAGTTTTATTCAATATAGGCGATTTTTCTATTCAACAAAATGTTGTTTTTTATTGATAGACAAAATAATTCTATTGCTTCAGACAAACATTTATAGAAGATAATGTCCGACTTTCATTTACAATACTATTATTCATCATTTTTATATTTATTTTAGCAAATTAAACAAGCCTGAAAACGTAAATCAGTCAAATGAAGTTAGCAGAGGAATCACTGGAGATCAAGATGAGAAAAGATTATCACTACAACTAGGCGAAATCAATCAATATGCAAACTGCGCTCAACCTGGTGACCGTGTGCAACCAGGAGCCAGTGACGATAGTTTTGCGACTGGACAGGTTGAGACTCACTATGAACACTTGGGAAGAAACTCTGAAACTTATGAAAATCAGCCTGAACACGTGTACACTGTTGCAAATTATCGCGGGAATGATCCCGAAAATGACAACTATTACAATATTGCAAATCATTAAACATAATGCTTTGGGTGTAATAGAGGATATATTATAAGAGAGACGATATGGTTGCAGCTAGATATCAATATAAATATTGTATAAGAAAATTTCGACTAAATCACGATAAAACGCAAACTGCAAAATTTAAAGATGCAAAATATAAGAATGCTAAATTATATTACCGTATTCTAAAGCAACGTGCCGGTGTTTCACAAAATAGCATGTTTTTAAACAATGTTTTCAAGTTATTAATAATTCTAATGATCCAGTTTTCACTGCAGATGAAGACGTGTTGTATTTCATAGATAGGTAAGAACAAAATAAAAATAATATAAGGTTTGAGGAATTTAACTTCCAAATAGATAGATTATATGTTATAAAAACTATAAGTGAGTTGAAAACGGAACTCAAGTCCTTATATCCCCTGCGAAAATGTTTAGAATCGTTCTAGTAAATTTTAGAACAGTTCTAGTACAATAGTACTAGAACTGTTCTTGATCCACTCCATGTATGTTCTAGCACACTTCTAGAATGTACTAGAATGTTAAATGGCACTATTTGTAGAACAACTGGTTCTACAAATGTTCTAGAACAAATGTAATGGAACAATTCTAGAACAAGTTCTGTTACTTTGGTTCTAGAATTGTTCCATCACATTTTGTTCTGGAAACTTTGTGTCTTTGTCTGTTTTATGCTCTAGAACACTTCCAGAACGGTTCTACAAATGAGTAATGATTATGTTACAGTTTTAGAACCATCTAAATTAACAAACATTTTGTCTTTGTAGGCATAACTGAGACCCCCCTTTTGACCTAGAAACCCCAAAATCAATAGGTGTCATCATCTTAGTCATGACCAACCTCCATACGAGTTAGAGGATCCTAGGTTATTGATAGGACAAGGCTTGTCTACGGACCAACATATATATATATATATATTGTGCAAAGCAATATAACTCCTCTTTTTCAAACGGGGGTTATAATAATATTTCAAATGATATTTGTTCTGAAACAGCTATTTATACACAATACCAAACTTGTGTAACCATTACTAACTGTTAAACATCCTTGGAATCACAAAAAAACAAAAACAAAAAAAAACAAAAAAAAAACATTTTTTAACTTTGTATTTTTAACGTCATGGAAAAAAAAAGTCATTTTCACAGACCTGAGCCACCAGGCATTATATGTTTAAATAAGAAGTCTGATTGTTACACACTGTCCACAATTATTTTAATCCACCTTTCATTCTTCTAACTACTTTAAGAATGTTTTCAATTTTTTTTTGCAAAAACTTCTTTGGTTACACTTGGACATTTAGTGAGAACAATTTTTTCTGCAAAAAGCAGTTTTTGTTCATCCAATGCTGGTTTAGGACCCTCCGCTCCTGCATGTTTGGTTTTTTTCCCTTTACGATTACATGTGATTAGTTCGTCCCGAGAAAAAACTTGCATTACAACTCTCTTCATTACTGTATTCACGTCGTCAGCCAGAATATGAGCAATGCCTTTCAGTGCAGATTCCATTTCGCTCTCATTTTCTCTGACTGTTGTAGCTGGGACCACGTCTGATGACTTCTCTTCTTCCTCTATTTTAGCCTCCAAGATCTGAAACCGCCTTTTCAAAGCTTTAAACCCTTTTTCCAGATGGTCAATCCTCCTTTTGCTGAAGAATATATTATAAAAAGACAAGTGTTAAAAATATAAACATGATTTCAACACAATTAGTTTTGATGTTTGTTTGTTTGTTGCTATCAACGTCCCACCAACACTTAATTTCAGTCATTTGGAGACGATGTCTAATTGAGACAGATATAGTGCTGCTACAATGTAGTATCACGCCATAGACATGTGGCATGATACCACACCCAGTTACATTTTCCTGACACCAGGCCAACCAGTCCTTGAACTACCCTTACATGCTGAGCGTCAAACTTATATACCGAGCGTCAAGCAAGGCAGCTAAACCAGTACCATTTTTTACGACTTTGGTGTGTCGCAGCCGGGAATTGAACCCAGGACCTCCTGCAAATTGAATACAGTTTAAGCCGGTGCTAGGGGGGCATGGTCAGTGTTGCATTCTCCATTAGGCAACCTATAAATATTGTTGAAAACTTACTTTGAATGGGAGCTGCTTGATGAGCTAGAACTGGAGCTTGAATGGTAACTGCTTAAGCTGGGACTGGAAGTTGCAATCTTTGGTGATACAACTGAAATCATATGAAACATATTTTCTCTCTGGGACAACTATCATTAACAATGGCTAGCCTTAACCGAGGGCCAAAATGGCCCTATATTGCTCTCCTGAATCAAACACAAATATGTTTATCCTAAGATTTCCAAAGATGTGGCCTGCTGATTTAATTTTTTGGGGCTAGGTCGAGACACACTGGTTGAAATTTAAAATAAGAGGGCCGTGAATCGTTCACCTGAACAGTCTAGCGTAGTTGATAAGTCAAATTGAACTAAAATTGTGACCTCTAGAGTGTAAACAAGTAATTCTTGATAATGCACAACACAAGACGTAACAGAAGACAGACATTGATCAACAACAATAGCTCACCCTGAGCACTTTATGCTCTGGTGAGCATTCTCAATGCTTTATAGTATGATAAAAGACTAAGCTCGACTATTCCGTTGCCTTGTCAGTATAATGGGAAAAAAAATGAAAGGGAGATAATTCAAAAATGAGACCAGTTAAGAGTTACGGTTCTTGGACAATGCACTTCTCCTAGTTCTCATCTATCTATATTTCTATATACGCTCAGGCGTAAGGGTGTTACGATACAGTTATCCCACGATAGAATACGTATTGCAATACAGAGTGCACGATACAATATGTATCGCGATATATGTACAGAGAAAGGAAGAGCTGCCATGTTTGTTGTGTTGATTATATGAAATGTCCGCGTTGCAGTGGCGACATGTCGTTATATCTTTAACAATCTATAGTGTTTCCCCCAGGATCTGGTGGGGGCATGGTAATTTATTTCTCAAAAGGGCACTTTGGTCGCGTCGCATTATATTCATACCCAATTAGGGCATTTAATTGTTGTAATTTAAATTGTCATTTGATTGTCATTGAATAAATGATTTATTTACTGCTATTTACTTCAACTTTCTTAAAATACAACCAAAATTAATAATGTCCTATAAAAATTTTTTTTTTTTAAATTTAAAAATTTTTAAGTCAAATAAGAACATTATCCAGTCAAAATCCACATTAGAGTTAAGGGTCTTGGTTATATTGACCTACAAATGTGATCCTGTAAACATGTGTGAAGTTTCAAATAAATAACTTCAGTGGATGTGGAGAATTTCCAAACCTTAATGAAATTTTAAAAAAGGGCCAAAAAAACCCGTAAACATGTATGAAGTTTCAAACAAAAACCTTCAGTGGATGTGGAGATACAATTTGTACACAAAACCTTAACCAAACCAAAAATTTTCTTAGTCGAACAAGGGCAATAATTCAGTCAAAATCTTAGGGTTATGGGTCTTGGTCAGTGAGCCAGTAGGACCCTGTAAACATGTTTGAAGTTTCAAATGGATAACTATAGTGGTTGTGGAGATATGAACACATTTGTACCTGAACGCAAAACTTTAAACCAAGGAAACCAACACCTATGTGAGTAGATTAGCTCTTATTCTCCGAATAGTCGAGCTAATTATAAAACTCTATTTTCGTAACAGTGACATTGAAATCAACCCAAGATAGGTATACAGGCCAGATACATGTTGTGCAACTGTTGCTGTGAAAATTAAATTCAACTTAACCAGTACCTGACTGCTTATCTGATAATGTTGAGCTACACCCTGGCTTCTCGACTGAAGGCTGCGCTGGCTTCTCAAGTGATGACCCCTCTGGCTTGTCAACTGAAGGCCTCTCTGGCTTGTCAACCGAAGGCCGCTTTGGCTTGTCAACTGAAGGTTGCTTTGGCTTGTCAACGGAAGGCCGCCCTGACTTGTCAACTGAAGACTGCCCTGGCTCGCCAACTGAAGAACACTTTGGTTTGTTAACCTTGTCAGCTGTAGGACACTCAACATCAGCAGACATATCCTCTGCCTTGTCAACTGAAACAACAATTTTTAAAATTTGATCAAGATTGCTCAAGAAGTAAAGGTGCTAAAGTGTAAACAAAGTTAAATCTGGCAGTTTTTGAAAATTCAAAGGCACGTAACTCTGGGCTTACTGACTCGATCTGGTTCAAAATCAAACTCATCATAGATTTTATAAGCACATAAATTGTGACCAAGTTTAATTAAGATTGCTCAAGAAATGAAAGTGCTAGAGTGTAAGCAAGGTCAAATCTGGCATTTTTTGATAATTCAAGGACAATAACTCTTGATCTTATGATTCAATTTCATCCATATTCAAATTCATTCGAGACCTTAAAGATATAAATACTGTGACTAAGTTTGAAGAAGATTGTTTAAGAAATGGAGGTGCTGGAGTGTAAACAAAGTAATTGTCGATGGACATTCAACAATCCTAAAAGCTCACCCCGACCACTTTGTGGTCAGGTGAGTTAAAAATTTTAAAAATCTTTTAGTAACAGTGACATTGAAATCAACCCAAGATAGGTATACAGGCCAGATACATGTTGTGCAACTGTTGCTGTGAAAATTAAATTCAACTTAACCAGTACCTGACTGCTTATCTGATGATGTTGAGCGACACCCAGGCTTCTCGACTGAAGGCTGCGCTGGCTTCTCAACTGATGGCCTCTCTGGCTTTTCAACTGAAGGCCGCTTTGGTTTGTCAACTGAAGGTTGCTTTGGCTTGTCAACGGAAGGTTGCTTTGGCTTGTCAACGGAAGGCCGCCCTGACTTGTCAACTGGAGGCTGCCCTGGCTCCCCAACTGAAGAACACTTGGACTGTTAACTTTGTCAACTGCAAGTGTATATGTATGAGGGTGTGTGTGTGCATATGTATATGCTGATTATATACTTGAAAATACATCAAAACATAAATTAGACTTAGTGCAAGTGTAAAATTTGTTTATTCTAATGTTATGATTATATATGACTGGAATACACCTATTGTGTAAAGTGTTGATAATATTGCTGCATTGAGGTTTATGTATGTTGAAACATGTACATTTTGGAAATCAAAAAAAAAAAAAAAAAAAAAAAAAAAAAAAAACTTTGTCAACTGTAAAACACTCAACATCAGCAGACATATCAACTGAAACATTTTTTTTTTTGAAAATCCTTCAAGTTTTAAACCCTTTCGACAACTTTTTAGTCATTTCAAGACCATCTTGACAAACATTTTGCACAATTTTCATCATGGAGACTGCAACAAAATAATTGAACTCTTGAGTACTTTGAAATGTTTTCAATAAAATGTCTGGAGTAAAGTTATAGAAATATTTTGTAGGCAAACACTGATGACCTTAAACTTGGAAAACAGTACCTGTTGATTTTCTCTTTTCACTATTATCTTCGTTGAAGTCTACATATGTGTACTGCAGAGGATATTTTCCACCTTTTGTTTGTAGTCCCAGTAAAGTCGCTTTATTGTCTGCAAACAAAATAGAACTGCTGATTTAAAAAAAAATTAACGGACTGCATTAAGGCCTGCTGCAATTAGTTAAGGCTTCATGAAACTGCTGAAAAGTTTCCCTGTAAACTATTTGTAATACTAATTGAATAAAATCATAGTAAACAGTTTATCCTCAATAATAAAAAAAAAAAAAACAAACAAACAAACAAAAAAAACACTAATAATACTCGCTCAACAATACCAATTTTTACTTGAGTTGGAAATAGTCATGTTTACATAAACATATACGGTATTTCCAATATAATGTGTATCATAAGATCCAAGGTCCGCCCAAATGGCGCTTCAATATTTGAAAAATAGAGTGTGTTTAATTTCAAAATTGTTATATTTTACATTATTAACTTATTCCTATTCTAATACTAAAAATTGGTCCGTCACGGTCTGGGCCTTCTTGACTTTGGGCTGTTCGGACCCGTAAATTGCCATTATTACTATTTCATTGTAAAATATTGCAGCAGACTGACAAAAAGTCAGCATGAATTTCATTTAGGGAGAAAATTCAGAGTTTAATGTAAATTACAGCCATAGTTTGAAATAAGGGGTGGGGTGAAAATCAATTTCTATCATTCTATTTGATTTTAGCTATGACATATTTAAATGGACATTTGTTGTTATTTATGCAGACTGTTTGTGCAATTTGTTTACAACACAATTTAACTACAACATGGTGGGGTTGAGTCAGAGTGCAGGAACTATATGTAGGTGGAACTTTTTTACCCCTTTCCTGCAAAAATGTAAATTCTGCAATACTAGAGAACCTGTGATATGACTGGAATTGGAACTGACTATAAAGTCTGTTTACATCATTTAATCCTTTAAGAAAAGTACAAATTTAAGATACAATATCCTAGTGCAATTCAGATGAACATGTTAAGAGGAAAACAAAATTTGCCCTGAACAGCTGAACTTTCATTATTTATTGTGTTCTACTACTCTGGGTAATGATACGGAAGTTTTCAACCGTATCTGTAGAACATATGTTCTGTTTTGACATGGGAAAAAAACTTTTACTGAAGAAAATGAAAAACGCCGGTCGCGAAAACGGGAGACAAACGGGAAATTGGCAATATTCAATGACTGCATTTATTTTTAAGATGAAAAATTATTTAAGACGGTATATGTACATAACAATAAGCACCCTGACAGTTTCATCATTCTGTTTAAAAGGACAACAAAATTTTATACAAAATTGTACTCACGGCATGCATCGAACAAGTTGAATTGTGTGGGGGAAGAAACTTTCCGCTGATTTCAGAAATCCTCGCTTTGAACGGCTGTTTACCATACAACGCTTCTACATAATCACCCTCGGTGTATTCTGTAGCTGGTTTTCTAGGAAACTTTACTTTGTCTAGATTGATGATGCTGGATAGCATGTCTTCCCATTGAACAACAACAAACCGTTCCAACTGCATCCTGCTGCTTTCGTCCATCCTAACCGCCAAGATTTCTAATAGGACCAATCATTTTGCTCCATACAGATGCTGACCAATTATATTGCTTGAGACAGCTTTGCGAAAGGGAGATAACTACTGCGACATCGGAAACTATCGGGTATTTCCGTATGACAATAACTTTTTTGAGAATTATTTTTTTTCTCATACTTTCGCAGTTGCGAAGTTAAAAATATAAATATATATAAAATTTGAAACAACATTTTCACCGTTAATTCCTTATTACCATACCGTACCTGTTTCAGGTATAGATCTATTGTTTTGTTTAAAAATACTCCCAGTACTTTGATTGATGTGCACTAAACTATATAAGACGCACGTGATTACAAATCGCCACCTAACCCCTGTTAGTTGTAGCTTGTTATATTTATTAGCCAATCAGATTATTACGTTTAACCTTGAGCTCTACGTCATCGCTTTCTGCTGAGTTTTATACTGGACAGTATTCGTTCTGCATCTTGGCTACACGAGACGAAGTTGGGATCGCGAAGAAAAGAAAAGAAAGATGGCGGAATGGCGGAATTTCAGACACCGGTGAAATTTCGTAAATGCTACGATGGGAAGTTTGAGTGTCTTCTCTGCAATAACAAACTTTCGTCTAAACAGCGAGTTCTCATTCATCTACACAACACGCACAATCAGTGTAAGTTTCATTGAGCTTAAACGAAAGGGTAAACAACTCCCTCTAGCGACAAACTGCATTGGTTCTGTAGCCAATACATGTATTTTGATTGCATGTCAACGTACGTCTGTGACACCGCTACAACTGGGATGTTGGATAAATTATAAACATTTTATTGCAATGACCATCATCCAAGACCCTGCCATTGATTTTCTATGAATTTTCAAACTTGGAGAATCACTGTTTATTTTACTCGAATCGATCGCGTACCAGGCAGTTCTAGAAAAAAATACTCTTTTAAGTCGCTGAAGTGGATTAAAAGGTTGTTCATTGAGTTGGATACATTCTAAAAGATGAGTTAATAGTATGAGATACATTATGATTCATTATGACATTTATTACTCCAAATCACATCAATTTTCTGATTTAATTTTAAATCATCAACAACAATGCCTTCACCTGGTACCGCTTAACACATGAACGTTGTGAACAAAGCAGGGCACTAGTGTGCAGCTGAGTAATTGTTGACCTACATTCTGTTGAGAACATAAGAGATGTTGATTTATGAATAGAACTGTAAATTGGCACTGTTCTCAGTAAGAAATGTCATAATCAGTTATAACATAATTATATTTAACTTACCATTATGGAGGCATTCGATTCGATTGATGACCACGTAGTCCTCTTCAATGAAGATTAAACCGTATATTTTATGAAAAAGTCTGGTTTGCGATTGATTCGAGTATAAAATTTACAGCGATTCTCCAAGTTTGAAAAACCATAAAAGATCAACAATTGGTCCTGGGTAATAGTTTTGGTACCAAAATGCTTGTAATTGATCAAAATTTAGACTGACTATACTGCCATATCTCAAATTGTTATTGAAATATCGGCGATGGAACATAGTCTCTGCACTTTTTCCGGTTGTGGGAGTTGTTTACCTTGCAATATAATGTACTGATATACATACATGTAGGTTAAATGGATGACTAGCTGAATGCCTGTGCCTAGACCGGTCGGTATGCATGATGTCACGGTAAGCCGGGAATTCACAACCCAGCACTCTCTTCTTAAGTTTGGATAACTTTTTTGCATCCATTTAGTTTCAACCTATTAACAGGTCATAGAATAACTTATCTTCCCTAGACAAAACAGGGTGTTTCGAAGTCTACCTTTTTACCATACTGCCAAATTACTGGTACCTAAGTTATCAGAACTGACAGGGTTTTTTTAACTGCATTTTTTTCACGTTATTAGCATGTTATGTGTGTGTAAAAGTAAAATCATATTTAATGCAGCTCCACTTAGAAGACAGAAAAAGTTGTACCTTGATGATGATGCAGCACCAGTGCCAAAGCGAACTTTGTTTAGATGGAAGGCGAAGCATCTTCAGGAAGACCTGGATGGTCAAGGTAATACAACAGACTGGACATAAGTCATGATAAACATTTTAGCTCTACTGGCCATAGGCCAGAAGAGCTTAAGGGATGGTGTGTTGTCCGTCGTCCGTCCGTCTGACTGACGTTAACTTTTGCCTTGTGAACACCATAGAGCCTTTATCTTTCATCCAATCTTTACCAAACTCACACAGTTTAATGATATCCACTAGACATTTTTCCATTGTAAAATGAGCAAAATCTAGCCGTTACATGCCCTTGAATTTAAAAAATAATGGCATTTTTGGCCTTGTGAACACCATAGACCCTTCATTTTTCATCTAATCTTAACCAAACTCACACAGTTTCTGATGAATGAATAGTTCATGTACATGCTTTATTTATCATGAAACTTCATGGGTAGGCTATTTTTGCCCCTTGCACATGTACTTGATCTGTACTTTGAGGTAAAAAAATATTAGATTTCTTTCATATTTAGACACAACATTTTCATTCGACTTTGAAAGATTATTATACCCCCGCTTCACATAGTGAAGTGGGGGCTATATATGAATCGCACACGTCGTCACGTCACATACGCAGACATCGTGAAAGTTGAAAAAATGTCAGTCATTCGGTCTGAAAGAGGCTGTAGAATTGTCATTCCGAAAGAAAATCTGTCGGTCCGACAAAAATCAGTCTGACAAAAATCATATTTTAAATAGATTATTTATTATTTACAACATTTTGTTTATTTTATGTTACATTTTTTAATTGGAAAGTAAAATTGCTAGAACTTTTTGTGTTTTATCAGTTTAAATATTCAACTTTGGCTTCAGAAACATACTTAGTTTGTTCTTATTAGTAATATGTGTCATTTGTTTGCTATTTGTTTTGGGTTGAATGGCAATGTGCGATTTGCCAAATAAAATAGGTATGAGCAAATTGATTTTTTTTTTTTTTTCATAAGCGAATGATTCATGATCAACAACCGTTGATTCATCATCTACATTTACTTTCTCAATCTCACTATAATACGAAACTCGAACAGAGCAGCGTAATTTTCCACCGACAGAGACTAATCATTCTATGCTTTGCTCCCATCGTTCTATAAATGAACGCTTTGGTCAATTTTGCACATAACTTTTTTTTTTTTTGGTCATTTCATTTTCTTACTAGACGCTGCGCCTCGCCATGACAGCCGAATCTCCTAAATTGGAGAGCTTTACAAACAGACACGGCTAGTTCGCGGATTCTTACTGAGATCTCGTTACAAGTAAGACAAAGTTTCGGGGAAGAAAACATCACTTAATGAATATTTAATCTTACAATGTCGTAGATATACTGACAATTAATATTTAACAGTACTCCTTTTTAATTAATATAAAAAATGACCAATTTTCTTCAGTCACTACGAAGAACGAGGTGGATGCTTTGTTCCGTAGTTATGTACTGGATCCCGGAAAATAACACGAAAATGAGGTCTCGGAATAAGTTTTGTTTTCGGTTAATAATAACTAAATACGTTTGAAAATAAGTAAAAATATGTCAAGCCAATGATTCTTCGAATAAATTTTAAGTTTCTAGTGCTTTTTCTCTGAAATTCAATACATCCTAACATTAGAAGGTGCCGGTCAGGCGGACCAAATCCCACAAGATTTCAGTCGGACCTGATCAAAATTTATTGGTCGGGACCGTCGGACCGACGGTTTTCCCAATGTCTGCATACGTATGTCAGGTCATGTCGTGTCATGTCACACTCATAGTAAATAATACCTTGTGTGTGTCAGATGTGTGTTGCGGGGGTATTAATCACCTTCAGTGATTGTTCTAGTTTGTAGAGTTATGGCCCATTACCCATATAGTTAAAGCTGTATACAGAGGAGTATTCACAGCTATCAGATTATTGAAAGGAATTTACAAAAGTAATGAATGCAATATTTCTCTTGGTTTTTAAGAAAATTCCACTGCTGACACCCTGTCGGAGCTGCAAGCCAAGGAAGCTAGTTTACCAGGGCTTTTCAAGGCGGATGAGACGTATGATACTTGGGAAGAATCATCACAGGATTCACATACTTCTTCCAAAGATCAATCACTGCATAATGAATTTAGTTGCACTCCTGAAAAAACTTATTTCCCAGAGTGCTTAGATACTTCGCATTCTAAATTTTTCATGTCAAATTCTTTGTCGTTGGATGAAAGTTTTAATGCAGATGATAACTTTGTTAGTGATGATCAGT
>CM037779.1:26718035-26748242 GCA_021229015.1 Solen grandis | reverse complement strand
GGTAAAGTCCCAGTACGTTTTAGCTTAAAGATTATAAGAGAAAATATACATAAAGCCTCAAATGATGCTTGATTATCATCTAAATGCTTAAGTAAGTACATACATGTATAATGAAATATCTAGCGAAAGAATACGGGAAATCCCCCTGGAACCTTAGATGTTCAGACAGGGCCGCTATATGCTAATTTAGTGTGAAATGTATGCGTAGAGTATACTGAGGTGACTTGGAGTACGAGAGTTTTTTTTAAGAAGTCCGTGGACTTAAGTTATAATTTGGACAAATTTTAGTATACCGAAGTAGAAAAGATAAGACGAAATGTTAATTCTATGTTTGACATCATCGTTGTGAGTTAAAAACAGAACGAGAGGCTACAGCTTAAAAATTTTCCTTATGGTATTTTTCTTGTAAATAGTCATTTCTCGAAATCCACTCTGAGGCTTTTATGGTGTAGGTTCATTCGGATTTAGCTCTAACGATCATATGATATTAGGACTTTAATAAATAAATAAATGATCAGATGAAAAAAAAAAAAAAAAAAAAAAAAAAGCGGAAAGATGGGGAGAGGCTCCGAATAACTTAAAGGGCGTGGGAGCCACATTCGCACTGGCCTTGGGCGTTACAGATGTTCATCTGACCGGCTGGACACCCGCTGCAATCTCTGTTACTGGAACATGTCGAGTCTGAAATAAAACAACATTTGTTATTACCGCGCGTCATGTATCTCAACGCACAGTTAAATGGCAGTAAAGAGATAACTAAAAACCCAAACATTTCTACACTGTTATGTTCTATATAAAGCACATAATTGATAAGAGTTTCAGTTCAAAAGTATTGCTTATTCTGGGGATTATTACACCATAGAAGATAGAGGATCACGTGACATGTCGGGTAGTGTTATCTTCTATAGGGTAAATCCCTATCTCCGTATGCCAAGTTTGGGAGAAAACGTTATGTAGAGGATCTACTTTTACACAAAGTAGTACCATAGGAAGAATGAACTGAATAGATAATATGTTGTTTTTACAGCAAATTAAGCCATACATCCATGCCTACATGTATTACGTAATCCATTTAAATAACATGAAACTGAGAATATATAAAGTATGTAAATACATTTACCCTGGTTACGATTGATAATCAATTAAATATCAATTAATTACAATATTTTATATTACCCTTTTTCTGCTTAGTAAAGATTAAATACATACAAGAATTTGTTACAAACTTACGGGTATTGTCCCTGCAAGCACATTTCATGTTTACACATTCGTAGTCGTTTCCGGCACAATTGATTCCGGCACAATCGGATTTCTGAGTACAGTGGGATCCAATCTGGATAGCCCTCAGGAACTGTTTCCCTGGTAAAGTTACAGACAGAAATACAGACATATTATATACAATACAAACTGCACAGAGTCATAATATCACAGCAGAGTGATTACATTTACATGTGGAACAAAAGCGCTGGTTATCGTAAAATACGTCCGTCCTGTCATTTTATCAATCCAATGGTCACACCTCTAAAGTATCCGGGATATTCTGACTGGTTTTCAAACTCATTTAGATATTGTGCTAGTACATATTATAACTAATTTTGGTAAAACTCGGTTCACGTTTGTCAGTATTTGAGAGCAGACACTGTTAATTTTGCAATTTTTATCACCTAAATGATCACCACTTTGGAGTGTTCAGGATATTTTGTCTGGTTATCAAACCTCGTTACGATATTGTGCCCTTATACATTGTGAACAAGTTCGACAAGATTTATTCATGTTTGTAAGAGTAAAAGAGTGGACACTGAAAATTTAGCAATTGTTCATCAAAGAAAGGGCCATAACTCCGGAGTGTCTGGGACAATCTAGCCAGTTATAAACTTGGCTGAGATATTGGACCATTATACATTGTAAACAAGTTTGGTAAATATCGGTTCATGTTTGTTAGAGTTAAAAAGCGGACACTAATACTTCAGCAATTTTTCTTCAATTCAAGGGCCAGAACTCCGAAGTGTCTGGGAAAATCTGGCTGGTTAATGAAAGAAACCGAGGTAGTATCCCTATATACGTTGTGCCTAAGTTAAGTAAATATCGTTTAATGTTTGTTAAGAGTTTTAGAGCGGACGCTTTTAATTTGACTTTTTTCATCACTTAAAATCTGGCTGGGGTAATTTGAATAAGAGAGCAGACACTGTTAATTTGACATTTTTTTCATCACTTCAAGTGCAATAACGGCGGAGTGTCTGGGGCAATCTGGCTGGTTATCGAATGGAACCGAGATATTGTGCCCATATATATTGTGACCAAGTTTGGTAAAGATCGGTTCACGTTTATTTGAGTTTGAGAGCGGACACTGTTATTTTAACATTTGTTACACTTGGGCCATAACTTCAGATTGTCTGGGGACAATCTGACTGGTAATCAAAGAGAATCGAGATATCGTGCCTCGTTTGGTAAACATCGGTATACGTTTGATTCAATTAGAGAGCGGACAACATCACTGCATTCCGCCCGCCTATGTCCCGTCTAGTATAACATATTAAATCGGTCTGAATAACCAAATGCTATATGGGATTTCACTATATCTTTTTTAAAATTCTTTTGAATATACTCATATACACAGTGTTCATATAAGTCTTTGTATTTGTGATAAAACATTTCACATCTTGTGCGCCATTTTGTGGGTCAGAAATCGGCCCATGATTTAAGGATTGTCTAGGATATTCGAATCGACCAACGAGTATATTATATACTTTTGTTAAGAATAAATTAAAGGGAGGTAAGTCAATAAACAAAACATAAATAACAACCTCCTTGTGAACATCTAAACATACAAATGTAAATAATATATATGGTGAACACAAGTCTGAAAGCTACTAAATCAAAATGTGTAAAATATTTTACTTTCGCCTTCCAATGTTATGAAACAAGAGGTTTTAAGAGTTTTTTTCCTCCAATGAAGAACATCATTTTGGCTTCATAATAAAGAAACTTTAAGAACTTATTATTGATTTCTTTTAGACCCTTTTAGACCCTACAAATCATGGTACTTTCTTTCGGAATCGGGAGGTCGTGCGTAAGTTGCGACACACTAAATGTGACTGGTGAAATAGGCGTGATACTGCTGTGTAGTGTAATATATATGTCTTAACAAAGTCTTCAAATGACTGAAATAATGTCAGCTGAACTTAAAAACGCATCAAAAACAAAAACATACTTGCTATTTGAGCCTGCAAACGTTTTCCTACGGCAACACCGTTTGATCCACAGTCACAGTGACCTTGGGAGTTACATACAGCATCACTTCCATCATGGCATGCCTTGCAATCTGTATCGGCAGAACATGTCGCGCGTTTTCCTACGGCAACACCGTTTGATCCACAGTCACAGTGACCTTGTGCGTTACAAACAGCATCGCTTCCATCATGGCATGCCTTGCAGTCTGTATCGGCAGAACATGTCGCACGTTTTCCTACCACAGTGACCTTGTGGTTACAAACAGCATCGCTTCCATCATGGCATGCCTTGCAGTCTGTATCGGCAGAACATGTCGCACGTTTTCCTACGGCAACACCGTTTGATCCACAGTCACAGTGACCTTGTGAGTTACAAACAGCATCGCTTCCATCATGGCATGCCTTGCAGTCTGTATCGGCAGAACATGTCGCACGTTTTCCTACGGCAGCACCGTTTGATCCACAGTCACAGTGACCTTGTGGTTACAAACAGCATCGCTTCCATCATGGCATCCTTGCAATCTGTATCGGCAGACATGTTGCCGTTTTCCTACGGCAGCACCGTTTGATCCACAGTCACAGTGACCTTGTGAGTTACAAACAGCATCGCTTCCATCATGGCATGCCTTGCAGTCTGTATCGGCAGAACATGTCGCACGTTTTCCTACGGCAGCACCGTTTGATCCACAGTCACAGTGACCTTGTGCGTTACAAACAGCATCGCTTCCATCATGGCATGCCTTGCAGTCTGTATCGGCAGAACATGTCGCACGTTTTCCTACGGCAGCACCGTTTGATCCACAGTCACAGTGACCTTGTGCGTTACAAACAGCATCGCTTCCATCATGGCATGCCTTGCAATCTGTATCGGCAGAACATGTCGCACGTTTTCCTACGGCAACACCGTTTGATCCACAGTCACAGTGACCTTGTGCGTTACAAACAGCATCGCTTCCATCATGGCATGCCTTGCAATCTGTATCGGCAGAACATGTCGCACGTTTTCCTACGGCAGCACCGTTTGATCCACAGTCACAGTGACCTTGTGCGTTACAAACAGCATCGCTTCCATCATGGCATGCCTTGCAATCTGTATCGGCAGAACATGTCGCACGTTTTCCTACGGCAGCACCGTTTGATCCACAGTCACAGTGACCTTGTGCGTTACAAACAGCATCGCTTCCATCATGGCATGCCTTGCAGTCTGTATCGGCAGAACATGTCGCACGTTTTCCTACGGCAGCACCGTTTGATCCACAGTCACAGTGACCTTGTGAGTTACAAACAGCATCGCTTCCATCATGGCATGCCTTGCAATCTGTATCAGCAGAACATGTCGAACGTTTTCCTACGGCAACACCGTTTGATCCACAGTCACAGTGACCTTGTGCGTTACAAACAGCATCGCTTCCATCATGGCATGCCTTGCAATCTGTATCGGCAGAACATGTCGCACGTTTTCCTCCTGTGTTGTGGTCACCACATTCACACTGTCCTTGGCTGTTACAAACAGCATTCTGACCTGTGGGACACTTGTCGCAGTCTGCTGCAGTCATGCAGTTTGAATCTGTTAATGAAATTGTTATTAATAGTACCATTACATTTTGGTGTCAAAAAGGAGATTTATGATACGTGATAATATCTTATTTTTTCAACATTATACTGGTTTCCGGCTATGATAAGGCCTTTGAGTAACACAAAGTATGTTGCGTGTATTAAAGTTGTATTTAAGTTACTGACATTACTTGAATACTGGATGTTGTGTAACAAATATTTTTTTTTTTCATTTTTTTTTTTCATCTAGAATTAGAAAACCGAAAAAAGCGGGTCCTTACGTGTTGCCGGGATACACGAGCACTTCATGTTCACACATGCATACTGCTCATCAGCTGCACACATGAGACCTGAACAGTCGGAAGATTGGCTGCATCGGGACCCTTCATGCACAGCTACAATGTATGACATGGTACCGATAGCTCCCTGCATGACACTCGAAATATATACAAATTAATTTCATGACTGGTTGGCCCTGGTGTCAGGATAACGTGATTGTGTGTGGTAGCATTATGTCTGTCTCAAAATAGACAAACATCACACTGGCCTATGTGAAAGCGCTCAAAGGATCATGGGTAAATCATAGCTGCGGCAATAGGATCTCCAACATTGGAAATAAAATGATTCAACGCGCTTCTTATGACGTGTTTTACGTTGCAATTTTCGATATGTTCTATTATGTGCAAAAATATTCATATTCTAAATTTTTATCATTGAAATGTATCATTTGTTATTTATATTCATTGTTTGGTTGTTCATATTGTTCTTTTTCCTTTTTATACTGAAAGAAATTGTGTGCTCATTTTTTCTTATAAAGACGTACATTGTTTACGAACCATTGAGTATATTGGCATCGTTTGAAAATTTCATCCTCGTTTATTAACCCTTTCCCTCATAGAGGACACCATGAAAAGACCTATGCGAACAGCATAAAACCAGATCAGCCTGCGAGTAACTCGCAGGCTGATCAGGTTTTATGCTGTTCGCTGCTCCTCAGTGGTCTGGAAATGAGGATTTTGTAATTAAATTTGGTAAGGTTTAACTGTGGTTTTCTGCAGATCAGGCTTTATGTGGTACCTATTGAGGGCGTCAAAATGAGGGGAAGGGTTAAACAAAAGACATGCAGCAATACTGTTCCCTCAGCGCTATAAGCGCTTGGATCTGTCAGTATCTTTTCTCAGTATCTTATCTTACCAGCGCTTGTTTCTAGTAACGTTGCGGTCTCTATTATGCAAAGGCAGTGGCTCGCTTAGCTTGTTCGGGTAGTAGATACAGGTTTCGGTCATTCCGGACCGGCAGGAGCCTGCACAGTTCCTGATACGGTTTTTAATTGATGAATAGTGTTGTGCGTTTCTCCATGTCTGTCTTTACATGATTTAATTTTGTCAATTAATGATTATAAAAACCAGGTTCCTATGTACAAAATCAACATGGGACTTACCTCTTAAATAATTAGACCTGGCCGAAGCATCGTTTAAAACACCTGTAAAGAAACATCATATATACATTTTTAATAATGTATGTAGTTATTGTAATAACATGTATGTAAAAAACTAAAAAAGAGTTGTTTTCAATATTTACATAAACATGTTCACAATATATTGACCCTTAACCGCGTTATCGGTAGGTCAAAAACCCAACACGTATGAATATGTAACATTCAAAAAATCAGTTATTAGACTAGTACTTTAAAAACTTCAAAAACTAAAGTATCATCGTTGAATATGATAAACCTCAGGTATGTAGAAATTAAAAAGTCATTCCAAAAAATTTGAACAGTGACATTCTGCAGCATGGCGTCCCACTAGTTCATGATTTAAATTAGTCTGGGAGTATCGCTAATACGAAATGAAAAAAAAAAGATATGTAATATAGGTTTAAATTTAAAATATGTAATCCGCTAGACGTTCTGGTGGGGTCACACATTTTTTACAATCGGATGTCAGTAAATTGCAGTTGATGTTAGAAAGCTTTATAAAAGATAGTTTAAAAATAAATTCTCATCTCATTCCACTGTGAACAGCTGCAAAAGAAAAATCTTGTTCATTACTTTTCTCATTTATGCAAAGTGGACTTAATTCTTGTTTTTATCAGTTAATAGTAATGTTTTGTTATTGTTGTTATTATTGTTTTATTATTATTATTATTTATTTGTTATTTCATTTTTTCTTTTCACTTTTACAGGCTGTATTACCTACTAAATTTGTATATGACAGTATAATGTCTTTAAGTACGATTATCATCATCATTTCATATCATTAATATCCCTTAATATATTAAACATCTTTTCAGCTGTTTCATTTATTTTGTTTGTTTGTCTGCTTTTTGCTTGTTTGTTTGTTTGTTTGTTGTTGTTGTTTTGACAAATTGAAACTCGCCTTTATATAAGTCCTGTTTTGAGGAACATGAATTGTTTAAACACTGATACTATTTAGCTTGTATATTTACCTGAGAGCACAATGACCTGAAAATTTGTTTATGGCATTTTATAGACTAGACTTTTTTCAAAATTTATCCAAAAAGTGACTGCAGAATGAAGTGTGCTTAATCCAATCACCAGGATTCAGAAATGACCACTCCCCGTAGAAGTAATGGGCGTGGGCTCTTTACATCCCACGTGTCCACATCAACGACTAACCCTGTTTACCATTTGGCAGCCTTTGTGGGTTTTCACTAATCGAAAATAGTTACCCACATGTTCAGGTTTGAACCTCTATCAAAGGGTTCAAGTATTATGTACAATGAGTGGAGTATGATAACAGAAGAGTTTTTTTTCCTTTCTTTTTTTTTTTTTGGGGGGGGGGGGGGGGGGGAGTACACAGAAACGAAATGAATCTGTCACACTTTTGGCTTTTAAGTTTGATGACTTGTCTAAGAATGTTCATGAAATACCTATATAGAAATGTGAGGCTAAGGCAGTGGTATATGAGGATCCTTTCACTGCTTTGGATAAGTCCAATGTAGAGTCTCGCTTGGAATCCAATTAAAAGTCCATGCTTGAATTAGTATAGAGGTCAGTATAGAGGTCAAGGTCGACCCTTTTGAAACTTCGGAAGTCAAAACAGGCCTCAGAATACAGACCATGTGTCTTCAAGACCCCAGTATCATTCGTTTAACGGGTGACTGTCTCTACTGTTGACCATACAGCGATAGGTTATACAGAGCCGTCTTGTTGGAAGCAGCAACTCCTGTGAGGCTAAAGTTTCCTTGCTCTGATACACTCAAGTGCAACGATTTCTTCCATCCAGAGGAAATCTACCATAGTCTTGATACACGGCCTGATTAACTTTCTTTAGATGATGTCTACAGCTGATAGACCTATGTTACATTATATGGGCTATATTGAATGTAGTGTTGATATTCCTTCAATTCCAAATAGTTTTGAAGTTCCCATTTTGGTTATACAAATTCCAAGTTCAATGCCTCATATCCAGTAATAATAGGTTCAAACATTATTCGTTTGTTTCGTGACATTACTTCTTGTATACCTCTAACAGACCAATTTCAGTGTGTTGTAGACAGCATGAATTGTGTTTCATATAACGCTTACTAGTCAGGGAAGATTATTTTAAACCCAAATGAGACTACCTCTGTGAATTGTGTTGCTCGCAGGATCAGTCATGACACAAGACGTAGATCATGTAGTGACTGAAAACCCTCCTGATCCTTATCCAGGTTCTTTAGTCCCTAGGATTTGAACCTTTGGTACATTTACGGGGGGTTCATGAACCTACCCGTTCAATGAAAAGAAACCCCGAAATTATTTGTACCATTTAGACCGGCATATAAGACACAAAAAGTTGTCGGTTATCATGCCGCGCTTGTCCGAATATGAGCGCTCAGAGGCTCTCGGTATGCTCAAAGCCGGAAGCAGGGGCGCCAACGTCGTGCGTCAGTAACGCTGTGCTCAATTCAAGATTGTTCGTCTTCGTCAACGATTCCACGCTACCGGCAGTGTGAAGGATCGTCCTCGGCCAGGGTAGCCACGGATAACAACACATCGACAAGACGCCAACCTTCGCCGAATTCACAGATGTTTCCGCTTCAGGCCCGCCGCTCAGAGTGCAAGAAATTGGTATCCATGGGTACGTTTATACAACTAACTTTTAAGGCGGCCTATCCATGCCCGAATTGTCATACGTAAGCTGCGTGATGTTGGACTACATCAGAGACCAAAGAAGGGGCGTATTCTGACTGAAAGACACAAAGCAGCGAGACTTTCTTGGGCTCGTAGACACCATCGTTGGACCCGCCGGCAATGGACAGCACATCTCTTTTCAGATGAATCAAAGTTCGATGTTCAGAACTGTGATGGGCGTGTGCGGGTGTATCGTGTGAGAGGTGAGAGGTTCTTTGATGAATTTATACAGAAGGTTAATCGTATTCGGGGGGAGGGCAGCGTTCATGTGTGGGCTGGGATTTCTCTTGTGAACTGACTTTTTCATTCTCCAGGGTAATGTGAATGCTAGGCGATACATAGACAATGTTTTATGTCCTGTTGTAGTCCCGTTTATGCATCGAAATATCAGAGGAGGAATTTTCCAGCAAGATAACGCTCCTGTCCATACGGCTGGCCTCACAACAGCTTTTCTCGCTACAAATGGAATCCATACGGTAGACTGGCCATCGCTATCCTCCGATTGAGCATGTTTGGGATGAGTTAAGCCCATCGCCCAGTCCTTCGAAATGTCAATGATTTTTCTCAACCCTTTATCCAGGATTGAAACAACATTCCTCAACAGCACATTACAAATATTGTGTTGTCGATGAGGCAGACACGCATGCCTGCGTTGCTGCTAATGGAAGTTACACACGCTATTAACCCTTTCCCTCATACAGACTCATTTTGACGCACTATATAGGTACCACATAAAGCCTGATCTGTAGAAAACCACAGTTAAAACTTACCAAATTTAATTACAAAATCCTCATTTCCAGACCACTGAGGAACAGCGAACAGCATAAAACCTGATCTGGTTTTATGTTGTTCGCATAGGTCTTTTCATGGTTTCCTCTATGAGGGAAAGGGTTAATTGTGATTTTCAATATTGAGGCTGTTGCTCTTTGATAGTAATATTTCTTTTTCTAATTAATATTTAGACATGAATTTCCAGAACTTGTTGAACATATATGGATGTTTATTGTTGCCAAATTTCATTAAAATTATATAAATGTTTACTATGTGTTTTCATTAATTTCATAACCATTGCGTTTTTAAAGTCTCTCAGTGTACCAGAAGCAAAATGGGGTAATTGCATATGCTAGAAAAGGCTAAAAGCATAGTGAAAAGAAATATCTGGCTAATTAAACTGGAGTTTCTTGCTCTAAAGTGGGCTGTGAATGAGAAATGCCATAAATTTTCTTTCGTGGTTCTTTTACAGTTGTCACAGACAACAACCCACTTACATGTCCTGACCACAGCCAAGTTGGCTGCCACAGGTCATAGATATGTGTCAGCTGGGATCCGAGCTTTTTGTGCGGGTCTGTACCCAAGGATCACAACTGAGGCCGTGGGAAAGAATAATTAAAGGCCGTATGTGCAGAAGCTGCAGCGAGGATAAAAACAAGACGGAGGGTCCCGAATGTATTTTATGGACGTGTGAAAGCACACCATCCCCCAGGGTCGGGTTATAGCGATACGTCGTCTCCTTAGATAATAGAAGCGAGCCTGGATCTTGGGTCGAATGCAACATTTACATGAATTCAATTCCAGGAACAGAGGACCAACAATTGTAGATGTCATACAAGCTTTACTGGTATTTGTAACTGAACTCTCCAAAATACTTTGTGTAAAAATTGATAAGTGTTGATATTTATAAATTATCTTAAGATTCAATAAATATTATAACTTTGTGAAGTAAAAAAGAAGTTCTCTGTTTTTATTTAATAGGCATTTTGGGGCAAAAAACCTCTAGCGATATTTCCTGATACTATATTTTACTTTGTGACAGCATGGTTCCAGAAGTCATCATATATATATTTTTTATTTTGTAACAAAAATAATTCTGAAAGCAAAGGAACATTAAAATTAAAACATGTTTTGTTATTGTTGTTTTAATGACGAAATACATCAATCTAGAACGTCCTTTTGAATAAACAAATAATCACAAACTCAAGAAAATGAAATGACTTTTATAATACACGCGCTTAATTCTTTCAAACAATCACCATAGACATTGATAATTTTATAATTCAAATAGAATATCGAAACCAAAACATGCATATAAATCGTAATAAAAAAAAATTATCATAGAAATGCTAATTAGTTCTTAACAGCGATCTTGTTGATATTCGAAGAGTTGTAGGACTTACCAAAGAAGCAGAGGGCTACTACTAACGTCCACATGATCTGATATGTTTGGCACTGAGATGAGGTACGGCTGAACATGATTACCTTATATAGACTGACGTTCAAGGCACCTGTCGGGTTCCCATACAGCAGCGAAATCACAGCACGATACTATCAGGAATAAGGTCATCATGATCACAATTTTTGCCCCATGCAATATGATGCAATATTACACTCTGGCTATTGTATTGTAGTAAGTGTTGGACAAGGAGATTAGTTTCGACAGTCGTTCAGACGTATTCTACACGAATAACCCGTCCGAAACAAGCTAACTGCCTTCGATAATGCACGTGAAGGTGATTTAAAAAAGATATTTATTTTTATTAATATATGTTATTTTTGCTGGCGATAGAGGTGTTGGTCATGTTTTCAGAGTGTTTTCAGTGTTATAAAGTCCTAAAGTGTCATTGCACACTTAAATTATTTTGTAAGTCACTTGGAATTATCGAGTTTAAAGCCGCTTGATATTGATTTAAACTACTTAAACATCTACAGTACTGTGTTTTTGTTTGCTTCCTTGTGGAGCCGTCTTCGAACCGGTTTTTGTTTTGTTTTGTTTTTTTCTTTTTTTTTGTAGTTGTTGTTGTTGTTTTTGTTGTTGTTTTAAATTGGGTTTTTCATACGAATTTAGTGCGAGTGTCCCCAATTCTTGCGATAACCTTAGGCATTTTAAGTACTTGTGCGAAATTCTTTTGTCAGATGTTCGTGATTTCAAATCATTTGGGAAACGGAAAACCTTCAGTGTTCGTGAGCATATGATTGTTATCACGAAAAGTATATCACTAATGTTTTCCCCAATGTTAGGAAATATATTACATCTGACAAACGAATCATTAGGGCCTTTGTGTAGAGCACAACCTTCCGCTTCGCATGCGCCAAATCTCATTAAAATCGATAAAGAAATAGAATACTAACATCAGTTTTCTTATTCGAATCGATGCAAATTATACTGCTTGTGAAAACTTAAAATGCGTCATATACCACGTGGATGGCCACACTGTTAAATATTGTTGTTATACTGAATACCATCCATTTACCTATATTAGTTAAGTACATGTTTTAAAAGGGGGAAAATGAGTGATATAATGAACGATTGTTGTTTTAGATTTTCTTCCTTTAAATTTAGATACACTTATTCATACAAATCTTATAAACTGTAGGCAAGAGAAATAGGGAGAGTAAGAGTGGCGATGTGCTTATTGTTAGAATTCCATTGAAACAAATGGTGTGTTCATCTTTTCTTGTAACAACCGTGTCAAAGACCTAAACCAAAAGAAGCTTGTGAAGGAAATCTCGTATACTTTCGGCGCGACGTCGATATTGTGAGAAATAGTTGGTGGGCTTGTGCTGTCGAATAAGGGAAGTAACTACTGCACGGAGTTGTGTTCCGGTTTCGAAACTGATAGCCAACTTTCTGGCTATTTATATTCATTAAGGATATGTAATGTTAAATCAGTAAAACTTAATTTAAAACTGCAAAAAAATCCATGCAACACTGCACGGCATTTTAGTTGATAAATGAAGTTATAGGAATTAATTGACTTTAATTATTATTTTATTTATTTCTTTTTTTTTCATTTTTAACCCATCTCGGATGAAATGCCCCTTTCCAAGCCTGGTAATGAGTCAGTATAAAGTGAATGTAAAATTACTTACGATTTGTGTTATGTAACTCATTTTTTTAATTTAATCTCCGATGATCGGCGATGGTGCCCCGGAACTTCACCGAATTTGAAATATCATCGGCGGAATATCCTCGTAGATTAAGCGAGATATCACCGAAGCTTCGGTTATTCCTCGGAGGAATGAATGCGTTGAATAATCGTAAATTTTGGACTCAACAGTGTATAGGACAGTTTTGTTTAAGACTTAGAAAAACATAATTTTCACTTAATACGTAGAACATATACATACAACATATATGAGTAATATATACCGGAAAGAAAGGAAGAAGGAAAAATTAACAAAGTCTAGGTATGTTCGCCTTTTGTTATGGATTTTTTTATATCCGTTATGCCGATAAGCAACCTTATCGGCAGGACGGTCGTGCGAATAAGGAAAATTATACGCACGATGGTCGTGCTGATAAGGTTGCTTTTCCGCACAACCGCCGTGCCGATAGCCTCAGCCGTGTTCAAAGGTCAGCAAGCAATAAGTAGCAAGCAATAGTAGCGGTAAATACCTCCCCTACAAAAATGCGGCGGATGCCGTATGCAGACAAACAATGAAAACACGGACCATATTTAACGCATATAAAAAGTATATAAAAGTATTTTCTTTCACTTGTATCACGGACCTATATACCATAGGTCCGTGCTTGTATCTATTTCGATGATTCTCGAAAAAAGGGACAAAAATAATAATTTCAATTAAATTAAATTTTTTTTAGGATAATAAACACGGCGTCTCAATCATATCCAGGTCAAAAGGCATGTCAAATTGTTATATGTGTATATAGTCCTAAATGCAAACAATAGCCGTTCGTAGCCATATAGATGACTATAGCTGGAAACCCAAGCAGTGTGACCCCATAAGACTAGGTATAGGCATGTAGAAGGATGTAATAGCTACAAAATAAGACCAAGTATAGGTCTCAATCATATCCAGGTCAGAAATTATATCAAATTGTTGTATGTGTATATGGCCGTAAATGCAAAAAATAACACTTCCTAGCCATATATATAAATATAGATTGAAACCCAATCAATGTGACCCCATAAGACTAGGTATAGGCATGTAGCAGGATGTAATAGCTACAAAATGAGACCAAGTATAGGTCTCTATCATATCCAGGTTAGAAATTATATCAAATTGTTGTATGTGTATAAGGCCGAAAATGCAAAAAAATAACACTTCCTAGCCATATAGATGATTATAGATTGAAACTCAATCAATGTGACCCCATAAGACAAGGTATAGTCATGTAGCAGGATGTAATAGCTACAAAATAAGACCAAGAATGGGTCTCAATCATATCCAGGTCAAAAGTAATTGTACGTGTATATGGCCGTCAATGCAAAGAATAGACATTCATAGCCATATAGATGACTATAGATTGAAACTGAATCAATGTGACCCAATAAGACTAGGTATAGGCATCTAGCAGGAAGTAATAGCTACAAAATAAGACCAAGTATGGTGGTGTATTGGGGTTTACCGTCGCTGCGATAATATTTCAATCATATAGCTACGTCCAGCTAATTACAGGTGGAGGAAGACACCGAGTACACAGAGGTACCCGGGTAGAACCACCGACCTACCGCAAGCCAGCTGGAAGGCTTCCTCACATGAAAAATCCGAAGTCCCTACCGGGATTCGAACCCACAGCGGTGAGGGGCTGAGAGATTTGTAAGACCAAGTATGGGTCTAAGTATAGGCATATAGCAGGATGTAATAGCTACAAAATAAGACAAAGTATGGGTCTCAATCATATCCAGGTCAGAAGTTATACCAAATGCTTATATGTTTATATAGTCCTAAATGCAAACTTTTGCCGTTCGTAGCCATATAGATGACTATAAAATGGAAACTCAATCAATGTGACCCCATAAGACTAGGTATAGGCATGTAGCAGGATGTAATAGCTACAAAATAAGACCAAGTATGGGTCTCAATCATATCCAGGTCAGAAGTTATATCAAATTCTTATATGTTTATATACATATAGTTCCTTACCCATACTTGGTCTTATTTTGTAGCTATTACATCCTGCGACAAGCCTATAAATAGTTTTATGGGGTCATATTGATTCGGTTTCGATCTATAGTCATCTATATGGATACAAACGGCTAATTTTGCATTTCCGACTATATACACATATAACTATTTAATATAACTTCTGACCTGGATATGATAGAGACCCATACTTGTTCTTATTTTGTAGCTATTACATCCTGCTACATGCCTATACCTAATCTTATGGGGTCACATTGATTGGGTTTCAATCTATATTTATATATATGGCTAGGAAGTGTTATTTTTTGCATTTACGGCCATATACACATACAACAATTTGATATTATTTCTGACCTGGATATGATAGAGACTCATACTTGGTCTCACTTTTAGCTATTACATCCTACTACATACCTATACCTAGTATTATGAGGTCACATGGATTGCGTTTACATCTATAGTCATCTATATGGCTAGGAAGGGCTAATTTTTTGCATTTACAGCCATATACACATACAACAATTTGATATAATTTCTGACCTGGATATGATAGAGACCCATACTTGGTCTCATTTTGTAGCTATTTCATCCTGCTACATGCCTATACCTAGTCTTATTGGGTCATATTGGTTGCGTTTCCATCTATAATCATCTATATGGCTACGAACGGCTAATTTTTGCATTAAGAACTACATGTATATATACATATAAGAATTTGATATAACTTCTGACCTGGTCATGATAGAGACCCATACTTGGTCTTATTTCGTAGCTATTACATCCTGCTACATGCCTATACCAATCTTATGGGGTCACATTGATTGAGTTTTCATCTTTAGTCATCTATATGGTACGAACGGCAAAATTTTGCATTTAGGATTATATAAATATAACGTCTGACCTGGATATGATTGAGACCCATACTTTGTCTTTTTTTGTAGCTATTACATCCTGCTACATGCCTAAACCTAGTCTTATGTGGTCATATTGATTGGGTTTTAATCTATAATCATATATAGGGCTAGGAAGTGTTATTTTTTGCATTTACGGCCATGTACACATACAACAATTTGATATAATTTCTGACCTGGATATGATAGAGACCCATACTTGGTCTTATTTTTTAGCTATTACATCATGCTACATACCTAATACCTAGTCTTATGAGGTCACATTGATTGCGTTTCCATCTATAGTCATCTATATGGCTAGGAAGGGCTAATTTTTTGCATTTACGGCCATATACACATACAACAATTTGATATAATTTCTGACCTGGATATGATAGAGACCATACTTGGTCTCATTTTGTAGCTATTACATCTTGCTACATGCCTACACCTAGTCTTATGGGGTCACATTGATTGTTTTTCAATCTATAGTCAGATGTATGGCTATGAATGTCTATTTTTTTTTTCGTAGAGGCGTTGTTAATTATTTATTTTTTGCATGATTTTTAAGAAATATTCAGAGGGGAAGACCTAAATAATAATGAAGTGGGAAAGCCCTGTATTATATTGTAAATATCATTTTGTATATTTAATACATATGTAAATATTTTAATTTAGCCCTATATATAAGTCAGATCAGGCCCTTTATATTATATAGAATATCTCCTGGTCTGATAGATTAAATTATAATGTTGTTTATCTTTCTGATGTATGTTGTTGTTTTACTTTCCTAAAGTTATTGATATGGTGTTATAAATCAACCATAAATACAATGTAGTTCATTACTCTGCGGTACCTACCTGTTTATTGATCAACATTAGACAGTACTGTACAGTGTGTACAGTCCACTATCTTCCTTTAATATAACAGAAAAAAAATATTTCCTGGTGTAATCAATGTAGTTATCATATTTAATACACTGCTTAAAATATATAAGAGTTTGAATTATGCCGTTTTGATTAACCAGTAGTTTTTGTTGATATCAAATATAATCATTTCTTTCACTATTGCTTGATAGATTGTGTTGATAATTTCCTGTTGTCCGGTAAATTCCCGAAAATAGGATAGGGAATTATCGATTTCGTTAGGCGGGATAACTCTGTGTTCAGTGCTGCCATACTGGAATATACGAACCAATGAGATTTCGCGCAAAGTGTCACTAATATTTTAACAAACGATTAAAGCGAAGTTATACGCTTGAATAAAAAACATATCTTGAGCAAAGGCTAGAACTATGAGCAGAGGCCGCAGATCAAATTATTTGAAGGAAGAAAACGCACCGCTCTGTGTTTATCAATAAGTTGAATATAGAGGTTATACACATATTCCTATCTTTATACGCATATGTAAAGCGAAACAAGCATTTTTTTAGTATTTGCACACGTGTGCATGTGTGCACTTGCTCTAAACCATGAAATAAGAAAGGAGATACAAATATTTTCGTCAAGACAGGTGATTTAATAATTAGCGTCACTTTAATACAAATTTCTCCCAAAAACCTCAACTGATTTTCGGAAAACTGAAAAGAAGGAGTATCACCAGGCGTTGATAAATATAGACATAAACAACCGCGCATGTCCAAGTTTTGCCTCGATATCAGGACATTTTTATAAACTTCAGAAGGGATATGTTTGAGAGATGGTAAGTTAGTTTATTTTGCTGTTAAAAGCTAAACTGTCATTTATGTATACCTTGAAGTGCTTGAAGTGTTGGTTCAATAATAAGATGTGGATATTTTCCTCCAAAACACATTGTAAATGTCGATACCAATCAGTAGTCATCTTCGTGGCTTACGGTGATATTCAATGGCCACTTCTCATAAGACATTTGTAGAGGTCATAGCAAGGGTGGATTTAGAGGGGGGCGGAAGCGGCGTACGCACCCCTAAAATCGACAAAGGTGTTTTTATGCGTTTATCCACATATTAACTTTAAAGTTTATATGTAACAATTAGAGTCAGAGTTAGAGTCAGTCAATTTGATCAAAATTGAAATATCATTTGCAGTTCGAAGATTACTTCAGTTTTCTCGAATAAGTTTCATTTTCGCTTGTTTGTCACCTTTCTGCCTCTTAAACATATATATATAGTATTAAACATGCATTCAATGGAATGTATTATTAATACAATGTAAGTACGAAGGTGTTCGAAAAGTATCCGGAAAAACTTCCATAACTTGTTCATTATTATGATTATCAAAAAGAAACCTCGTAATGTGATACTATGATATATTTTGAACTTAATCCGAGAGCAAAAACTATACAGATTGCACTGATCCAAATTCCACAGTCATTATGGCAACGTCGGGTAACGTTGAGCGGGGCAACCTACTCGTTAAATGAATATGACATCTGTAAATACTATCTGACATTTAAAATTATATTTTTTGAAATAGTTTCCTTTGCACGATACACCCATCTCCCACCTACAGATCCACTTGTAAAAGTATGACCTGAAGCGCTCCAGTGGAATTTTATGGATTGTTTCCCAGACAACTCCATAATTGCGTCTCCTTTTCCTCACCTCGTGCACGGACGTCCAGGTCTTGGGCGGTCGGCAACGTTGTGTGCAGGGTGGTTTTGACAGCGGTGAACCACCCATATATGTTTTGTTTTCCAAGTTTAACCTTTGCCGTGAGTGCCCATGATTATGTAGAGCGTCTCTGATTTCGTTTAATAAATTAATGTACAAAACCGAATGGTATAGCGCTTTTTCTAGTGCCATATTTACGTTTTTTGCTAAACAAAAAATGTTTTCGTCTTCCGATATCAACAGAAATGATGTCAGATTTCAGTCCATGGCATTATGTATAGGCCTTGAGAAAAGGTCTTGGAAGCGGTCCGTGAATTTGGGCAGTTTTTGACGTTGGGAATTTGTCTATATGAGATCTTTAAAGACAGGTAAACATGTGAAGATTTGCAAATTTTGCCCCGCTCAACATTACCTGACTTTGCCATAGTGGCTAGAGTTTGCATTAGTGCAATTTGTTTCCTTTTCTCTTTTGGATTAAGTTCCAAAGTATCACTTTTGAAATTTAATTCTGATAACCATACTAATAAATAAGGTATGGCACTATATCGGGTATTTTTCGAACACCCCTCGTAGTTGCTGGATTTACGCACCCCTCCCCCCTTACTCCAAATCCTGGATCTGCGCCTGCATAGAGCAATGTGAAATTTCTTCCTCCTGGTACCTCAATAACCTCAACATATGTCTTCATTCTAAGTGAATGTATCTAATATGTCAAGTGAAATCAGATGGGTAAAGTTACAACTAATAATAAAACATTTAAAAATAACCACACACTGAATAGTGAAACGACAATTGTTTACTGTGTTGTCAACAGTATTGACAGTGGTTATTTCCCCGGCTTCTGTGTCCAAGTATAGAAAAAGGCAGCCGGACCTGTATTCGGAAAAATCAATATTCACCTGTTTGACGGATTTATAATGACGGTCGCTTTGAAACAAAATACTCCCTTGAATAGCTAGCAGCGCATACATTTTTTTAATCAGGTATAAGACGGTTAATTGTTTCGTTAAAGTGTATCATTTTAAAAACATACCTGTGGTAAGATCGAAGAGCTATTAAGATCTGAGAACTATCTATGTCAATTTGGTTAACATGCTTAATTTGAAAAGATTATAATGCAAAGGGTATTTTTGTTAAGTAGGTAGTGTACGAATGTAAATTCATTGTTACAGACACTCAGCATATCGGAGCTGTATATTGGCAATCGCTTTGGCTATAAATAAATGAATTATTTCAAAAATATATTTTTTAACTTTATTGACATAATTTGTTTACAAATAAAGCCAACATATGATATTTGTTGAAAACATAACGTACAAAGGGTGTTAGTATCATTTTCAGAGAAGTACGTGTAATTGCTAACAATAGCAACATTGTTATTGAAATATATATGGTTATTGATTTTTATTCCGCATGTGAAAGGCATAATAAATGAAATTGGCAATGTTCTTCATGACAGTCATATTATTACTGTAAAAAGTGAGACAATTTATGCATGGTTGGCCAGTGACAAAAATATTGTTTCATATATTGTTTTCTTAAGACCCTATATTTTGAACAAACAAGCAAAAAATTATATTCGTTTTCTATAACGTTCATGGTGCTAAATCATGAGAGGATAATCTGAATCTTGTCAGTGATATTCTATACTTAGAGGAAAAAGCATTACTCAAGTATTTTACCATTTCAAAATTGTTTGAATAAACAATATATTTATATTACAATGCCAGTTCTGTTTGTAATTATCAATTATTCTTTTTTTAATTGCCATGAAACTTATGTCAGACTGGTTTTGATTTTCCCATATATTACCGAGGCCAATGTTATCAAGTATTTCTTTAATTTGATTCGCCCATTTGTAATTTTATAGGTATTTCCGTATCTCGATATAGTTGGTGATATACTAATTGGAGTAAAATATTATCTGAATTTATCAATTTGAGCCAGTATTTTATCATTATAAATTGTCTCATTATTTTCAGTGGATATTGTCCTAACTCTCTGTATAGTCCATCGAGATTCGTTGATTTTTTTACCCCTAATAGTTTTCGGAGAATTTACAATGAACTTGTTCTACGTCGTTGCTTGGATAATTACTCCATACTTCTGCTCCGTAATTAAAATTGTACTTACTAAACTATTAAATGATTCAACTTTCTCACTGATGGACTGATGGAATTGACTGAAAACTATAAAGAGATTATGTAGCGCATGTAATGACTGTTTTGCTAATCGTTTTTGTGTTCTATTCCAGGTTCCATTTTTGAAAAATAGATACCGAGGTATGGAATGAGCTTACAAATTCTGAGTCTGCATTGTTTAATTTTTTAATCCGCATAATTTGTGGTAATTGTCAATATCATTTAATATGGATTGCAGAGCTTCAGGTGTTTCAGCAAAAACAACTCGCAAAATAACTTTATGTTTTCTGCTTGATATAATCCGTCTATATTTGTATTAACAGAATTAAGAATATCATTGATGAAAAATAAAAACATCAGACTGGAGCTCGGGTCCCCTTGTTTAACGCCGATCATGAATCTATAAATGTTGAGTTGTGCGATTTAAAACGGACACATGATTTTTCGGTAGTACACATAGCTTTTACGGCATTTACCATCTTAGAACTTACATTGGCTTGTGCTAATTTATGCCAGTGATTAGCAGATAACAGCAATATAGTTTTTTTCTTTGCATTTAACGTTTTTGTAATTATAGAACGAAACAAAAATATGTAATCTATATTATTTTTTTTTCTTTTGAAACCCAAATTAGTTCGGAATTATTTTTCTTTTTTATCAGACCATTTTATGAGCCTATTTATAAAGTTTCGGAAAGTTTAAATAAATTTCGGCAACTTTGTTGTCTAACCTACAGCCGTTCGTACTTCTACTCTATCTAATTCATCATCATATATTGTCTCATTTATTTGTATATTCTCGCTTTTTATATTTCCTTCTTCTGTCTTATAAAGATTGTTGAAATGTTCATATAGATCGTTAATATTTAAATGGTAAGTATTTATATCTTTACTTGTGTAGTGCCTTTTTTCCTAGAACTGTTTTGGTTGAGTTTTGCTCAGTTTTGTAAGTTCTGCAGATTCCGGGAGCGAAAACGTATATTTTTTCTCTCCGCTAAACGCGAATATATATATTTCTTAGATTACTTAATTCTTCTCTGTTTGTGTTATTTTCATTTTTCATGAAATTATTCCGAACTCTTTTAAAGCAATTTATTGTGTTATAACATTCTTCATCAAACCATGTTTTTTTTTTATTGTAATTCTTATTTAGGGGGCGTTTAATTTCGTTTTATTGCCAAATGCTTCTTTTCCTACATTTTGCAAAATTTCTATAACAGATTGTGTTACTTTCTCTGTGTTTAGCGAATCATTCTGTTCGAGGTTGTAAATCTTAAATCTCTCATCATGCATAATACGCTCAAAATCGTCTTTTTATATTGTCGCCCCATTTTATTATAAAATAATAATCTACACTGTAGTTATCATTACTTGAAATATTACAAGAATACACGCTTTTATCACTCAGTGCGAACATAAGGGGATTATGGTCGAAATACGCGCCGGGTTCAAAGATCTTATCAGTCTCCAACTGGTTGAAATCAAGGCGCTGAATGCCCTGAAGTTGTGTGTGTCTCAAGTGTTGGTTTGACGAGGTGCAGATATACGGGTAACTTACTCTGATTAAGATATGCATATTTGATTTAACTCTTATAATCTGTATGCTATAGAAATAGGGAGACGGTAAGAGTGGCGGTGTGCTCATTGTTGAAATAAATGGTGAATTCATCTTTAATTTCTTGTAATGACCTTGTTAACGCAAAGTTAAGGCGGGTTTTTTTGGCAATGCGTGGAAATTTGACACCGTTTATTAAATTTACTTTGATAAACAAAAGAAATGCGAGAAAACTATTCTCTTAGCACTATCAGCGCTTTGATTTGTACTCAGTATCTAATATAACCGAGCGACAACACATCTATTTATAGATGCAGTGGCTCAGTGGCTCCTAACTATATATACGGATATACAGGTATCTGCCATTCTGTAGTACAACATATAAACCCTGGATATCTCTTAGATAACTTGATGTAAATGTAAGTAAATTACCTGGATTTGTATCCTGGTGGTAGAGGAATTTGGCAACAACGGGTCGGAGTTTTCTAGCAATAGGGGGACCGACGCGATGTACCCAAACACACAGCATGTCTGACGAGTCGATGCCGGTGTAGTTCGTTATCATGTCCTTAATCAGCGATCTACAGTCTTCGTTGTCGCCGTTGTCAGGGATGCCGTTAAGAATTAATTTGTCCCTCATTGATCTGGCCTCTAGGTCTTATTTTCTCGTACATTTTTTTTCATGGTACAGTTGTGTGCTTTAAACGTGTTCTTCGAAAGACTTACTGTTGCTTTTTAATTGTTTCATATCATTTTTTATTGATTTTATGTCCGATTTGTTATCATCACAGTCTCTGCCTATAATGAGTAGGAAGATTCAACATCTGTGACTTTTGTTTCCAAGTTTTTTTTTTTTTTTTCATTTCATGTTCTTCAGTTATTGTGCACTGTTGCTCATTTTTCATTTTGGTAATAAATGTATGGATTGCACGGATATATGTTGTGACATGACTGTTAGTGTTGAATGGCACGTGGACTAAACAGGATTATCAAGCGTTTACTGGTAAAAGTGTTACTACGTGTATAAAGCATAAACATCTGAGTGACGTAAGAATTGTGAGTGATCAAATATCAAATATGTTACACCATGTATCTACAGACATTTCTTAGATAACTATAACGATTATGAATCATACATACCGCAGCTTGCAATTTCACTGTACATGACTTATCGCTATAGCGAGCTATTAAAAAGTCAATATGAAGAATAATAATTGACATTTAATGATTACATGTTGATACATAGCTGTATAATTAGGAAGATTATGAAAATACTATACATAGTTTGGTACTTCTGACACTCAAATAGTATCAAAAATAAACTATTTTCCGGCAGATAGACATAAGTCAACATTAAGTTAGAGTGAGAACGTCAAATCAGGTGATGAGAAAGTGTATGTATAGTTTAGACGAAACAAAGAAGGGAAAATCACAGAATCAATTAAATTATAATAAAACACTAGTATCCATACACCTTTGTCTTACAACACAACGAATGTACCGCAAACTTACATAATAAAACATGAACACCAAATGTACCGAGAAGAAATGAATTAAATACATGTATAGCAATCTGATGCCATAAAAATTCTTAGGTAGTATAATTTATAGTTGCCGATGGTCCTGCTTCTTGCCGTTTCTTGGCTACTTCGAAATCTACCAGCTAAATCCAAAAAACGATTGTTATGACCAGCTTTACTACGAAGAGGACATGATATCATCATGTTCCATCCAAGTCGATTATTATCCAGGGAGTTATAATCCTATTACTTTATGTGAAACTTCACTGCTAATAGGACATGCAAATACGTTTATCATATTCTGTCCCAATATGTTCAAATAGTAATAAAAAAGAGATACATCACTTTGTTGATGTTCTTTAAATATGCCTTTTGTCAAGACGAGTTATTGCAACCATTGACATAACTAAGATGAACAATCAAGAGAAGATGATGCGCATATAAATATGTTTTAGTCCGATTTACTATGGCATTTTTATGCGAACACTCACGGCGGGCGGGCGGGCTCACGGCGGGCGTGCGGGCGGGCGGGCAGCGCATATAAATCACTTAATACTTGAAATTGTGATCATTATCGCGTGAATGACTTAGAAGTTATGGCCCTTGACGTACACAAAATACTTGAAATTGTGATTGTCCGGGCTCTAACTTCAATACCGTTTGCCTAATCCTTTTCAAACTTTCCACACATGTGCATGGCCATAATATCTCGGATGAGTTCGATATCCAGCATTATCGCGTGAATGACTTAGAAGTTATGGCCCTTGACGTACACAAAATACATGAAATTGTGATTGTCCGGGCTCTAACTTCAATACCGTTTGCCTAATCCTTTTTAAACTTTCCACACATGTGCATGGCCATAATATCTCGAATGAGTTCGATCTCCAGCATTATCGCGTGAATGACTTAGAAGGTATGGCCCTTGACGAACACAAAATACTTGAAAATTTGCTTGTCCCTAGTCCTTAGACCCTATGAGGTGTTGTCAGATCTTGCAGTTAATTAATGGAAATGTATCAACAGTTTTTTTTTATGATTAACATTCATTAACTAATGGGATTTTGGAATTATTTTGCATATTTATGGACAGTAGCTTGTTTCTCTGAGCTATTTCTGAGAGTCCCCATACTATGATGGGCGTATTTTGTGGCAGTCCTGACCCTTGTTTACAGATTCTTTTTGAAAAGGAGTTCATAAAATGTCCCATGAAAGTTTCATAAGATGTTCCAATTTCAAATGTATATGCACAAATTATAGGCATGTTCTGATTTGTTGAATTAATTTTATTTCTAGCCTGAATGTTTCTCAACAACTGCAGCAGCAGCAATTTACAACCATATTCAGCCTCAACTCTCTTTGTGTCCGTCAGTTAAATTGTCTGTGCCAATACGTTTTAGAAGCGTTCAGATTTTGTCTTATCTCTTTTGTCAGATAGAATCCACCTGTTTTAAATGAATTCTGGTTAATCTGGTAATCTTACAAGTCATGTCAGTTGCTTGAGGACTAAAAAAAAACATGTACTGTAACGTCCCCTTCAAACAAACACATTAAAGCGTAAACTACGTAAGATTAGTCTGGAGTTTTAAGTTTTAACTGCATTTATCCGTGATATTTTGTTGTTATACAGTCAGGTTACGTAAGAAAATACTTTATTGTTGACTAGTGATACCCTCTGATTTAGAATGAGCCAATTTATGTTCTTTAATATCACCTCTACATTTGTAAAGAATTTTGCCGAAATAACAAATATGACCTTTTCAATATACATGACAAACTTGATGCGTCAATATATGTTACAATTTAATATTTTCATGTATTATTACTATGACAACAGGCCTCTCCAACAGTCCGACCTCCACTGGTTGTAGCCGCCATCGACTTCGGGACCACGTTCTCCAGCTGGGCCTACTCCTTCCTGCACGAGTTCGAGAGTGACCCCACGAAGGTGTCATGCAAAAACTGGATCGGTGGACCTCTTAAAGGTTAAGTTTTGCCTCAAAACATTTTTTGGGATATTGATGTAGCCTAAGATAAGCTTAAGCTTTATAAACATAAAGAGTCCTGAGATATACATGTATTAATAGTTAACAATAAGTTACTTATTTATCAATTATAGTTAACAATAAGTTAATTATTTATCAATTATAGTTAACAATAAGTTAGTTAACAATAAGTTACTTAGTTATCAATTATTGTTCACATTCACCTGACTTTAACACTCACTCAGCCCCTCACCGCGTGGGTTCGAATCTCGGTAAGTTCATTCGGAAATTTCAGGTGAGGAAGCCTTCCAGCTGGCTTGCGGTTGGTCGGTGGTTCTACCTCCACCTGTAGTTAGCTGGACGTCGCTATATGACTGAAATACTGTCGAAGCAACGGTAAACTCAAATAGTCAAGTCAAGTCAAATTCACCCATGACCCTTATTTGTGTTAGTCGCGACAAACTGATGTTTACCTAAATTAAAATATTTCGTGTGCGACCGCAATATGTCGAGCAAAACGAAACTAAGGTTTTTAAAATCTCGGAAAACAATATGTTGAAGTAATGTACGCAATATTTATTTTGAATGCCCTACGGCCATTCTTGAAAAGTTTTAAGAACAATTTATTTATATGATATTGCCATGTTTCTGAAAACTATGATAACTTTAATTCAAACATGAAACATTCACCAACACATTAAAGGGACAATACTACTGGCACTTCATTACATAAACGCATTTATTTTTAGAGGCAAAGAAACTCACTGTGTCATCTGTTTACAGTTCCCAACATTTATACTAACAGTCTTAAACAAAAATGAATTATATGCACGATAATACACATGTTTATATGGTTTAACACTATACATGTGTACAAATATACAATTTGAGCTTATGGTAGTCGGAAACATCCATAGGTTTCTTATATATGTTTCATTTTTTTAAAACTTCAATATAACTAAATTATCAAACATTATGTTACTCCGTGCTGGGTATCAATCTATGTTGGTAATTACTAATCAGTTATCTTTTGTGCAATATCTTTCTCTTATCTAAACCTTGAATGTTAATTCATAATTATCAATTAAGGAGTTTATCATCTTTAAAAAATGTCTATTTTCTCATATTCTGTGTTACCTCTTGAATGTTGTTTAGGAAAAAGGGTCTTCAAAAAAAAAAGACTACATGTATATCTAAAATGATTACTCTACATTGTGAATCTACAGGACCGACATCTATCTTGATCAGGAAAGATGACGAAACTGTGGATTCTTTCGGCTTCGATGCTGAAACAAGATATGCTGAGGAAGAGAACAAAGATGACTTCTATTTCTTTAGCCGATTTAAAATGATGCTGCAAGGGAAAATTGTGAGTTCAGAGATGAATATTCGTATTACAATCAAACCCGTGATGCAGACCACCTATACAAAGTAACCAGACTAAATGAGTTGTCATCTGCTGTTGTAATGCACTTTTTTATAATATGGGATCCGATTGATATATAGAATTTATCTATTGACATCTGTTATTGTCTTCGTTTGTCCACACTTGATTAAGATAAATTGATCGGAACATTTTGCCCCCTATTGGAAAGTGTACGATACATTATTTATCATTCGTTAAATAGGTTTTAAGCTAACGTGATACTATTTTGTAAAGTATTATTTTAGATTATCTTAAAAAGCAGTGTTTACGACCAGTCAAGGAAACAAAGAAAATCAATTCCTTAAGCCGGGTGATTGTTTATTTAGACTCAATAATATAACCATGTTACAGTAGCAGTTTAGGACAATATTCAATCTGTTTAAAAAATGTAAAAAAAATCACTATATATATGTATTTATAAAATTGTTTAAAATATACATCTTCTGTTTCATACACTTGGTATTAATTAAACCTTCAACATTCGAAGGGACGAATGCGAATATCACGGGGCACTCAATCAGTCGTTGTTCCATTGAAAATCAGATATATGTTACTTTTTGCATTTCTGTTACAATTTTCAGTGACGTTCAGTACGAGTATATGTTGATAAATGAACACTGACGTCAAATATGAATAGTTTGAAATTACGTTCATCGTGTTATGAGTTATGGCTATTTTTAGTTGTAGTGGTCTACCGGTGTATGAGCTGCAATGGGGCTGTTCAAAAGTTGTAGGTGGTGTTGACTGACAACCCGCGTGAACTTCATATGCCGATGAACTTTTATGGTTTGCAGATCAATCTTTAAATAAATATCCACCAGTTTAATGTTACCTGCCTGATTTACCCACCGACATGTTCCTGTCAATAAAATTACAGGGTGATCGAAAATATTAACAATTAAATAGAAGGTTCCGAAGGTTCAGTGAAAGAACTACATTTTGGCTGTTCGCCGTGGACAGAGTGTTTCAAACTATTTTGAACACTCCAACATATCTTTATATAAATAATGAACCAGATAACTGATTCAGTCCTTCAGTAGCAGTTAAATATCGTTTAATGAAGATTATCAAGGTCTTTTTTTCAGGGCATTGATCGTAACTTTATGCTCCAAGACCCAACTGGTAAAGAGCTAGCAGCCAAGAAAGTCTTCTCATTAGCTATAAAATACTTAATGGATGATTTCGTAAAAGACATACGAAAACAAAATGAATGTCTTGCGTTGGAAGACGACTTGCGAATAGTACTGACCGTACCTGCCATATGGAATGATGCCGCCAAACAGTTCATGCGAGAAGCAGCAACAGAAGTATAGCCTGCTTATGTTCTTGATAATGTTTTCTTTATGTTGTGTACATTTCTTATTTTGATTTTTGTTGTCTAACCGTATCGATATTCGTTCAGTTATAAGTGGATATTATTTTATCAGTGAATGAACATTGGATTTAGAATAAGAAATTATTGCTGCTTTAAGTAAAGTTACATTAAAAAGACTGCAGTAAGACCAATATATTGTCTGTTTCACTTAACATATATCAAATATAGGTTAAATACAAATAGGTATATAATAAACCATATATTTATAAAACCTTGTAATAGAGATGACACTGCATCATGTATTACTATCAAAGAATACTATCCCTCAAAACCAGTAAAGTATGTTAGCAATATGATCGATTTCACCTTTTCAAGATTAGAATACAAAGTGTTTTGATACACAAATCTATTATCAAAATTGTATATTTAGTGTATTTATTTAAAGGCCCATTTTTCCAAAAGCAGTGTATAATCTTCGAATAGAAAAAGCAAAATGTGCATTACAATTTTTTTAAGAGATACAATCTGTTCATAACGAGAATTCATAAGCATAATAAAAGATATTATTAAGATCATTCAATTGTTTACAAAATACTAATTTGATATCCTCATATCTTCGTCAATTTTCTAATATTTCACAAACACCTTCCGTATGTCTCCGTTAACGAATCACAAGTGCATAAATTAATGACGTAGCATATTCGGTGACGACAATAATTTCCGATTACGATCTTCGCGATTACTCGCCAATGCAAAATGTAAGCAATTAGAGAATTTTGACATCCGCCCAAAATACTAAATTCTGTAATTTAATCAACTATTTCATTGCGTTTAACTGTTACTTACGGCAGATATTTGCACATTATTACCATTTGTGTGAATCTACAATATAACACTTCTATTTTCTTTTTCATGAAAATTGTATCATTATGAAATATAATGGGTCTTTAATTCAAACAAAACATATTGTATAAACTGATCGTTAACAATTCACGATCTCCCTCTTTCAGGCTGGAATAGCCGGAGACAAACTGGTCATAGCTCTTGAACCAGAGGCCGCCTCTATATACTGCCGTCATCTACCCGTCAGCAAGCAGGAGAAGGGCGACAAGGTGTCCATAGCAACACTGAAGGCAGGCTCGAAGTACATTGTTCTGGATGCAGGAGGTAACGGGGTATACTGACTGTAAAACTTTAAAGTATATTCATTATGTATGTCTCCCATATCAAGTGGAGATTTTGGTTCTGACATAGTCGTCTGTCTTTTTTTTTTTTTTTTTTCGTCGGGACTTAATCTCCTAGACCCAAGAGTATAAGGCTAGATTTATATCCGTCGAATGCCCATCAGTTCTCAAAACTCGAACTTATTTACACATGTACTTCAGTATATTTGTGGCATTCAAGGATAACGATTCGAAATCATATTGTACAATGTCACTGATTTTCGGAAAACGTATGTGGAGATATCGGTGGATATTTAAAATAAAGCCGCACAGAAATGACGGTTGCAGAGTGAAACAAACTTTAGCAGCTAACGTCATATGCCCCATAAAAGATCAAAATCAACCAAAGTAGCTTTGTCTACTGTATTGATTATGATTTTACTGAAATTTTGAAAGAAAAAAAAGTGCTTAATAGTATTTACTCAATAGGTCCTTTCTGCTCGAGGTGTAAAACACTAAAAATACGACTGCCTCCTCTGCGAAGCCCAATAAATTGACGAACACTCTTTCCTGCAATATCTACGAAAAGTTTCTACAATTAACCCCCCCCCCCCCCCCCCCCCCCCCTTGCATAAACATATTACAAATTAACAAAACGGCAATAATCGAAATTTCATCTAGTAAAATTGTATGTGAAAAAAATAAAAGATAAAGAAATATTGATACTCGGTTATTTGGTTTTACTTTTCCCCCCCCCCCCCCCCCCCCCCCCCCCCCCCCCCCCCCCCCCCTTTTTTTTTTTTCCCCCCCCCCCC
>CM037779.1:26689633-26717935 GCA_021229015.1 Solen grandis | reverse complement strand
AATTTCGTTTTATTGCCAAATGCTTCTTTTCCTACATTTTGCAAAATTTCTATAACAGATTATGTTACTTTCTCTGTGTTTAGCGAATCATTCTGTTCTAGGTTGTAAATCTTAAATCTCTCATCATGCATAATACGCTCAAAATCGTCTTTTTATATTGTCGCCCCATTTTATTATAAAATAATAATCTACACTGTAGTTATCATTACTTGAAATATTACAAGAATACACGCTTTTATCACTCAGTGCGAACATAAGGGGATTATGGTCGAAACACGCGCCGGGTTCAAAGATGTTATCAGTCTCCAACTGGTTTTAAATCAAGGCGCTGAATGCACTGAAGTTGTATGTGTCTCAAGTGTTGGTTTGACGAGGTGCAGATATACGGGTAACTTACTCTGATTAAGATATGCATATTTGATATAACTCTTATAATCTGTATGCTATAGAAATAGGGAGACGGTAAGAGTGGCGGTGTGCTCATTGTTGAAATAAATGGTGAATTCATCTTTAATTTCTTGTAATGACCTTGTTAACGCAAAGTTAAGGCGGGTTTATTGGCAATGCGTGGAAATTTGACACCGTTTATTAAATTTACTTTGATAAACAATACTATTCTCTTAGCACTATCAGCGCTTTGATTTGTACTCAGTATCTAATATAACCGAGCGACAACACATCTATTTATAGATGCAGTGGCTCAGTGGCTCCTAACTATATATACAGATATACAGGTATTCTGTAGTACAACATATAAACCCTGGATATCTCTTATGTAGCTTGATGTAAATGTAAGTAAACTACCTGGATTTGTATCCTGGTGGTAGAGGAATTTGGCAACAACGGGTCGGAGTTTTCTAGTAATAGGGGGACCGACGCGAAGTACCCAAACAAACAGCATGTCTGACGAGTCAATGCCGGTGTAGTTCGTTATCATGTCCTTAATCAGCGATCTACAGTCTTCGTTGTCGCCGTTGTCAGGGATGCCGTTAAAAATTAATTTGTCCCTCGTTGATCTGGCCTCTAGGTCTTATTTTCTCGTACAATTTTTTTCATGGTACAGTTGTGTGCTTTAACGTGTTCTTCGAAAGATTTACTGTTGCTTTTTAATTGTTTCATATCGTTTTTTATTGATTTTATGTCCGATTTGTTATCATCACAGTCTCTGCCTATAAATGAGTAGGAAGATTCAACATCTGTGACTTTTGTTTCCAAGTTTTTTTTTATTTTTTCTCCATTTCATGTTCCTTCATGTTTATCTTGTGCACTGTTGGCTCAATTTTATCAATTTTGGGTAAATTATAGAAATAGTATGAGATTGCACAGGGAAGTATACTGGCTTGTGACATTGACTTGTTGAGTGTGTTGATATGGCCACTGTGGACCTATAACAAGGATCATATCAAGCAGCTTATACTGGTAAAAAGGTGTTGACTACGTGTATAACAGCCGGGAATAAACAATGCATTGAGTGACCGTAAGAATTCGTGAGTGATCAAATATCAAATATGTTACAGCCATGTATCTCTACAGACATTTCTTTAGATAACCTATAAACTGATTATGTAATCAATAACATACCGCAGCGCACTTGCAATTTTGCAAACTTTGTTACCATAGACCTTAATCGCTATACGTCGAGCATATTTACAAAAAAGAAAAAAAAAAAAAAAAGAAAGAAAGAAAAAAAAAGTCAATATGAAGACATTAATAATTGACCATTTAATGTATATCTAGCATAATGGTTTTGATATTAACATAGCCTGTATATAATTAGGAAGATTATGAACAAATACTATACATTAGTTTGGGTACACTTCTTGAACACATCAGAATAAAGTAGTCAAAAATAAAAACTATTTTCCGGCAGATAAGACAAAATAAGTCAACATTTAAACGTTAGAGTGAGAACGTCAAATCAGGTGATGAGAAAGTGTATGTATAGTTTAGACGAAACAAAGAAGGGAAAATCACAGAATCAATTAAATTATAATAAAACACTAGTATTCATACACCTTTGTCTTACAACACAACGAATGTACCGCAAACTTACATAATAAAACATGAACACCAAATGTACCGAGAAGAAATGAATTAAATACATGTATAGCAATCTGATGCCATAAAAATTCTTAGGTAGTATAATTTATAGTTGCCGATGGTCCTGCTTCTTGCCGTTTCTTGGCTACTTCGAAATCTACCAGCTAAATCCAAAAAACGATTGTTATGACCAGCTTTACTACGAAGAGGACATGATATCATCATGTTCCATCCAAGTCGATTATTATCCAGGGAGTTATAATCCTATTACTTTATGTGAAACTTCACTGCTAATAGGACATGCAAATACGTTTATCATATTCTGGTCCCAATATGTTTCTTTGTTTTGTTTTTAACATTAAGATTGCCTTTTGGACTATGTCTTAACCAATAGCTATATTATTGTCAGCCAGCAAATAGTAATAAAAAAGAGATACATCACTTTGTTGATGTTCTTTAAATATGCCTTTTGTCAAGACGAGTTATTGCAACCATTGACATAACTAAGATGAACAATCAAGAGAAGATGATGCGCATATAAATATGTTTTAGTCCGATTTACTATGGCATTTTTATACGCCCATCTTAAGATGGGGCGTATTATGTGAACTCTCACGGCGGGCGTGCGGGCGGGCGGGCGTGGAACATTTGTTGTCCGGTTTCTAACTTCAATACCGTTTGCCCAATCCGTTTCAAACTTTCCACACATGTGCATGGCCATAATATCTCGGATGAGTTCGATATCCAACATTATCGCGTGAATGACTTAGAAGTTATGGCCCTTGACGTACACAAAATACTTGAAATTGTGATTGTCCGGGCTCTAACTTCAATACCGTTTGCCTAATCCTTTTTAAACTTTCCACACATGTGCATGGCCATAATATCCGGATGAGTTCGATTCCAGCATTATCGTGAAGACTTAAAAGTATGGCCCTTGATGTACACAAAATACTTGATATTGTGATTGTCTGGGCTCTTACTTCAATACCGTTAGCCCAATCCTTTTCAAACTTTTCACACATGTGCATGGCCATAATATCACGGATGAGTTCGATATCCAGCATTATCATGTGAAAGACTTAAAAGTTATGGCCCTTGATGTACACAAAATACTTGATATTGTGATTGTCTGGGCTCTAACTTCAATATTGTTTGCCCAATCCTCTTCAAACTTTCCACACATGTGCATTGCCATAATATCTTGGCTGAGTTCGATATCCAGCATTATCATGTGAATGACTTTGAAGTTATGGCCCTTGATGTACACAACGTACTTGAAAATGTGCTTGTCCCTAGTCCTTAGACCCTATGAGGTGTTGTCAGATCTTGCAGTTAATTAATGGAAATGTATCAGCAGTTTTTTTTTATGATTAACATTCATTAACTAATGGGATTTTGGAATTATTTTGCATATTTATGGACAGTAGCTTGTTTCTCTGAGCTATTTCTGAGAGTCCCCATACTATGATGGGCGTATTTTGTGGCAGTCCTGACCCTTGTTTACAGATTCTTTTTGAAAAGAAAAAGTATTTGCAGGAGTTCATAAAATGTCCCATGAAAGTTTCATAAGATGTTCCAATTTCAAATGTATATGCACAAATTATAGGCATGTTCTGATTTGTTGAATTAATTTTATTTCTAGCCTGAATGTTTCTCAACAACTGCAGCAGCAGCAATTTACAACCATATTCAGCCTCAACTCTCTTTGTGTCCGTCAGTTAAATTGTCTGTGCCAATACGTTTTAGAAGCGTTCAGATTTTGTCTTATCTCTTTTGTCAGATAGAATCCACCTGTTTTAAATGAATTCTGGTTAATCTGGTAATTTTATAAGTCATGTCAGTTGCTTGAGGACTAAAAAAAAACACATGTACTGTAACGTCCCCTTCAAACAAACACATTAAAGCGTAAACTACGTAAGATTAGTCTGGAGTTTTAAGTTTTAACTGCATTTATCCGTGATATTTTGTTGTTATACAGTCAGGTTACGTAAGAAAATACTTTATTGTTGACTAGTGATACCCTCTGATTTAGAATGAGCCAATTTATGTTCTTTAATATCACCTCTACATTTGTAAAGAATTTTGCCGAAATAACAAATATGACCCTTTCAATATACATGACAAACTTGATGCGTCAACATATGTTACAATTTAGTATTTTCATGTATTATTACCATGACAACAGGCCTCTCCGACAGTCCGACCTCCACTGGTTGTAGCCGCCATTGACTTCGGGACCACGTTCTCCAGTTGGGCCTTCTCCTTCCTGCACGAGTTCGAGAAGGACCCCACGAAGGTGTCATGCAAAAACTGGATCGGTGGACCTCTCATATCTCTTAAAGGTTAAGTTTTGCCTCAAACCCTTTTTGGGATATTGATGAAGCCTAAGATAAGCTTAAGTTTTATAAACATAAAGAGTCCTGAGATATACATGTATTAATAGTTAACAATAAGTTACTTATTTATCAATTATAGTTAACAATAAGTTAATTATTTATCAATTATAGTTAACAATAAGTTACTTATTTATCAATTATAGTTAACAATAAGTTACTTAGTTATCAATTATTGTTCACATTCACCTGACTTTAACACTCACTCAGCCCCTCACCGCGTGGGTTCGAATCTCGGTAAGTTCATTCGGAAATTTCAGGTGAGGAAGCCTTCCAGCTGGCTTGCGGTTGGTCGGTGGTTCTACCTCCACCTGTAGTTAGCTGGACGTCGCTATATGACTAAAATACTGTCGAAGCAACGGTAAACTCAAATAGTCAAGTCAAGTCAAATTCACCCATGACCCTTATTTGTGTTAGTCGCGACAAACTGATGTTTACCTAAATTAAAATATTTCGTGTGCGACCGCAATATGTCGAGCAAAACGAAACTAAGGTTTTTAAAATCTCGGAAAACAATATGTTGAAGTAATGTACGCAATATTTATTTTGAATGCCCTACGGCCATTCTTGAAAAGTTTTAAGAACAATTTATTTATATGATATTGCCATGATTCTGAAAACTATGATAACTTTAATTCAAACATGAAACATTCACCAACACATGAAAGGGACAATACTACTGGCACTTCATTACATAAACGCATTTATTTTTAGAGGCAAAGAAACTCACTGTGTCATCTGTTTACAGTTCCCAACATTTATACTTACAGTCTTAAACAAAAATGAATTATATGCACGATAATACACATGTTTATATGGTTTAACACTATACATGTGTACAAATATACAATTTGAGCTTATGTTAGTCGGAAACATCCATAGGTTTCATATATATGTTTCATTTTTTTTTTTAAACTTCAATATAACTAAATTATCAAACATTATGTTACTCCGTGCTGGGTATCAATCCATGTTGGTAATTACTAATCAGTTATCTTTTGTGCAATATCTTCCTCTTATCTAAACCTTAAATGTTAATTCATATCAATTAAGGAGTTGATCATCTTTAAAAAATGTTTATTTTCTCATATTCTGTATTACCTCTTGAATGTTGCTTAGGAAAACGGGTCTTCAAGAAAAAAAAAGACTACATGTATATCTAAAATGATTACTCTACATTGTGAAACTACAGGACCGACATCTATCTTGATCAGGAAAGATGACGAAACTGTGGATTCTTTCGGCTTCGATGCTGAAACAAGATATGCTGAGGAAGAGAACAAAGATGACTTCTATTTCTTTAGCCGATTTAAAATGATGCTGCAAGGGAAAATTGTGAGTTCAGAGATGAATATTCGTATTACAATCAAACCCGTGATGCAGACCACCCATACAAAGTACACAGACTGTTTGAGTTGTCATCTGCTGCTGTAAGGCACTTTTTTTATAATATGGGATCCGATTGATATGTAGAATAGGTCTACTGACATCTGTTATTGTCTTCGTTTGTCCACACTTGATTAAGATAAATTGATCGGAACTTTTTGCCCCCTATTGGAAAGTGTATGATACATTATTTATCATTCGTTAAATAGGTTTTAAGCTAACGTGATACTATTTTGTAAAGTATTATTTTAGATTATCTTAAAAAGCAGTGTTTGCGACCAGTCAAGGAAACAAAGAAAATCAATTCCTTAAGCCGGGTGATTGTTTATTTAGACTCAATAATATAAAAGCATGTTACAGTAGCAGTTTAGGACAATATTCAATCTGTTTAAAAAATGTAAAAAAAATCACTATATATATGTATTTATAAAATTGTTTAAAATATACATCTTCTGTTTCATACACTTGGTATTAAGTAAACCTTCAACATTCGAAGGGACGAATGCTAATATCACGGGACACTCCATCAGTCGTTGTTCAATTGAAAATCAGATATATGTTACCTTTTGCCTTTCTGTTACAGTACGAGTATATGTTGATAAATGAACACTAACGTCAAATATGAATAGTTTGAAATTACGTTCACCGTGTTATGAGTTATGGCTATTTTTAGATCTGCAAGTTGTAGTGGTCTACCGGTGTATGAGCTGCAATGGGGCTGTTCAAAAGTTGTAGGTGGTGTTGACTGACAACCCGCGTGAACTTCATATGCCGATGAACTTTTATGGTTTGCAGATCAATCTTTAAATAAATATCCACCAGTTTAATGTTACCTGTCTGATTCTACCCACCGACATGTTTCCTGTCAATAAAATTACAGGGTGATCGAAAATATTAACAATTTAATAGAAGGTTCCGAAGGTTCGGTGAAAGAACTACATTTTGGCTGTTCGCCGTGGACAGAGTGTTTCATACTATTTTGAACACTCCAACATATCTTTATATAAATAATGAACCAGAATTACTGATTCAGTCCTTAAGTGACAGTTAAATATCGTTTACTGAAGATTATCAAGGTCTTTTTTTCAGGGCATTGATCGTAACGTTATGCTCCAAGACCCAACTGGTAAAGAGCTAGCAGCCAAGAAAGTCTTTTCATTAGCTATAAAATACTTAATGGATGATTTCGTAAAAGCCATACGGAAACAAAGTGAAGGTCTTGTGTTAAGAAGACGACTTGCGAATAGTACTGACCGTACCTGCCATATGGAATGATGCCGCCAAACAGTTCATGCGAGAAGCAGCAACAGAAGTATAGCCTGCTTATGTTCTTGATAATGTTTTCTTTATGTTGTGTACATTTCTTATTTTGATTTTTGTTGTCTAACCGTATCGATATTCGTTCAGTTATAAGTGGATATTATTTTATCAGTGAATGAACATTGGATTTAGAATAAGAAATTATTGCTGCTTTAAGTAAAGTTATATTAAAAAAAATCTGTAGTAAGACCAATATATTGTCTGTTTCACTTAACATATATCAAATATAGGTTAAATACAAATAGGTATATAATAAACCCCTATATTTATAAAACCTTGTAATAGAGATGGCACTGCATCATGTATTACTATCAAAGAATACTATCCCTCAAAACCAGTAAAGTATGTTAGCAATATGATCGATTTCACCTTTTCAAGATTAGAATACAAAGTGTTTTGATACACAAATCTATTATCAAAATTGTATATTTAGTGTATTTATTTAAAGGCCCATTTTTCCAAAAGCAGTGTATAATCTTCGAATAGAAAAAGCAAAATGTGCATTACAATTTTTTAAAGAGATGCAATCTGTTTATAACGAGCGAGAACATTACTATAATGCATAAATAAGAAAGAATACTTTATTTAAGATCATTCAATTGTTTACAAAATTACCTAATTTGCATATGCCTCATATCTTCGTCAATTTTCTAATATTTCACAAACACCTTCCGTATGTCTCCGTTAACGAATCACAAGTGCATAAATTAATGACGTAGCATATTCGGTGACGACAATAATTTCCGATTACGATCTTCGCGATTACTCGCCAATGCAAAATGTAAGCAATTAGAGAATTTTGACATCCGCCCAAAATACTAAATTCTGTAATTTAATCAACTATTTCATTGCGTTTAACTGTTACGTTACGGCAGATATTTGCACATTATATACCATTTGTGTGAATCTACAATATAACACTTCTATTTTCTTTTTCATGAAAATTGTATCATTATGAAATATAATGGGCCTTTAATTCAAACAAAACATATTGTATAAACTGATCGTTAACAATTCACGATCTCCCTCTTTCAGGCTGGAATAGCCGGAGACAAACTGGTCATAGCTCTTGAACCAGAGGCCGCCTCTATATACTGCCGTCATCTACCCGTCAGCAAGCAGGAGAAGGGCGACAAGGTGTCCATAGCAACACTGAAGGCAGGCTCGAAGTACATTGTTCTGGATGCAGGAGGTAACGGGGTATACTGACTGTAAAACTTTAAAGTATATTCATTATGTATGTCTCCCATATCAAGTGGAGATTTTGGTTCTGACATAGTCGTCTGTCTTTTTTTTTTTTTTTTGTCGGGACTTAATCTCCTAGACCCAAGAGTATAAGGCTAGATTTGTCTTATCCATGTTTACTACAAACAACGCAAACAACTTTTGCATTTAGCAGGACGTGCTATTTAATACTGGGCAAGTGAAGATACATATCTACATGTAAATCTGTCAATACATTTAAATAATGAGCATACATTGTGTCGCACATGCCTAAGTTAATACATGTATATGTCAAATTCAACGTATGCACACAAAACCTAAAACTTAAACGCCCAATATATTTCATCATGATGCGCAATGCCAGATGAAAAACCAGAGAGAAAAACTCACTTCCTAGGAAATGTAAAAAACTCTGGAAAACTGTGCAAAACGCATCATAAACCTACAATATAATAGTTTCAAAATGCAAAATTTGCTTTCTTAAACAGATAAAGATAAATTGGCACATTCATTCATATTTTTACAATAAAAGCAAGTATTAAACTAAATACTAGCTATGGTTTAAAATAGAACCGAACAGCACGGTGTCCTGCGTAGAACTGACCACGTAGTACCCTAATACTAACTTCACCTTATTGGACAATATCGCTCACGTGACATTCACGCTACAGTGACCCGCACTTCCCGAGTTTACGATACACATCGCTAAGACATATGTTCTGTGCTATACTTCGTAACGCACAGAACTTACAAATATCCGTCGAATGCCCATCAGTTCTCAAAACTCGATCTTATTTACACATGTACTTCAGTATATTTGTGGCATTCAAGGATAACGATTCGAAATCATATTGTACAATGTCATTGATTTTCGGAAAACGTATGTGGAGATATCGGTGGATATTTAAAATAAAGCCGCACAGAAATGACGGTTGCAGAGTGAAACAAACTTTAGTAGCTAACGCCATATGCCCCATAAAAGATCAAAATCAACCAAATTAGCTTTGTCTACTGTATTGATTATGATTTTACTGAAATTTCGAAAGAAAAAAAGTGCTTAATAGTATTTACTCAATAGGTCCCTTCTGCTCGAGGTGTAAAACACTAAAAATACGACTGCCTCCTCTGCGAAGCCCAATAAATTGACGAACACTCTTTCCTGCAATATCTACGAAAAGATTATACAATTAACCCCCCCCCCCCCCCCCCCCTTGCATAAACATATTACAAATTAACAAAACGGCATATAATCGAAATTTCATCTAGTAAAATTGTATGTGAAAAAAAAAGATAACAGATAAAAGAAATATTGGATACTCGGTTATTTTGGTTTTACTTTTCAAGAAATGCTTCATTGTTATATTACATCGACGGCGAGAAGCTATATGATATAAAAATCGTTTTTAAACGTTAAGACCCATATATTTGTATTGTAAAATAAATCTGTGCACTCCAGGAGGGACGGTGGACGTGACTGTACACGAGGTCCTGGAGACAGGACACCTAAAGGAGATCCATGCCCCGACTGGCGGAGCATGGGGCGGGGCACTTGTAGACATGGCCTTCAAAGACTTTCTGAATAAATGTGCTGGTAAGACATTAATTTCATATTATCATTTAATGAAATGGAATAAAACGCTGAAAATAACATGTAAATAACATGTTTTATTCACTGTTCTTTTTGTTGTTGTTGTTGTATTGGGGTTTACCGTCGCTGCGATAGTATTTCAATCATATAGCGACGTCCAGCTAATTACAGGTGGAGGAAGACCCCGAGTACACAGAGGTACCCGAGTAGAACCACCGGCCTACCGCAAGCCAGCTGGAAGGCTTCCTCACATGAAAAATCCGAAGGGGGGGGGAATGTAATGTAATACAGTCGGTACTCGTGTTATCTCGAGTCCTGTATCTCAATTTTCCACATGTGTTGTCTTTTTTAGAAAATCCAAACGTTTTCATTCTTTGTCTATATATTAATATCTACGAGTGTATGTCGACTTTTTCAATATTGACGTGTTTGACATCTCGACTTTTTTGCCTGTCCTCGGTCCTTATTTTACACCTAAAAATGAAGTTGTTTTATATTTGAAGTTGTCAGGTTGTTTGTGGAAATGTGAATGTTTGATGGTACAGCCTGACTTCTGATAGTTGCTAATTAGCTGCATATTTTAAGTAAAGTGCGACACGTCTCTACAGTCCTATTTATATTTCAAGTCCACTAGTCGTTGACATCAATTCTATAATGGCTACTGTTAAAGACAACAATTCTAAAAATGTTTTTTGCGGCGCTAGTGTTATCATATTAGCAGATTGACTGATTGTTTGATTGTGTATTATTTTTTTTTGTACACAAATCTCATATGATAAAGAAACATTGGTCTTTTCCTATTACTGGTTATATTCCCGGGCTATTATTTAATCTCATGATTCTGTGCATTTTATGGACTATAAACGTAACTGTGTATTTGTATGTTGATTTTTTATACTGTATATTTTTTTCAAGCTTCGGGAAAAATAATGGACTTTATAGATTTTTTCTCTTACTTCAGGGAAAAAAGTAATGGGCCACATCAAGAAAAATCATCCCGAAGATTTCATGGAAATCATGCGTTACTTTGAAACGCAAAAGCGAAACATCCATCCTGGCAAAACAAAGACAGTCACCGTCAGACTGCCCATTTCTAGTTTTACAGAGGCTGCAGAAGAAACTGGCCAACCGTTCATCAAAGACAAGCTAGAAGCATCTTCTTATGGTACAAAAGCGAAAATCAATGGGGAAAAACTTATATTGGACTTCGACTTAGTCGAAAGTTTTTTTACTAATTCTCTAAGTAACATTGTTGAGAGCATCAAAGGCTTACTTTCAAAGCCCACTATTTCAGATTGTTTTGGGATCATTATGGTGGGCGGGTTGTCCGAATCTGAGCTGCTTCAAAACCAAATGAGAGATTCATTTCCTGACAAGAAAATAATAATTCCAAACGAAGCAGGCATGGCTGTTCTGAAGGGAGCGGTTATTTTTGGACATCGGCCGGATTTCATATCGCAAAGAATAAGTAAATTCACTTACGGTTGCCATATTGCATCAAGGGATACAAGAAAATATTTTGATGGTGAACAGTTTTACTCTGAGGGACTGAAATGCGTAAGGAATGTGTTCAAAACACTTGTCCATGCCGGTGAAGTTCTGACAGTGGGGGAGAATAAGGACTGTGGTCTATTTTTTCCACTTTCTTCATTACAAACGAAAATGCGATTTGAGTTTTATACTACCGAAAAGGAAAGTCCTAAATATGTGACCGATGATGGCTGTCAACATGTTGGTACTTTGTTGGTTAGCTTAATTAGTATGGATAGAATTAACATCAGAGTGTTATTTGGTGGAACAGAGTTAAAAGTTGAATTAGAGAATACTGCTACTGGGGAGAAAAAATTGATTTACATTAACTTCCTTGGATAGATTTCCAATTTGGCTTGGAAATAAAAAATGTTGAAAGTAATACTAGCATATTATGGAAACACATAAAATATCAAAATAAAATGTTTCCTGGAGTATCCAGTTCTTGCCAGCATAAGAAGTTATTGCAAGATAAATGAACACAACAATTCATCACCTTTAAAGTTTTAAAAAACTTGATTTATTTTACATCGACTAAGAAGCAAGTTCCTACAACTTATATTAATCACTCTCAATGACTCTGGTGGCGGCGTATGTGGTCCTAATTGTGGGAGGAAACCGGAGAGTCCAGAGAAAACCCACGTGTCAGGACGGGCCACTGTACCCATTCACGTAGTACACAATATAAATTACTCCGATAGAAACGATATCAATAATATGATAAATGATTTTACAAACATTATGATTGATATAACTGATCCCTTATTTATGAAAAATATACATGAAGAAAAAGGAAGTAGTTTCAGTAATTCTTGCTTGAAAGATCATAAAAACTGAATTGATAATGAGTGTCAGACTGCAAAAAGAAGATATCTAGAAGCACTACACATCTTTAATGGTTACAAGAATGTAAATATAAACAGGAATATAAGATACTGATAAAATAGAAAAAAAGGAAATATGAAAGGAACAAAAATTCAGAAATAGAACCTAAGATTTAGCAAACAAAAGGATTTTTGGAAATTCTTCAAAAGAAATAAACAAATGAAAATATCAGATATAAGTGTTGGAGAATTTGAACATTTTTTTGCCAACCTAAGTAATAATAGTACAAAAACAGAAAAAGAAGAAGCTGAATTATTCCGTATAGAATATGATTTTTATAATGGAGACCAAATACAAGAATTGGACAGACCAATGGCAATAACTGAAAGTGAAATTCAGCTTGCAATTAAATCATTAAATAGGGGGAAATCAACAGGAAGCGGTAATTTATTAAATGAATATTTTATAGAGGACATGGATATATTATCTTCCCATTTGTGTGACCTTTTTAATGCTTTATTTAATTCTGGCTATTTCCCTGACAAATGGACAGAAGGTGTCATTATCCCAATACATAAAAAGGGAAGTACTTCAGATGTAAACAACTATCGTGGTATCACTCTAGTTAGTTGTTTATTCAAACTTCTTTACTACAGTAATCAATAAAAGACTGGAATTCTTTTGTGAAACTAATAAAATAATATCAGATACTCAGTTTGACTTTAGAAAGGGAAGATCAACTGTGGATGCAAGTTTTATATTATTATAAATAATTTAAAAATATTTAAATAAAAATAAACGTCTTTATACATGTTTTATTGATCTAAAAAAGTGTTTTGATACAATATACAGAAATGGGTTGTGGCTTAAAATGTATAATGCAGGGATAAAAGGTAAAATCCTATGCATATCAAAGGATATCTATAATAGGGTCAAATCCCAAGTTAAATTATGTAATAACTATTCAGATTTTTTTTAGTATTCTATTGGATTGCAACAATTCGAGGTGATGTCACCATTATTGTTTTCTCTTTTTGTTAATGATCTGGAAGACTATTTAAAGATGGTAACTCGCTGTTATTCGCTGATGATATGGTTATATTTGGTAAATCGCCTAAAGCTTTACAAGAAAACATAAATAAACTAAAGGAATATTGTAACAAATGGGGATTAGAAGTAAATGTCAATAAAACAAAGGCTATGGTATTCAGAAAAAGAGGAGGCATCTTACCTAAAGAACATTGGACATACGACGGGAGAGACTTAGAAGTAGTAGACAATTTTAATTAATTAGGCACATTGTTTCATTATACAGATAATTTCAGTCAAAATCAAACTCATTTAGCCGATAAAGCATTAAAGGCATGCAACTTATTATTATACAACGGTAAAGATAAAAACCTGAAACCAAAAACAATGTTACAATTATTTGATGCCTGTGTTGGATCTATTTCGAATTATGCATCTCCAATATGGGGATGCTCAAAGCCGAAAGCTATTGAACGTATACACCTTAAATTTTGCAAAAGGTTATTAAAAGTCAAACAGAATACTTGTACAAATGCGGTTTATGGAGAATTAGGAAGATACCCACTATATATAACAAGGTATGTTAGTATCATAAAATACTGGAGTAGAATTGTCATATCAGACAACGTGGTATTAAAAAAGATTTATGAGTTTTATAGATTGTGAAAGAGGATGCAAAATCTGGGTGTATAATGTTAAAAAATTGTTGTAGGACTAAGGCTATACAAACGCATTCTATAATATTGGTACTGAAAATTTAGAAGTGTTCACAAAAACTTTTAAACTGAGACTTATTGATAGATTTGTCCAAGAGTGGTATGCATCACTGGGAAATAACACTGTTTTAGATACATGTAGTTATAAAGTGTTTAAAAAATGTTTTTAAGTATGAAAATTACCTTGATATTCTACCTGATAATTTGCGTTTATTTGTAAGTAGGCTTAGACTGTCATCACACCCTTTAAGAATACAGACTGGATGATTCCAAAGAAACAATATTGATATTATTCCTAGAAATGAAAGGTTATGTCTGAGCTGTAATGTTTCATATATTGAAGATGAATATCATTTTCTTCTAAAAAAGTTTTTCAGTTATAAGACAAAAATATATACCAAGATATTATTATAACAGACCATCTATGATGAAGTATGTGGAAGCTGCTTAGAACTGATATATTAAACAGACAAAGAGAAGTCAATGTCTAACATACAGTAATAAAAATTAAGTTATATAATATAACCTGGTGTGTGTATGTTTATGTGTTTGTTTGTTTGTTTTTTCTCAGCTTAAATTATGTTCTAAAAAGGAAAGGGAAAACTTACCATCGTATGTTGATACATTTTTTCTTTTTTTGAGTGTTGTTTAAAAAATGGCTCAGAAGCGAGCATAACATAGTTGTCATTGATATGTATTACACAAAACAACATATGGTATGCAGGTTACTAGCCAAATACTCATCAGATCTGCTGAGATGTTTACTGTCCATGAAGAATAACTATGCACTTGTAGCGGGTTGGGCACTTGTTACAATATTGCTGATGTTCATATTATTTATCTCTTGTCACAGCAACTAAATATATGCCATGAGTATGAATTATGTGGTGTTAAACCTCCCAAATTTCACAAATTATCTCCTTGTTTTTGTCACGTGTTTTTCTGTTAATTCAGAGTTACATCCCTTTACATTAGTCATCAGGATAGATTACACCAATTCACTCAGATATTTCCTCCGGAAAACATAGATTGCATGCGATTACTAAATTTTATTAGAATATACAGTGTATTATTATGTTTTAATTTGATAAACATAACTTAGATGTTTTATGTTAGTGGATTTTAATTTCATTTATTTAGTTAACAATGACTTTTGCCCCCAACCCCACCCCCCCCCCACCTATCTCGGTAAACCAGACGCTACTTATTAATCCCTATACTGTGTAAATGGAGAGAGCGTCTGGTTGAACGCCCCTCCCCCCATTAGCCTTGGGTCATATTACACCCCCATTAGCATAGGGTCATATTACACCCCCCCCCATTAGCCTAGGGTCATATTACACCCCCCATTAGCCTAGGGTCATATTACACCCCCCCCCATTAGCCTAGGGTCATATTACACCCCCCATTAGCCTAGGGTCATATTACACCCCCCATTAGCCTAGGGTCATATTACACCCCCATTAGCCTAGGATCATATTACCCCCCCCCCCCCCCCATTAGCCTAGGGTCATATTACCCCCCCCCCCCCATAGCCAGGGTCATATTACACTAAGAATATTAAGTGATTGTAAATCATAAGTACGGTGGTTTTTATATTATTATAAATAACATATTATTAACCCAGGTTTATTGTATGATTAACAAAAACTCATCCTCAAGATGACCACTCTTATGAAACATTTCTTTGTTTCTAATTCCACCTATTACTTTTTTCTTCTCTTTTTTTCTTCGAAATAGTTAATCAAACAACTTCCATTCAAAAATAGTCATGGGAAACTTTTATTGTGTACCACTGACATTGTATAATGCTATGTATATGTTTTTGTGTTGACGATGTATATTGTACAAGTCTGAAAATAAAAGATGTTCTGTTCTGTTCTGTTCACGTACGTGACCGGGAATCGAACTCGGGACGCATTGGTGAGAAGGGAGAGGCGTTACCACTCCGCAGTCCAGGCACCCTCACCTTTATATTAAATACATCATCGAATGCATCAATATATTATTCCCCTCAAATGTAATAAGTTGCCAATAGTAATTGAAAACAAATAAAAAATAACTGTCCAAATGCAACAACAGACAAGTATATTTCCAAAATTGCGATTTGAGTTGTCGTTAGTGAACTCAAAAAGATCCTGTCACGAGTATAGAGACATGTAGAGACAAAGTCAATTTAAACAACAATTGCAATGAAGTTCTGTGAAATTTCTATCAGAACAAATATGTGGGCAAAATTTAAAATGATGCAAATGAGAACAATAAACATTATCAAACTCACAGCGTCTCTTTTATTACATGGTGTCCACTTAGTTTTGAAAATGGTGGTACAACTGCTGTTTTTCCTTAACTTTGTACCCTTCATATAGAGTTCCCTATAATTTTGGGGATACATGTCCAATTCTAGGGTTAAAAAATCTACAGGGGTTATTATGATTATCAAGTGTGAATATTGCTATCAGACTAATAACAACTATGTCTCTAAATGACCTTTGTTTATAGGATAGGTGTGTTGAGAAGAGTACCTACACCATAAAAACTTCCATGTAAATTTCACCCCCCAACCCAACCCCCAAAAAGAGAAAATCGAAAAAAAATATATATAACCCGCGTCGGTGAATTTATGGAACGTCGGTTTTTTTCCATAAACTTTTTTAAAAACTACAGATCTCTCATATATTTTTATTATTGATAATGAAAGAGCATTGTTTCCCGATTCTAAATATGTCTCGTTTTTGAAAAACACATTTATATTAGCTGAGATATCGTGCATTTTGTACCTTGATAATAACACATTTCCGAATCAGCTGATAAACGATCGGAATCCTTTAAAAATCGATCGATTATTACCTGTCGAGATATGGCAATCGGAAAAAGCTGACCTCCCATCGGAAAATAACGATCGCTTTGTTTCTATCGGAAAAAGCCGAACGTTCATATCCAGTCGAATAAAATCAAACATAGGATGTTTTATTTGGAAATTGTTTGATTTATTTGTAGTAAAAGGAAGAAACTATTGTTTAAAATCGCACGTTTGTTTACAAAATGCATTAACGGTACATCCGTTGTTTTAAACCAGTATAATATTGTGATCTTCAACGAACCATATCCTGAACAAGGTACTGAAATTGTTATTGTTGAATCTTGTAGCTGATAAAATAATTTTAGTTAATCCAAGTTCTACTTTTTTTTATCTGTCGGTAGTCTACAGTACGTTGAATTCTATAATAAAATTTAAGATACAAAATGCTTAAGATTAAATGTTTATGAAAAGATAACATTGTCATTAGGTCTGGGTGTGTGGTTAGTGTTTTGTATATATAATAACAATAATGACATTAGGGTGAGAAATATATGTGTCCAGCCTGACCAGGAAGCAAACCGGTGCCATTCGCTTTCAGAGCAAATGCTCTACTGAATAAGCTGGACAGGTCACTTACACTTATTCCTTAATTTTTAGGGTTACTTATAGGCCATTACAATAACAATAATTGTACATATATATATATATATATATATATATATATATATATATATTATAAAAATGAAAAATTGCCATTTAATTTTTGTACTTTTCATATGATGAAAAAGTAGAACATAAATGAATTATATTTTTAATATGGGACCTCCGTGGCCAAGACACTTTAACACTCACTCAGGCTCTCACTGCATGGGTTCGAATCCCAGCAGGGTCATTCGGATTTTCATGTGAGGAAGCCTTCCAGCTGGCTTCCAGTAGGTTGGTGGTTCTACCCGAATGCCTCAGTGCATTAGGGGTCTTCCTCCACCTGTAATTAGCTGGACTTTGCTATATGACTGAAATACTGTCGCAGCTCGATGGTAAATTAAAAATCAAGCAATCTTTGTTAAAAAGTAATGGTTTCTGTGGCTTAATGGTTACAACGGCTGAGATTCAATCACGTAACTTCTTTCAACTGTGCGTTAGATTCCTCGCAGTGTCACTTTCTTCATCTGAATAAGCCATGCAGCTCGTTTGTGGTAGGCTGGTGGTTCTGCCCGGCTGCCTATGTGTACTCTCCATGTTATTAGCTGGACATCGATCACTATATAACTGGAATACTCACAGTCGCAGTGACAGTAAACTCCAGTCACCACAGTAATTAATATAACTTTCGATTTGTTTATACAAATTCCTCTGACTTTGGTTACCAAAAAAGACTGCAATATAATGAAAATAAAATAAGCACCATAAAATCCTAAGTGTGCCTACTGTTGGTGCATGACTCAAACCAACGACTCCTGCCGTCCTGGAGTTCCAACAATAAATTTAACAATAACAGGACAGATATTCCTTTTCATACACACTACACTTCTCCCAAACCCACAACTGACAGAACACGCTACCATGCTACTCAACCGACTGAGCTAACTGGACAGATTTTCCTACCTACATAAACAATAAAAATCAAAAAGAAATACAAGTTTAAAATTTGTAATCAGGTGAGATAAATGTGTAACCAGTAATTTCCTGTACCCTTGCTTACATGCATGGCCAGTGCAATTGGACCAAGTACACAAATCTCTTTTAAAATGGTACTCAGACTTGTAGGATTTTCATACTTATACTCAAACTACGCCCATTAGTTTCGATAGGGATTTGAGTATGATACTCAAATTAAAGCCAGAGTTTGTACTTAAGTATTTTCGAGAACACGGGGCCAAAACTCTAACTCGAGAGCCCTCACTTACATGAACAAGTTCTCTACTAATGCATCTACATAACCACTTAAACCTTTCAACTTTAAGGCTACAAGTTAAGCTGTTACATTTCATAATGATTGAAGAAAATTTCTTGCAGCTTTAACAATTCACTTGCACTCAGGCACAGATAATTATGCATGTTGTCATTTTTGTTGAAAAACATGACATCCTGGAAACTGAAAAATCATGGCTCACTTGGTCTCAAACTAAGAGCCCCTGGTACACCCTCAGTGCCAGAAATTTATTCAATGAGCTTTTGAGCTATCTTCCATCATTTAATTCAAAGCTATTGCTTGTGACTTATAAAGTTGGCGTTTTTCATCCATTTAAACTTGAACTTAATTCAACCTGCCTGAACTTAATTCAACCTGATCAAATTGCACATATGCACCCCCAACAAAATATATTAAGTATATTCAAGTCAAACACAAACAATAACGCCATTGGCTGTTATGAATATATATATATATATATATATATATATATATATATATATCCTAACTAAACTGGGCATACATTATAATTATAAAATTCTGTTTCTTATTAAGTGTAACCAACCTTCATGTGTATTACATTTATACAAGCAATTTTATAATATATAATTATTTATCTAGATCCATTATTCATATCTTTGATTAGTTCTAGTTGTTCCATTTTGAAAATATTTACCATCTCTGGCATAACTGAGGTACACCAGAACAAACTGCATGTACATCATGCACTTTGGTAATTCTTCATTTTTTCTTAAAAATCCTTCTTAAAAATCCAAACCCTTATTTAAGATATTGAACACATTTTTTTCAAGTTTTAGAGAAATCATCTGGGTAAACTTTGGATTCAGTATAATTGAAAATGATCCTTGAAACTGCATGCGCATATAAATCATATAACTACACAGTTGAATCGTTTTAGCGGCCACCTGTATTAAGCGGTCAACCTATATAGTGGTCAGTTTTAATATTACCAAATTTTTTTATTTATTGTGGTTTCTGTTATAGTCTCTTTCTCTTATTCTCTTGAATGAACACTTAAGACAGGTTTGACTGTATGTTAAGACATAAAATTTATTGAAATGTTTACATAATCAGATGAATTGAAACCAGTTCCTTTGCCTGAGTTGTTGGAGCTGTTCCATCCAATCCATGGTTATAAAAAATATTAACTCATTAATTAAAAATAATGTTCTTTGGTTTTGTTTAAAACTGGTAGACCCACTGTTAGGGTAATATAATGATTAATAACTGAGGTCTTATTATACCACATGCCTTGTGTGATATCACAGTGATGCAGAACTATATACCTGCCTAATGTAAACAAAGACCCAAGATTACCAACACAATGTCAATGTAAATCCAAGTAAACAAATAGACAAACAATTAAATTAAAAATAGAAGATGCAGACAAGGAGATCCCATTTCGTTATATATATATTTTTATTCTTTGTGCGGAAATTTTAGCCATAAAGATAAGAAATAGTAATAATATAAAAGGAATAAAAATTGATGGTAATGAATATAAACTTTCACAATTTGCAGATGATACATATTTGTTATTAGATGGTACAGAAAAAAACCTCTAAATTCAGTTTTAGACATACTTAATGAATTCTTTTTGTTGTCTGGATTAAAAGCAAATTATGATATTAATCAATTTTTACATATGCCACTATTTTATAATGATTGTTTATTTAATAGTAAGAATCATTCTAGAACAAATAATATTTGTTTATAATTGTTCTGTTATTCTATTTCAGAATCCTAGAAACAATGTTTACATAAATCCTATTATTACTTGTACTGATATGAACAAGTATGTTTACAATATACTGTCAGTAAAAGTAAATGGATTGAAAAATTAAGTAAATCGAATATAAACTGGGAAGCTATTTACATGTACTAGAAATTATATTGGTTCAAACAAGAATATTACATAGAATACTAGGTACTAATTCTCTTCTTTATAAAATGAAAATAAAAGAAAATAATTTATGTACTTTTTGTAAAAGTAAAGAAAAAACAATTATCCATCTTTTTTGGGAATGTGCAAAAACTAAACCAATAATAGAATATTTGATTGATAAAATAAAAGAATATGAACCATCAATAAACATTGACAAATCATTTGTGATATCAGGATCTGGAGAAACAGACAACAAATATGATTTAGTGTTTTTACAAATGAAAAAAAAATTACTTAAGTAAGTTGAAAAATATAATACCAACCATATATGGTCTTAAACAAAGCTTCAAATTAGCAATCGACATTTTTAAAAATACTAAATACCGAAGCAGAAAATACAAGATGGACAATTGTAAGCTCAGTTTTAATGTAATCATGTCCATTGGATAAATTGTAGTATACAATACAGTCAGTGATCTATGTCTCAAATATATCATACTAAAAAAAAAAAAAAAAAAAGAATAATTAAATTCTATTTAAAAAAATTTTAATAAAAAAAATTAGGCAAATGAAATAGTTAAGGAAAGATCACTTAGGTATTGGACTAAAATTATAAGAAATCTACATTTACCGATTTTTAGAATCTTAAACGAACAAATAAATGGATCAAATCAACACACCTGGGGTCACCCCATAAAAGGATTTTTAGATAAACTGGGATTTGGAAACATGTGGAATAATTACAATGCTATACCTTTATCAAATTTTACTTTCAAGCAGAGAATCCGCGATCACTTTATACAAACATGGAATACTCAAATTAGTAATACATCGAAATTAGATTATTATAAGCGATTTAAATTAAGTTTCGGTTTAGAAAATTATTTATCTGACATCCAAAATGATAAGTTACGCAGGCAAATGACATGTTTTAGAGTTACTTCACATACTTTGGAAATTGAATTCGGTAGATTTATTGGTAATATGACACATGAACGTAAATGTAGAGTTTGTAATAGTAACACGACTGAATCGGAATATCATTTCTTGCTTTGATGTCCAGTATATGCTAACTTAAGACAAAACTATTTAGGTAACAGATACTCGTCATGGCCGACTATACAAAAATTCATTAGCATTACGTCGTCAGAAAACAAAAATTTGATACTCAATACAGCGAAATTTATTAATGAAGCATCTCAGATAAGAAAAAAATCCCTTGAAATATTAACTGCTCCATAATCATATTTAATAATATACATATATCTGTTTATTGAATTTAATTACCTAGGTTTATACTCGATGTTTGTTAATTAACTAATTTTGTGCTATTGCTTAATAAACATATCATCAAATTAAACATATTTATATTTTCAGGTTTTGCCTAACATGTGGTATAATATGCTTACTTGTTCACTATGTAGCCTTCATTTATTTATTTTGTCCTTCTTATAACTTGCATGCATGGAAATGTATGTTTGTGTCTTGGTCATGTGTAAATGTATTGTTTTGTAAATGGCCAAAGGCATTGTATTATGCTGATTTGCCAATAAACTGAAAAAATAAAAAACAGTTATGTCTATGATATATCTTTGAAGGGAGACATGTATTTTTACTCTTTTATTTTCAACATGAATAATTTGCAGTGAATAAAATATGCATAGTTATTAAAAAAAAAAAAAAAAAAAAAAAAAAAAAAATTAAATCACAAGTGACATTGAAATGACTCTGGATGGACAATTTTGTGCATTGTGCAAATTTTGAATCTAACTAGTAATGGCAAATTGACAGGGGGACAGGGAACTCCATAAGTAAATGCCTCAACAGTCAACAGGTGTATTGAGGCTTTGGGTTCTTACTCTATTTCTCGGATTGAGACCACAGCCCTGAGAAGGAGATAAGTCTGAGATTGCTCATCATCTATTTTAATAAGATCAAATTTGTTACTTATGTGTTTCACTATCAAAGCAAGATAGAACTGAAGGCTGGGCAGCTTCTTATTTTTTATTTTTCATTCTGAATTGATTGCTTAATCAGGATAATTTCTCTATTATTTTCTTTACTGTACGTGTTTTTATAGCAACAGTTGGAGACATGGCTTTGAGGAAGAAAGAGGGACACTATTTTCTTAGGCATCTATGGGTGCTATCCCTTTGTTTTATGAAACCTATGTCATATTGATTATAATAATTTGTTCCATAGAAGTCCCAGAATTCAGTTATTGAGAGGCCCTGGTCATGGTACAGGTACCAAAACTCACAACAGTGGAGGGAAGGTGTAGCTGTAGCTCAGTTGTACTGAGCATTTGCCCTTTAAGTAAAAGGTCAAAGGTCTTGTTGTTGAGACACAACTCAAATGACAAACTTATTCAAATTTTTTTTTATATTTAAGTACAATGTCTATATTTAAGAACTGAAACAAAAGAAAGAAATAAAACTCCATAAATATACCAAACCATTTCGCCTTAATTATTCTATGTTCCAATGTGATGATAATTCCTTCCTCTGTAATTTATACTCAAATATTTACTACATTGGATTGTTGAAGCTGTTATTTGCAATGAAATTACTCCAAATAATTATCATTTTACCAATTCAGTACAATGTGTTATGAACTCATTATGGAAGAGAAAGATTGTTTTCTCTCAATATGACATCATGAGCACTCATCATAAGAGAGAGAGAGAGAGAGAGAATTTACTCATAAGAATTTACTCATAATAATTAAGAGAGAGACTTTACTAATTATAAGAGAGAGAGAGAGAGAGAGAGAGAGAGAGAGAATATACTTATGGGAGACAGGGAGAGAGTGAGTGAGAAAGAAAATAATCAAAAAATGTACTCATTATATAAAGAGAGGGGTTGAGGGTTTATTCATGAGAGAGAGAGAGAGAGAATTAACTCACAGTAAGAGGGAGAAAGAGAGAGGAGGACGAAATTTACTCATGAAAGGGAGAGAGAGAGAGAGAGAGAGAGAGAGACTGAGAAATTATTTAATAAAAGTGAGAGGATTTCCATGAATTAAAAGAACTAAAACACCCTATTTTAATCCTCATTGAAGCAGAAATGCCAAATATATTGTATTGGTACTTGATCTTACTGGTACCTGATCTTACTGAGGAGTAGCAAATAAAACCAGAACAACCTCCTGTGAGAGACTTTTAGACTTATCTGGTTGTTCGGGTCAATTCCTTAGACCACTAGTGGTAAGATCAGGAGTTTGAATCTAATTTTGCAACCTTCTATGTTGATATGATGGTTTCTTGGAAAGAAATATGTTTGACATTATATCTAAGATACCATTATTGACTGCATAGATCAATCAGATGTGTAAATTCAGGGTCTCTTTATATACAGTTCAAAAGACTAAAAGATCCATGCAGAACTAACTAAAGTAGTAGTTTACCATGATAAAATATTTGAGCAAATACACAATTATCAAAACTGAATTCAAATGAATGTTATTGAAAACAATATTTAAAGAAAACTTACTTCTATTAATCTCATTATAATTTTGCATTTTGTAATATAATTCGATAGTTTTCATATAGCAAAGCTCTATTTTGTCTGCATTGTACCTTGATTCTAATTGTGAAAGTCACTTTGAAGTATACTTTGTGACATAAATGTTGTAATGTACATGTATAGATACTGCTTTTTTTACTAGAACTTATTAATTTATATTATTAATCTCATTGGTTATGTGAAAACTCACATATTGATTTATTTTTACAGTTTTGTTTAAATATATATAAATGTACATGCATTTCATTTTTACTTTGATTGGTGTTAAAGAAAATATTACAGCTTATAAAACAAATCCTTCTCAGTGAGTTAAGCTTGGTTGACCAGAAATTTGTACTTCTGAAGATCATAAAAATTCTCCCTCCCCACCCAGTAAGGTTCAAATTCACAACCTTTAGGTCTGAATATGTGTAGTAGGGTCAGGTTTTGGCCATTTAATTAGTTTCATGAAAACATGTCATTCTCCCGTTTGTTACCCCATTACCCCTCTTGATACCTCTTGATTTTTACTCAGTTTTAGTTCACTCAATGCCCATGCTTTGCACATGATTATGATTGAGTGGATACCTTGCTTTGTTTGACACTGACATATATGGCCTGGCAAGATTGGTCAGCAGAGTAGTCGGTTCGAAGTTTTCCTTGAGGAAGGACATTTGTTATTTCTTGTCTCCCGCTTATTTCTTATGGAAGAAGTAGTTTAGCTGGGATATTGGATTCTTGGACGTTTTTAGAGGTAAATTGTTTGACTTGCTAGAACGCTATTTGAAGCTGTTTCATTGTACATGTAGTTGCTGCTCTGTAATGTTTTATATTATTCGCTGTTTATGACGTAAGATGGCGGTCTTACTTTGAAATCTGTATTTCCTGGTCTTTATCTACATGTAACATGCATGTACTTAACCCTTTTGTTTAATTCTTAACAGTGACCAGCACACATCACTAAGTGAGATTGGCAGGAGAGAATGGCCTTATTCCCATAGATTAGGTGAGAGATAAATTGTAATATGTCATGTATATGTAAAATGTTCATATATGAATTATATGTGTTTTTATATACTTAGTCTTGAAACCACTGAGCTATGATATAAGTCTTATGAGGTTAACTTGTACGTTGTTTTTATGAAAGTGTCAGTTTGCATTTATTTGGAGGAAATATAGAAGACTGATGTTAATATTGTTATCCTTATACATGTAATTGAATATTTGATGTGTTCCTAAGACTCTGTTATTATTGTTATTTCAGGGTAACTCTTCTACCATGTATTATACATGTATTATGCAGTTCCATATATACAATATAAAGAATTGAACCACGACCTACTGTTCGTTTTCTGTGAGGACCGGAAAACCCACCAGTATTACATATGTACTTCAACTGGACCATATGGAGCTTAGCTGTAGACCCCGCCAAGCTGAATGTAAAGCTGCCTAGGCCCAAGTGCTTTGAATTAAAGCCACTGCCTGCAGGACTGACAGAGTTGCACTGGGGTTGTTGTGCGGTGTTAACTGTCATGATTACAGTATTTCTGTCATTTGGAGACTATGTCTACTTGTAAGATATAGTGCTGCCACACTGCAGTATCACATTATATGTTTATATTTAATAAAGTATTAACTGTGTTTTCACGGACATTTATTTGAATAACCATCACTATTTCTATCATTATTTGATATTTCTGTGTTTTCGCGGACTATATTATTGTTATTATATAAGTGGGTTGCCACAGGGAAAAAAAAGGAAAAGAAAACAAAATCTCATTTACCATAAACGGACTTGTTCATCATCGTATGAAAGCCTCTTAAGTTCCTCCAACATAATTAATTAGATACCGGGTACAGTCGGACAATCAACGATACTCAACCGTTATTTACAAATTATTCATAAAACATTTTATTTCATCCGAAAATATTTACAATTATCGACCTGTTGAGGCGGTATATTGAGAATTTGAGACTCTTCCTTTAAAGTAAAAAAAAGCCGTTCTTTTAACACGAAAATGCGGGACATAGTTTTTGGTTAAAGTCCACTAATTATTGTTTTTATGTCCGTCACAACCAATTCCTTCTTCATATTTCAATTTGCAGATAAAATATCTTTCTATTTAAACAAGAAAAAACTAATCACTTTCGAGTCAATCGCAGCAGAGCGGGCATTTATTTTCCGAAAGAGCGTGAATTCGTGTAAAGGAATAAAACTATGGCACACGATGTGTAATTCCAGCATGGTGCAGTTGGTATAGCGTCGGCCTAATAGGCCAAAGGTCATGAGTTCTATCTCCATTTGATTTTTTTTTCTTTTTTTGCTTTTCTCACATTTTTTCACCAACTACCATATTTACCGTATAATTTATCAACAAATACGTTTTTTAGTACAGACCATTAAGTACTTTAGCATTTAGAAGCAGATGAATGCTTTTCGTATGGCCTGAATTATCCTACATTTAAGCGCCATTTCATAATTAACAATTATATTGACAATTATTTAGCTACGCCGAATATCTTTTTTTCAAGATATTTGTTGTTATATTTGAAATGACAAAATAATGATGAGATATTGGAGCCATTCATGCATTCATTTATTGAAGTAATAGATATAATACCCCAGAATCACGAGGAATTGGAACTCTGCATGGTTGTCTTATGCAAACAAGTGTATCTTATGTCGGTGTAATGCTGTCATTCCCCATAGCTATATGTAAATGGGCGAGAAAATCGTGCAGTATATTTTTTTTGCTACATTAATATTCATGACGTTCCGAGCGTTTCCGAATGCGATCGGATTTTATGTATCAAATGACATTTTGCTCAAACAGCTGTTTCCGTTTTCATATAACCATTACATAGTTTCTTATATTTAACACGTTACATTTAACTTTAAGGCCTAATTACATTACTCAGGGTCACGCGCGTGTATCCTACTTATATGCATAGTGTGTTGACTTGACTATTTCAATTTACCGTCGCTTCGACAGTATTTCAGTCATATAGCGACGTCCAGCTTATTACAGGTGGAGGAAGACCCCGAATGCACGGAGGCATCCGGGTAGAACCACCGATCTACCGCAAGCCAAGTAGAAGGCTTCCTCAAGTAGAAGGCTTCCTCACATGAAAATCCGAATGACCCTGCCGGGATTCGAACCGACGCGGTGAGGGGCTGAGTGAGTGTTTAAGTCAGCGACTTTACCATCTCAGCCACGGAGGCCCCATAGTGTGTTGATCTCGAACAGCTTGATTAAAGGTGTTAAGTGCAGCTAACTTTGATAAAAAAAGATGCATTATTCCTATGATGTTGTAAATGTATCAGAAATTAACTCAATATTTGGAACTATTTTCTAGGTGGTAGGTTACAACAGAAATTCGTTCACGGGCATTTTCAGTCATGTCTTTTTTTTTTTGGTTTATACAAATTTTATTGCCAAATACAAAAAAATAGGTACAGGTTATATTTTGTTTTTTAAACAGAATATGTGTTGTAATTGTAGACAAAAGGGTTGAGTCACAAGTTCTCAAACTTAGATTCGACTCTCCCCTGACAAGAGATAACATGTAAATAAATTTATATGACTGGAATAGATATATGTTCTTGGCAGATACATGTAGAAATAATGGTAATACTACTACTAATGATAATAATAGTTATGGTAATTATAGTAAAAGTTAACAACAACAAAAAAAAAAAAAAAAAAAAAAAAAAACATACATTGAAGGTGTAATTAAAAAAGAAAGGCAGAAAAAGAATAGAAAAGAAAGAAGAGGAAGAAAATAAGAGGAATATAAGAGCTGGATGGTCTCTCAATATTCCCTGAAGCGTTTTGTGTTTTTGATGTATTTATGGACAGCATTTACTATACTTATGTTGACTTCTTGAGAAATGGTTACATTTCCGTTAAGAAGGAGATTGCAATTTAAAGGATGCAAATGTCTTGTTTCTTGGAATAATTGGATACGTTCATTATTGTATTTTTTACATCGAAAAAAAAAGTGCTCGGCATTTTCAGGTACATTACAATATGAACATAAATTATTTCAGTAACATGGTTAAGGAATAAATCATTCTTCAGGTCACTACAATTATTACGCATTCTGGTGTGTAACACAGATAA
>CM037779.1:26668176-26689533 GCA_021229015.1 Solen grandis | reverse complement strand
CAAGACCATATTAAATCCCATCGATTTTTCAAACATGGTACATCAATGATTTGAGACAAAAAATTTATGCAACGCGATGAAATAGACTATATGCTCATGGAAATCGGGAGAGTTAGACAACAGCAACAAGTAAAGATAAGACATTGCTCATAGAAAAACAGCAGATTAAAAGATGAAAAACGATGCACGTAACATGACGATGCACGAAACCGAGCACGATGTGGAAAATGTCCCAAACTAAAGAAGAAACAAAAGGGCCCTTTTAGGGCAACCCAATGTCTCAAAAAGGTTTTTTACAATTTCATTTTTACAATTTACATAAATCTTTTTTTCATATAGAGTACCTTGGGTACATAGATTCTGTTTTCATATAGATCCATTGGGTTACTATAGTTTTGGTACAAAGACCAAAAAAAAAAAATTATGGTACCAACTACCATAAAAAAAAAATTAGGGTACCTTGGTACCATGGGTTCCCCCTTACTAAATCACATTTTTTTTGCCGAATAAAATAACGGTTCACGGTTTTTTTAACAAGTATATTTATGGCCTTCAAAAATCGACATATCGCAGTTCATTTTACAGACATTTAAAAATAAATTTTCGTCAATGATTATAAGCAAGTGAAAGTTATTTAAAAACATATCCTTTAAAAATACATGAAACCATTTTAAGAAATTTGTAAAAATTTTGGATTTTAAACAATAGTTGCCCCCATTCCGGTTATCTAAGTAAAACATGTTTTTCTCTCACTTGCCATCTGAAAAAAATACTCAAATGTGTACTGGCGTAAATTATACTTAGCAGTCAGGTATTAATGGTCATTATCTTAAAATATATTAGCATAGTGTATTAAGGGGTCAATATATTAGCATATATACTTAGCAGTACGTTTTTAAGTGGTCATCAGATTTTACTCTTTTAAAGTCATAGCGTATCAAACTCCTTTGTCCGTCCGCTGGGGCCTAGTGGCAAGACCCTCCCAGGAGGGGATCCCCGGGGTTTCGACCCCCCACGCGACTACTAAAGTCCTTGAAAACCATGTTTGGGGCGCTAAGATATATACATTTGTTATAAGACGGGCTTTGCCCTTTTATCAGAATTTGTTTTGGGCAGGGTTCGACCCACGGCACTACAGGGGAAAACTGCTTTTTAGCACATAATGACGAATATTGCGTTGGACTTAAACAAAAAAATAAACAATTTTAGTGATTGTGTATAGCGATACATTAAAAAAATTTCCCCACCTGTGTAAAGTAACCACATGTGTTTAGGGGGCAGTATTAAGCTATCAAAACCTATTTCAATAAACCGCCATGTTACGGGGAAAATCTGTTTTTTAGGGCCCACTATATCCCCCTTTTTAAAAGCCCCACCTGTTTTTTAGCGGACAGGGTAAATATTTTAAGTAATCAACTGTTTTTAGCTAAAACTTGTGTTTAGCAACCAAAATACAAAACAATACGTAACCACCCCTTGAAGTAATCCTGTGTTTAGCGCCCCACATGTACGGGTTTCATAGCACCTAAATATATAATATATATTTTTTTTTTTACGTAGCCCCCGTGTTGGGCGGTTCTTTTTTTAGTGCCAAATTTTTAAAGGCTATCACACCTGTATTAATAAGCATTTGTGTTAACGTATTTGTGTTTGAAACCCATCACACTTGTGGTAACACATTTAATTAATAACCGCAGATGGCTGTCGGGCGTCGTGTTTACACCTTATACTAAGTTCAGGTCGAACCAAGACAATTCTTGCCTAAGTAAAATTAAAAAAGTAAAGGCGCTTTTCATAATTTTGTTTCTCTAAATAAATATACCCATATTTTTCATTTTTTTCAATTATGTATTTTTTAAAAAAAAAAACATTCAATTTAGCCGTTGATTTGAATACTTCAAAAATAGTAAAGTGGAATGTTATCCCCTTTTTTTAAGAATTTAAGTATTTATACATAGCGCAAAATATTGTTGGGGGAATTCGGCCTATTTTATATTAAAAGCCGATTATTTGAGGGATCCCTTTTGACCCCACCGCCCAAAAGAAGGTTTAAACGCCATCGAGGGTTTTTTCCGTCATTGCTAAGACGCTGTTTACAAGACAAAAAAGGGAACCCTCCTTATAAAAAATCCTGAACCCACATGACCTTTTCCAGACTGTCCCACGGTTATTTTTACAATATGCGCTATGTAAGCTTATACCAATAACCCTTTTGTTAGATCTATAAAGAAAATATTTTCAAATTTTAAAAGGGGATCACGTATTTTTTTGACATATTTAACCCAATAAATGCTTTAAATTTTTTACACAATTTTCAAAAATTATCCTTCTCTTGCATGCTCAACTTCTCAGATTGTCACGTAAAGGGCCCCCAAAATTGGGCATTTTATGATATTTTATCTTGTTTATAGGGTTTAATCCTTTATTGCATGTTTTCATCAAACACTCCCCTAATTCGCATTACCGAGCATTATTTTGTGTAAACACCCGGTTGCAGTGAAATAAAGGGCAATAACGGTTTTATTCCACATTTTCGGCGGGAACCCCGGGGGAAACAACCCAAAGTCCATTATATTAATATCAAAGCGCAAAATTTGGCGTCGTTGTAAAAAGTATATGTTAGTTCCCAAATTGTCGTTATATTCCGCATTGGGGACCATAAAAAGTGTCCTTTTAAGAGGCTGCGTTTTTTGGGTTTCCCAAATGTTCTGAACAGACATAATGTCAATGAGGAGAAAACACTCCCTCTTTGGAGAACTTTTCGGGGAAGGGTTTTGTAACAACTTTTGGGGCAGGGCTAGTTATCGTAGATCTACCATTTTTTGGATATTTTGTTCGCCTTTTTGGGATTTTAACACTAAAGGTGTAACGACTTTTAATAAGGGTCATATATGAAAAGTAAAAAAAAATCGAACCTAAGATATAGTTTTTTTTTTGAGCACGAATCTGTGAAAAGGGGCATGATTTCATTAATCATGAAAAAAAGCAGTCGTGTTTGCATTAGTTTTCCACTCCCTTTTAACCTCCATAAACAATGCAGTAATTAACGCCACAAATAAAGCAATTAAACATGTACGGGGTTTACTTCTGATGGTTGCCTATTTTTTTTTTTCAATTCTCTCTCTTTCTCTCTCTCTCTCTCTCTCTCTTTCTTTTCCCTTTTTCCTCTCTTATTATGATAAGAGTTTCAAATTTGGATTTCGCAAGTTTCGATACTCGTCGCGACTAACCACCTCTAAAATAGTTTTTTAAGCTCCCCGACTGAGGTCAACACAAAATTAGACAAATGTAGACATTCTATAGACAAAATTTTAAAAATGTTGGTTTTTTTGGGGACGAAATCTTTAGTTTCCATTATTGTACTCATAATTTTTTAATCAACAAACAAATTTTTATAGATAAAGTTTTTATCTAAATTCATATAAATAAAAATCTTATTATGCAATTAAATTGTTAGCTTTCCTAAGGTTTCTAAAGGTTCTTATTATGCCATGCTGTGGCCCATGTAGTTTTTAATATGAGGGTTATGGGTTCGAGCTCCGATGCCCGGCGAATTCTTTTGTGCCCCTCCCTTTAATAAGCAACCGGGAATGGGATTCCTCCGGTTTTTTATCCTACATAATAAGGGGATACGGCCAAATCCTTGCCAGCGGGTGTAAAAATGTTACTGCGAAATCTTATTTTTGGTGGGCACTTATTTTCGTCGATTCAGGGGGGTTTTTTATTCGAAAATCTTTCCCCCCAAAAAAGACGTTTTTACATAGACGCCCTTTTACTAAAAACGACTCCGGGAAGAACAACCCAAAAAATGACAGAATAAACGAAATTAAATGCCAATAAAATTTATAAATTCACGTATTCGTCGACTGAAAAATAAAGTTTAAGTTTTAAACACAAATTTTTGATATGGAAGTTTTTTGAATAAATTGTAATTGTGCTTTTTTACTGAATTTTTGGCATGATACACCATTCACATTACCTGACACCGGGCCAACCAGTCTTGGAGCACCCATATATGCGAGTCCAAGCAAGGAGCACACATTAAATTTTTTTCAGATTTGGTATTTGCGGTGGGCATCGAACCCGTAATTCCAATTTCCCGGGGGCCACGCTTTAATCTTTCGGCCACCGGGATGTAAGCTTAAATACAAGAAAAAAATAAAAACAGATATATTCACGAAGAAAAAACCTGTGATAAACCCCATAAAAAAGACTCATGGGAACTTCTTAATTCCGCCTATTTCTTTATACATGTTATATATCTAATTAAAGCAAAAATATTTATTTCAAATAATTTTTTTATCTAATGTTAAAAATTTTGTGGGTGTAAAACCCTTTAATTGTGAAATATTGATTTAAAATAGACATGGTATTTGAACTACACGTAACTGAAAAGTGTTTTTAACGGACTTTAGTTTTGGTGTGTGTGTGTTTTGGGGTTGTGGGTTATACAGACAATTTTTTTACTTTTAATAGGGTCTAAAATTAAAAAAATAATTTGAAGAGAAGGTTTTAAAAACCCTGGCTTATGCAATTTTATTTTTTTATTCACAATAAAATGATGCATAGAATGCTATCTAATATAAATGAACCGAAAAACCCCCGCCCACACACTACCCCCCCCCTCGGCGGGCTGAGCTCTTTTCAGCCCTCCCCCCACCCACCCTACCACTAGACTTAAACCTTTGGGACTACGAATAGTAATTTAGTTTCAAAATTTTCAACAATTGCGCCTCTGTAAAGAACATCATTTCCACTTCACTGGTGCGTAAAATCGTACAATCGGCAACCCCCCGGCCTAACCTTTAATATACTTTATTTTGAAGAAATGGGCGAGTGTTCCAAATGTGGTGGGACAATTTTTATTCCCTTTGAATGTCGTTTTTTTAAAAGCGAGCACGACATTTTAAAACGACAACGACAAATTTTTGTTGGGGTCCTATGAATATCCTTTTCTTACTAAAGCTCGGAAATTTTAGAAATGGGGAAAACTCAAAATAAAATCCCTATTTTTTTTAATTTAAATTTTTTGTTGCCATGGTTTTTTGTTAAGAAAAAAATAATACAACTGACAAACAAACTATACATGGGGAAATGTTTTTTTTGACCTAAAAAAATATTTGAATATGTAAAAATTGTTACCCACCCAACCAATTGAAAGAAAGTTTTACAATTTTCGCTTAGGGTACTTTTTTTCAAGATATCCAAAAATTTAAAAAATAATTTAGATATTATTACAGAGTTTAATTAACTTTTTAGGAAATATATCGGAAAAATTTGGGAAATTTTTATTTTGATAAAATTTTCCCAAAATTTTAAAAACTTTTTTCCGCAGTTTATATATTTTAGGCTTTCAATAAACTATTTTAAAGAAATTCAAATACCCCAATTTTTTTGTCAGCATCATTTATCCTAAAATACCAACCAAAAAAGAAATTAAATTATATTTTTCTTAAAATCAGTCTGATCTGAATGTGCTGACATAAGGTCAGAAGAAAAACTGAAAGGGAAAAGAAGGGATTCGAACCCAAAACCCCAGTTTCAAAAAAGACGTAATTCAGCCTATCTCGATGCCTTCAGATTTCCCTACCTAAGTATGTTTTTTTTGTTATGAAATTTACCGGGAAATTTTTTCAAGAAACAGCTCTGAATTGCCCTAACATAACGAATTTTCATGAATTTTTTTTAGCCATTCCTCATCTTTGACTCGAAAATTTTTTTTTTCTAAAAATTTAGATTCATATTGTAATTAGGTAATTGAAGAATGACTTTCATTTTCCCCCAAGGTTTTCCTCTTTTTTATCCACAAGTCATTTTCTCTAATCTTTCGGGAATAATTTAAAGACTTAACATTCAACAAACAAAAAAAATAGAAAAATTTATGGACGAACGGTCACGAAGGGTAGACCCCAAAGATCATTTTAACAGTTCAAAGATCCTAGACGGACGATATTAGTAAGAAGCTTTCCAATGTTGTACTAAATTTTTATTTGTCGGAAAACAACTTCCCCTTTCTTCTTCTTTTTATCCGTTTTCTTTCCCTATCTAACGATAAATAATTAACATTGCTAATTCAAAAAAAAAGCGGGGAAAAATTTAAAAATGCTTTAGAAATGAACATTTTCGAACTTTTTCCCCAAAGGAAAAATTTTACGAGTACGCATAATAAAGAATTATTTGTTCATTGGGTTTTTAAAGCCCACCCCACATATTTCAGCATTTGGAAACGATGTTTATTGAGGCAGATATAGTGCTCCTACTGTAGTTTCACACCATAGATATGTAGATGATATCACACCCATAAATTATCCTGCACCGGGCAACCAGTCCTGGAAATAAACCTTTTATGCTAACGTAAACACGGGAGCTATAACCAGTACCATTTTTTACGACTTTGGTATGTCTTTGGTCATTTGGGGAGAACCCCAAAACCCCCCCCGATCCGATGGGGACCTCTAAATTTGTTTCCTCCCAAAACCCAAATTTTAAAGAAAGGTTTACAATGTTTTTGCTTTGGGGGCTTTTTTAAGATATGACCAAATTTTTCATAATTAAGAGATTATTTAAAGTTTGGAAGTAAAGTGGCAAATTTGTAAATTGAAAGAAATTTACATTTTTGTATTTTTGGGTTTCAATTACCAGATATATGTACCACATTTTTTATTTGCCGTCATCATTTTTCCACAAATACCTAACAAATCAAGAAATCAAATTTTTAAAAAAAACAAAAAAACACACACACAAAAAAACACACACACACAAAAAAATTTTTCCTTAAATATTTTAATTTGATCTAGTGATCAAAAAAATGGTCAGAAAAAAAAGCCTCAAGGGGATCGAACCCACAATCCCAGTTTTAAGCAGATATGACTCTACCTTTTTATGGATAATCTTCATTGGAGGGGTGCATTAGGGGTTCCCCTACCTTAATTTTATTTGATGTTTTAAAAAATATAAAATTTTTTTCTGAAATTTTGCATAGAAGCACAAAATAATTAAAATTTCATGCTTTTTCTGGCCCATGGCATTTTTGACGGTTGACTCGAAACTTTCAACAGTTTTTTTTCCATCTTAAAAGGGTGTATCTACATGTATTTGTTAGAAGAGGAATTTAAAGAACTGACGTACATTTCCAAAAAGAGTTATTCCTCTCTGTTATCCACAATGGTCATTTTCCTTTAAATTTTTTGGGAATATTAACGACTTTAAAAATAAACACAAATAAACAAAATAAAAAAAATGGATGGACAACGGACGACGAGCGGGCGGACCCAAAAACCCCCTTAATAGACGGACTATAAATAGGAAACGGTGTCCAAGTTTTGGTATTAATGCTTGGGGGAAACATCAAAAATGTTTTTGAAAAAGGTTTTTTTTCTTTAAGTTATACCTTTCTTCTTTTTCTTTTCTACAATTTCTTTTAATATATAATACGATAAAAATGAAAATTGCGTTATCAAATTGAAACCCGTGAAAATTCAAATTTTTCAGAAATGAAATTTCCGAACCTTTTTAGACGAAAAATTTTTCTTGTACTGCATTAATAGAAAATTATTTGTTCAAAGGGGGTTTTAAAGTCCCACCCACTATTTCAATCATTTGGAAACGATGTTTACTTGAACAGATATAGTGCCCATACTGTATTTTTTACAAATATTATGTAGCATGAATACACCCAGTAACATTTTCCCGACACCCGGGCAAACCGGTCCGGGAAATAACCTTTTATCCCTTGGGGGGCCCGTAACGGCTATACAATCCTCTTTTTCGACTTTGGTATGTCGCGGTCGTGGATCGAAACCCAAAGACCCCTCTTTCAGAGCGGGGGGCTTTTAAAAAATCGACCACCAAAAAAAAAGGGGCGGGGAAAGGAAAAAGAAAAAATTTTTCACAAAGTTTTAGATGGCGGGGGCCGCCTTTTTTACGCAACCGAACTGGATTTACATATTGTTTCACTCCAAAATAACTTTTGTCTGTTTACTCAGCGCTAAATTTCGTGTTAACCCCTTATTAAGGCCCGACATCCATAGAAATCAATGATGAATTCAAAATTTTGAAAAAAATCAAAGCGCTTTTAAGGGATGAAAGGCTACACGGGGGTTTCCATTAAATTAACTTAAAATTCACAAAATGTCATATTTCGTCACATTTACCATTTCCTCATTTGGGTCAACCCGCCAACCCTTTGGGCTTGAAATTTCAGTATAAATAGTTTGCATGTAAAACTGTGACGTCTTTTAGCGCGGGCGGCTTTGACTGTAATCATACAAAAAGAAATTGCATAACTTAGCTGACAGGGAAAACCCTTCCTGAAGTTTTAAGAAATTCTATCATTTTCGTTTAAGGAATCCATCCCCCCATTAAAATTTTGATCATGGTCCTTAAGAATGTGGGGAATATTATAAAGGGGGCAAGCCTTTATAGATTTAAAAGCTATAATCCAATTGTTAAGTTTTATCTGCACTAAAGTATTTTTTTAAACATTTTACAGGCAATGATTATAATTAATGATGGGTGGGTTACCTTAATGCCTTAGCTTCAAAATATCAGACACGGGGATAAGTTTATTTTGTTGTATTTTAGTTTTTATTGGGGGTTTTCCCCGCTGCGTGTATTTTAATCAGATAGCGACGTCCCCGCTAATTACAGGGGGAGGGAAAACCCCGATACCAGAGGACCCCCGGGGAGAAACCCCCGACCCCACCCAAACCAGCTGGGAAGGGTTCCCACATAAAATCCGAATCCCTACCGGGGTTTGAACCCCCGCGGTGGGGCTGAGAGATTTTTAGTCCACGACGTAACCGCTCGGCCACGGCGGCCCCTTATGTGATGTAAAAAAATAATTTATAAAATTTTCATTCACAAATATTTTACATAATTTTCCAAAAACAACATGTTCCTTTGTAAAAATCATTGTCAACAATTGCCTTCCAATTTTTAGCTATTAGCTAAATGTAGGTCATCTTTTATAATTCCCTGTAATTTTAGGCAGACGCCCCCTAAAGCCACGCTATATTGAAAATCAAAAAGTATTTAAATCCTTAAAACTCAAAATTCGTCATTCTTTTTTTTTCTTCTTTTTTGTTTTTTTGATTTTATTTCCCAAATATTATTTAAGTACAAATATGCGAGGGCCCGCGATTGGCTTTAAAGGGGATCTAGCCCAGTGATACGCGGAAGCAAACACGTTGAAATCTTCCTCTGTATCAACCCGGGTTTTCCCAAAATCTCGGGGGCATCGGACCCAAGCCATTTTCTAAACTGCGCATTTCTCCGTCATAAGAAGTCACAAACAATATCAAATTTTCCCTTTTCCCATTCTCTTCGCTATAAAATTCCCCTTAAAACACCCCCTTTTATCAAGTCATTACTCCACCCATCGCGGAAAATCCCCCAATTTATTTATTTTGACATTATTCGTTGGGAAAAAAGATAACAAAACGTAAAACTCCCGTATGAAAGAAAAAAATCTTCAAGTGGAGGTTTAAGGCCATTAATCTAATAAAAAGAACGGGGGTGGTGTATTTTCAGGAACGATTAGAAAGAGGGACTGTATTTGGAATCGCTGGGGAACTTTAGTGCCTTAATATGCCCCTTTTTGTCTTTTTCCATTTTTAAATGTGAAATAATTATAGATTTTATTATAATTTTGAAGGCATTAACATTTTGGTCTAAGTCTTGATGATATAGATTGTATTGCTTGAGTTTATTACTAAATATTAAATCTTATGCCCTCTTCATATGGATTGTATTGCTTGAGTTTATTACTAAATGTAAATCTTATGCCCTCTTCATATGGATTGTTTTGCTTGAGTTTATTTACTAAATGTTAAATCTTATGCCCTTTCATATGGATTGTATTGCTTGAGTTTATTTAAGAAATAATCTGTCTCTCCCGGGTGCGTTGTTGTTTATTTACACACAGGTTTGGAGTTCAGGGCGAATTATATATACGAGGGCGAGCCGAGTGAATAATTTAAATTCGTCCTAAACACAACCTGTGTTAAATAAACAACAACGCACCGGTAGGACAGTTTATTTCGATTCTAACACATTTTCCATAATATATTTCGGATTCATTTATTAAGCGTAGCAACTTTAAAACCCCGAACATTTCCCCTCTAGTTGCCGATCGTTTTACCTCCCCCGTATAATGTAAGCTGAGAAAAAAAAAAAAGTAACAAAAATGGCACACTTTTTTAAATTAAATAATTATTTGTAACGATATTTTTTGGTCTCTTCAAATTAATTTTTAACCAATGAACAAATCGATGTTCAAAATGTAACAGCTGATAAACTATAAATGTGTTTTACACACACTTTGATGACGTCAACATTAAACCCAAAAAGTGTTAACACAAATTCAAAAGAGGAACGGTTCAACACATGAGTTTATTTCACTTTTTTGTATATGTTTACCTGATTGTGCCACCTGTGATATTGCCAGCAAACAATGTGAATGATCTTGCATCTTTTGAATTGGATGTGTTCATTGTGATAATTCGGGTTGCTGGGAGACACATGTGTAATGTCACGCAAAATGTCACGGTGGACCGGAATGTGCTACAAGAGAATTTGACGCGAGTTTTTGGTCGTATAGAATCTCCAGCTTGATCTGGTATGTTGAAGGTTAGTCTTTCACTAAGTCGCCTTCTTTCCTCTCTGATGGCTTGATAAGAACTCAGACTTCCTTTGTAGGTTGTTATTTTTTTCAAACAATTCGGTTTGAAAACCCTTTTTATTTCTCCGGAATGTAGCGATTGAAATGACATACTTTAAAAACGATATCGTCATGTTGTCTATCAACAACTCTCCATGTGTCATTACTACCCCCTAACTCAAAAATGAGCACCGTGAGGTAATTCAGCCATTTTACGATGCGACGAACGATATTGTTTAAAGTAGGTCAGTTTTACTACGATGTTTACGTTCATTCAAACTGCAATATAACGGGGGAGTAATTGTAAGGGAATAGATATTATTACGCTTCGCGAGCGCTGATTCCAGGGGCGTTATTGGAATTTACACAAAAAATTTTCTCCTTCTTTCTGTATAGAGATAAAGATGCAAGTCGTGTTAGAATACTAAATATTAAATCTTATCCCCTCTTCATATGGATTTCGTGGCATCCTGACCTCTGATTGCCAAATTCATCTTTAAAAAGCCAACAACCCGCTATCCAGAGTCTATAGAAGAAGATTCTAAATCCTTCGTCATAAAGCTGTCGAACAAGTTGAGGTATTTCCGATACCGTTCGTGAGATCGATCTATACCCAAGTACCAAATACCTCGCTGTGAGCTTCCATAATCAGCTGGCTTGACCCCCCTTTACTGACCTGCTGAGATGTCGGCAGAGCTGTCCATTCACCGGCTTCAATGTCGATTTTTAAAATATCCATTGCCTCTGAAAAGGTGATTGACACCGATAACGAATGAAAAAAGCTTTCGCACATTATTGCTATAGGGAAAATGAAAACAACGCAAATACAATGTGTTTAAATTTTGTTAATGAAAAAAATAGCACGAAAACGATTTTGTTTTAAATGATTTCGTTAGCAATTATAATTCAATATATGTAAATTACCATGATAAAGAGATTTACAGGCACTTAACCATCCGTTATTAATTATCTTTCAATGACAACAAAATAAAAATAAATGTAGCTTTAGAACCGGACTGCCCTTTAAAATATCATTGTCTCATTCAGCAAGAGAGTAATTTAAAGCTAACAGACAGAAAATTTGCTATAAAACAAATTAACTAGGGTAAAACGAGGATAAGACGAGGTATAGAATATCGCAAATTTCGGACAACCGAGAGAAAATGGCATGTCTTCACTGAAAGTATGGTCAGGGGTACCCAGGTTTCTTAATATTTCATTAGGGTACGTATAATATATAATTAAACCGCTCAAGCTCGGCTAGCTTAGTAAAAATTTTCATGAACTCGTTTAGTAAAATTAGATTTGAAAAAACAATTCATGTCAGATCCGAATGACGTCAAGGCGTGTTGCTTTCAAAAAATTTTTTACGTGAAAAATAAAAAAAGATTCGGTATAACAATTTATACAGGCTTAATGCGGGTTAGTCCATAATCTTCGCCACAATGTAGTATTATTTTTTAAAATTCGCCTGGTTAAACTCAAACCAGAACGACAACCCACCTCCGTTGCCCCGGGGTCCCGCCGGTGGTCTGCAGACGTCGCAGGCCCTTTATCGTCATTGACCTCGTCCGTGCACTGATACCGATAGGAGGGAAGTGCACGGGGGCGCGGCTCGGCTCTTTCAAAACCGTTCCTGGGTTAGCAATGAGTTTAAAACAAGTAGCTTTTATTCAAAAGTAATGGCTAGTGAAGAGAGAGAGAAGAGAGTAAAGGAAGAAAAGAGAGAGAGAGAAAAATGTAAGTAAATATTTAAATGATGCTTATTTCCATTATGAAGGACATAGAATAAGTTTATCAACTTTCAAACTGTATTTGGTCCACGTGTTTAAATTGCATTTATCCCTTTGATAATAAATGATTCAATAAAAGATAAAAAGGACAGTTTCACTTACGATGGGTCAAAGCTATGAACTTCACATCCAAACTCCTTTTGTATTCCGTCGTCGAATGTGAAATCAAAGAATATCCTGAAATTATGTATTAAAATTGATTACACTCATGCAGTGGTGATACCGCTTTCGTTGAAAACCAGTATACGGTAAATAAGTATATAGTAAAAAATGTTTAACGACCACCTGCCTATGCTATCTGATTCCTATATACATTTTAATATATGGTGTTTATGTGTGTTAATATTGGCCAATTTTGCCGAAACGTTTGATTTGTCTATAATTAAATTCGATACTCAGACCACCACATTATTAAGAGAACTTTTTAACCAGTTTTTTTTATACAATTAACATTCTTTAACTCTATAAAATCAGACCACGTCCTTTTAAGACCAACTTGTTATTCCGACCACTTTTTCACATAATAACATTATCTTTAACTCTATAATCAGGCCACATCACTTTTAAGACCAACTTGTTATTCCGACCACTTTTTCACATAATAACATTATCTTTAACTCTATAATCAGGCCACATCACTTTTAAGACCAACTTGCTATTTCGACCATTTTTTTATACCGGTTTTAACAATATATTTAACTACATAATCAAACACATCTCTATTAAAACGACTAATCGTCGGAATGTTTGTATATACAGTCACTTGTACAGTATTACTGAATGGATGTACCACTTTCAATCAATTGTACACTCATTTAACCAGTAAATGGTTTCTATATGATGCCATAGGCACTGAAAAGATACTTTTAGTAGCAATCATGTAAGGCATCAGTTAATGCTGGTCGGATTCTGAGAATATTTGCTGTTTTTATAATAATACTGTGATTTTATATTTTGAGTCTATCTTAGTAAAATTTATATCTAATTGGGCACATTTAGTTAATTATAATAAATACGAAAATAATACATTGATAAACGCAAAGGTAAAAACTTAATAACAAAATTGTTATACTGTTTGTTTTGTACCCAAATGACATACCCTTTTCTTTACTGTGTGTTTATTTTTTGTGTGCATATATCCATACTAGAAATATTTTATCCTAAAGATATGAAAATCAAGGACTTATTGGTGTACATACATTTCATTTTTGGAGCAGAAAAAAAAACCGAAATCATTAGGAAATGATGTTTCTGTTTCTATGTAATTCATATAAAAATCCCTTGAATTTACCCTTTAACTGGCAGTCAAGAGTAGGGATATTCACCATTGTGCGAACTGTGTATTGTATAAACATTACTGACCAAATTATGCAACCGCTATTAAGCAATTGTACAAACATTATTAACCCAAAACCTACAATCGCTATTTACTAACATTTTAAAATTATTTACCCAAATGAATAAGCCAGGCATTCCCGCGAGGGTGCTACTTCTTTGTCCTGACATATCTCGTATCCACCGTCATATGTATGGCCGATGTGTATTTGACGCTTGCAATGGCTTTGAATACTGGCCAGGTACCTATAACAGACATACAGTGTGCATATATTAAATCTTATAGTATGTATATTATTAAAGTCCCATTGGCATAAACAATAAGAATCATCTACAAATACATTTGGTGTTGCCGCTCTATGATAAGCTATAAATAGATATACAAGTACTAAACGTATTATACAAAATAAAATTAACATTACATTAAATCTATGATTGTGACTGACCAGGTACACTGAATCTATGATGACTACCAGGTGCACTGAATCTATGATTGTGACTGACCAGGTGCACTGAATCTATGACTGTGACTGACCAGGTGCACTGAATCTATGATTGTGACTGACCAGGTGCACTGAATCTATGATTGTGACTGACCAGGTGCACTGAATCTATGACTGTGACTGACCAGGTGCACTGAATCTATGATTGTGACTGACCAGGTGCACTGAATCTATGACTGTGACTGACCAGGTGCACTGAATCTATGATTGTGACTGACCAGGTGCACTGAATCTATGACTGTGACTGACCAGGTACACTGAATCTATGACTGTGACTGACCAGGTGCACTAAAATCTATGACTGTGACTGACCAGGTACACTGAATCTATGACTGTGACTGACCAGGTGCACTGAATCTATGACTGTGACTGACCAGGTGCACTGAATCTATGATTGTGACTGACCAGGTGCACTAAAATCTATGATTGTGACTGACCAGGTGCACTGAATCTATGATTGTGACTGACCAGGTGCACTGAATCTATGACTGTGACTGACCAGGTACACTGAATCAAATGACTGTGACTGACCAGGTACACTGAATCTATGACTGTGACTGACCAGGTGCACTGAATCTATGATTGTGACTGACCAGGTGCACTGAATCTATGACTGTGACTGACCAGGTGCACTGAATCTATGACTGTGACTGACCAGGTACACTGAATTCTATGATTGTGACTGACCAGGTACACTGAATTCTATGACTGTGACTGACCAGGTACACTGAATCTATGACTGTGACTGACCAGGTACACTGAATCTATGACTGTGACTGACCAGGTACACTGAATCTATGATTGTGACTGACCAGGTGCACTCAATCTATGATTGTGACTGACCAGGTACACTGAATCTATGATTATGACTGACCAGGTGCACTGAATCTATGACTGTGACTGACCAGGTGCACTGAATCTATGATTGTGACTGACCAGGTGCACTGAATCTATGATTGTGACTGACCAGGTGCACTGAATCTATGATTGTGACTGACCAGGTACACTGAATCTATGATTGTGACTGACCAGGTGCACTGAATCTATGACTGTGACTGACCAGGTGCACTGAATCTATGATTGTGACTGACCAGGTGCACTGAATCTATGATTGTGACTAACCAGGTGAACTGAATCTATGATTGTGACTGACCAGGTGCACTGAATCTATGACTGTGACTGACCAGGTACACGGAATCTATTAATCAGGCAGACATTTGACATTAGCCACCTTGTTAAGATTCGTCACCATTATGTTTATAACTGCAATAGAATTTAAAGTAGTAGTAGTAGTAGCCGTAGTTGTTGTTGTAGAAATATGAGTAGTAGTGGTAAAAGTAGAAGTAGGTTTTGTAGTATTATAAGTTTTTGTTCTTGTTCTTGGTGTGGACTGGACTGACAGAGTGAGCGAGTGATGTCCAGTATGCAAATCATACATTTTATTATTATTATTATTATTATTATTATTAACTTACTGAATTAAAATTGAAGAATATATGCCAAATACGCATTACAAAAATACAAGCTGGCCTAAGTCACGTGATATTTCATGTATGAACTGTACCTATGATACATTTCCTCGAGATCTCGGAACTCCAGTCGGTCAACGATGTCCCTCGGAGGTATCCGAAGAATGCCTTCGTTGTCAACGAACAAAGTGGCTCCCCGACTCTTGATCGGGGTGAGTCCGTTCTCGTCAAAAAGTCTCTGTGGTTTTAGATGGTAAATATGAAAACATATGCATCCTTGCATAAACATTCACAAATTTAGAGCCATATACGCAATGAAGGAAAATTCTAAGTAAAAGAAGTACCGGTAGTCGAAATATTTCATTTCTTTTTTTTCATTTCTTGTATCAACACCAGTGTATTCAATGTTAACTCGTAAACCTCTTTTTTACGTCGAGTAGGAAACAATACATTTAACCGGGATGGTCATGGATGACTTCTGTTCCAAAACAGATTCAAATGTATACCATCCGATGCATTTGTCATGTCCGCTATTCATTGCATATACATGAATTTCCCAGTTTTGTAGGGGTATATATTGCTGTTATTTTTTTCATATATATATACAGTTAGATTTATTTTAAAAAAGATATGTTGTATAAGCTTAGTATCGATTACTGACCGCGATATTATTCTATCTTCATCTATTTCGATGAAGGGTTTAAAATTGTGTGGTTATATATGGACTATGAACAATTTCACGGTCAGCTCTTGATGTACTTGTGATTTTCTATACCTTGCTTTCTGCCTCTGTCAATTTAAAAATTCTCAGATCGAGGGGTCTATCTGAAATATTAACAGAAAGGTCTTAAATGAACAACAAAGAAATATCCAAGAGTACTACGGCATGGTTAAACAAACACACTATCATGAAGTAGCTCTGTGGTAACACGATATCCTGGTTATAGGTAATCTGATATATTTTTGTGACTGCATATAGCAGGACACATGAGTCTCAAGCTGGCTTTAGACAAGGTAATTCAACTATTTTTAATGTTTTTATTTATATTCATTGTAAATATGTATTTGAGTATGAGGGGAAAGTTTGTATATGTAGCCTTTGTTGATTTTCAAAAGGCTTTTGATGGTGAGATAGGGATATAGTAGGTAAATATGTTGTTACACATTGATATATTAGTGTAATACATGCATATAGTAGGTAAAAAATGTTGTTTTCACATTGATATGTTAGGTGTAAAACATGTAATATGAAGGTAAAATTGTGTTGCACATTATTTTACAGTATATAATAATACTTTAATCTTTCTTTTTAAACATAAGTGAAAGTTAACCAAATGGAGTTGGGAACTTCAATCTTTATGTGTATACACTATATATAACATATATAAAAGGTTTTGTTGCACATCGCATATTGTCTGTATTTGTTTTAATATATGTTATATGAGTTGGATGTATAGTATGTTTAACATTAATGAGGCTGTAAATCTATTTTTTATGCAGTTTGACTTCGGTTGTACCTTGAGAAAAAAGCTGGCATGTCTATTGTTATTTTTTTTATAAAACAGAGTAACTTCTAAATAAAACAATTGTATCTTTAACTGACATGTTTACCTGACAGGGTTTTGCCATTTGTAATACATTGATTCTCTATCCACTTATTGCCATTGAATATGTTGTAATCGTTTTAATATATCTGTGTATAGCCGGAGGCCGATTATAAAATTAATTCGTAATTATCGATACTAGTTTGACTATCATTACCGTTCCTATACGGGCTGTGCTGACAAAATGTGGGTTTATTGTTAAGAATCTTCACATCGTAAGTTTTATTATGTTAACGTATATTTACAGGAGGTAAAATCTCGGACTTGCTTCAAATATGCATTTAAATTGCATATTCTAAAGCAAGTCCGATGATTTTACCTCCAAAATGTTACATACTGTGCATCCATTGATTTGGAGTAATAGACTCTTTTGCCTCTAAGTCTTTAAAAGCTTGCATTTATTACAAATCTCTCACGATCACTTCTTAGACCATGATCACAATTTCATGATAGATGGATTGCCTTAAAAATTGTGGAATTATCACATTTGATTAATGTACAAAAATATAATGATCAGGTCATTGGAACTGTTCTAGATATAATTTAAGGACAAAACAGAACCCTTGACTGCGAGGTCTAAAATATGGCTGAAATAATAAAGGAATGATTGCTAGTCATAACAACAAGACATTATCATCAGCAAGAAACCAATGTAGTTACGGAATTGCTAGACAGTTTACTTCAAATCTCTAGGTAGGCAACACTTCACTGGACAAGAAAAATCAGATCAAAAGCATGATGATGCAAAAATAGTCATTTCAACAAAAAAGTGGTCACAGAAAATATGAACAAAGAATGAAATAAGGCTATAGTTTACAAGGAAAATGTTTAAGTATTTTACAACATTAGCAAAAGCAGCAGTAACATCATCAATTTCATTATCGACAACAACAACCCTTTCAAAATGACCGCCACCATTACAATTTAGTAATCTCTCAGACATTTATCTGTATCTGTTCCGTCAATTGGCGTTAATCCTTTCTCTTTTCGCAGCTTTTTTTTTTTTTTTTTTTTTTTTTTTTTTTTAAATATTAATGTATCTAATTATAGGTAACTTTATGGCGAAAATAGAATTTAAAAAATGACAATATCTAATTTCTGACGTTATATCGTTTTGCAACGCTTTATCCCAAATTCATATTCAATGCCCTCAAAATAAACTCCCATAATAATTGTCGAACATGGTCGCACCCATGGTAAAAAAGAACATCAGCATCTTTTAAAAAGATCCCAGTCGTGGTAAACCTGGTTGAAGTATGACTGGGTAATTTTTTTTTTACTTTAATTCATGATGGAGAATAAATGCTTAAAAATGACGTAGTAATTACTTCTCTGTTTTCTTTAGTTGTTGGAGGGTTATTTTTTAAACTGAGATATTGGCAGCATAATTCCCAGAATTATGCTTTTTGCTGATAATTAATGTGGAATGTTTTGAATATTGTCATAAATGACTGGGGTTTTTTATGTGTGAAGGTGTAAAACCACACAGATGTGCAATTTAACAGAATCAGATACAAACTAAAAAGGCATTCCCTTATATTGTTTTAAACCAAATAAATATTTAAAAGAAAAGAAAGGAAACATGCTATGCCATTATTGGAGGCATATCCACAACAGTTACGTGCATGTGAATCAAATGAATATTCTGCGAGCTATTAATTTTTTGTGTATACTAAATCCCGGGATCCGGACCACCGGGTTCGTGACCATTACTTTTGTCGTTATCGGACATTATTATGGACAAATCTTATAAAATGTCACGTTTAAGTCAGTGAATTCTTTTTTATTTTAAACTTTCGCAAGGCAATCTGATAAAGTTTGAAAGCACTGTCATTCCTTAAAAAGTTAAAAATAAGCTATTTAAGAAAATTGGTTTCCAAAACCCTTTTTCCCTAGGCCCCCCGGGAAAATCCTTTAGATTTTTTTTTCAAAATTTTGAAGGCCGATATAATCCCAGGTTTTCAGTTGAAATTTTTAAAAAAAAAAATTTTTTTTTTTTTTAAAAAAAATTTTTTTAAAAAGGGGGGGTTTTTCCCCCTTCCCTTGGGGGGGCCCCCAAATTTTTTTTTTTAAATTTTGGGGGGCCAAAAAAAAAAAAATTTTTTTAAAATTTTAAAAAATTTTTTTTTTTGGGGGTTTATTTTGGGAAGGGGGGGGGAAAAGGGGGCCCCTAACCCCGGGGGGTTTTTTTTTTGGGGGGTTTTTTTTTTTAAAAAAAAAAAATTTTTTTTAATTTTCCTTTTTTTTTTTTTTTTTTTCCCAAAGTTTTAAAAAATCCCCCCCCCCCAAAAATTTTTTTTTTTTTTTTTTTTTTTTTTTTTTAAAAATTTGGGGAAAAAGGGTTTTTTTTTTTTGGGGTTTTAAACCCTTTTTTTTAAAAAAATTTTTTTAAATTTTTTTTTTTTTTTCCCCCCTTTTTTAAAATTTAAAAGGCCCCCCAAAATGGGAAAATTTTTTGGGGGGGGAAAAAAAAACCCCTTTTTTGGGGGGCCCCCCCAAAAAAAACCCCCCCTTTTTTTAAAAACCCTTTTTTTTTCAAAAAATTTCCCCAAATTTTAAAACCTTAAAACCCAAAAAAATTTAAAACCCAAAAAACCCCCAAAAAAAACCTAAAAACCTTAAAAAAATTTAAATTTTCCCCTTAAAAAACCCCCCCCCCCAATCCCCCCCAAAAAAAAACCCCCTTTTTTTTTTTTAAAAAGTGACCACCCGCCCCCTTTAATACAACAACCTGTCAATCTTTCTAAAGCGACCAAATTGGCAAAATTTCCCCCAAAACCCCTTTCCCTTTACTTTAGGTCTTTTAAATAAAAGCGTTTAAATTTCTTCCCAAAACCTACTTTTTAACTTTTAAATTTCTTTTCTTTGCATTTTAAAAAAGCCAAACAAAGGTAATTTTTAGGGGAAAAAAGGGCTTTTTATGGGCGTGGGCAGAAGTTCTTTTATTTCCCCCCCTTTAAAAGTTTTGTGTTTATGAGTTTTTTCTCCACTTTAAAACTTTTTAAAAAAGTGACTTTTCCAAATTTTTCCTTGGTTGGGTTTGGGGGGTTTTTTTCCGGTTATTGGGGATAAAAGGACTTTTATTCATGGAAGTTTTTAAAATTTTGATTTGGGGTTTGGATATTTTCTTTGGGGGGCCAATGTTAATTTATGGTTTCCCCCCAAATTTTTTTTTAATGCATTCAAAAATGTTAAAGTTTCATAAAAAATTACCATCCCAAAAGGCAAGATATGGAATATGGCCCATTAAAATGGGAAAAACCTTTTAAAAATTTTTTCTTAAAAACATTGTATTTTATTTTGCATTTTGTTTTAAATTAGCGACCCCCCTTTTCCGACTTTTGTTTCTTTTATTTCCCTGACTCCCACCCCTTTTGGCAGGTGGGCTTTGTTCGCACTTTTTTAACCCTTTAATTTTTGGGGGTTTAGGGGGGGTTTTGCCCTTTTTTGAACCCGTGATTTAAAATTACTACCCCGGTGGCCGCAAAAAAGCTTGGGCCTGGGGGTTGCGCAATTTTTCCGGGTTGATGGTTCTGATTTTTTTTTTTGTTTCTTCCCAAATTAAAATTTTTGATAAAGGCTATGATGGCTTCTTTTTGGGGCATTTTAAACAAAAATTTTGGGGGGGGGGATTTTTGGACGATTTGACCAGTTTTAATAGAGGGGGCCTAGGGAGTAAAGGGGGGGGCCCTTTTCCTTGGTAGGACCGGCCCCCTTTCCGGAAAAAACAAAAGCAGGATTTTTGATATGCATAATTTTTTACAGCCAAATTTTCCCCACACTTTTAAACCCCGCGCGCTCGATAGCGTATTAATTCAATGCGTTTTTGGCCCTTTACACCCGTTTTTTTAAAAAGAAAAAAAAAAAGGGTTTTTTGTTTTTTATAAAATCCCCCCGTTTTAAAAAATTTGGGGGGCGGTAGGTTTGGCTATTTTTTTTAAAAACCCTTTTTTTTTTTTTTACCTTTATTTTTTAAAAAGGGAAAATTTACGA